>JABTXL010012609.1:14000283-14010877 GCA_025134845.1 Neodon shergylaensis | reverse complement strand
TCTCTCTCTCTCTCTCTCTCTCTCTCTCTCTCTCTCTCTCTCTCTCTTTCTAAATCTAGATGCTGAAGAGGTTTCTCAAGTGATGCTTGTGAGCATGTTTTCCTGGGCTGCCATGGCCATGGGGAGCCATCACAAGAGCACAGCAAGCACACAGTTGGATTCCTCCATTCGAAGTGCAACATGCTTCTATTTCTGCAATTTCCTATGATGAGGCTTCAGATGAAACTGCAGCTAGACAAATACATAATTGGTCAGCTGTTAAAAATAGGAGTCAGCACATCTCCCAAAAGGGCAGGAAAGGAAACTCTCAAAAAATTTTAATTCCAGAAATGATTAGCATAGTGCTTAAAATTTTGTGCAGAGCTTTCAGGAATTGAGCTATATTCCAGGAAGCTGATGGCAGTCTGCAATTAATTGCCACATAGCATGCTGTCCTGGTGTAGCGTACATGCTGAGCTCACCTCTAACTCCTGCACAGCCTGGCAGTTTCAACAGGTGAGCGAGCAACCACTGAACATTACCTTTTCTTAGTTGTTCACTTGAGAGGCAGAGTCTTACAGAGGAAAGATGACAGTATTGTTCCATAAGCTCGCTATTGAATGGGATGGTTCCGGTTTCTGTCCCGGCACTCATCCCATGGCTGTTGGTACAACTTAGCCTTAGTTTTCCCCTCCATGAATGGCAATGAAGGCATTTACAGGCGTAAAATCATTTTTGATTAACTGTTGTGAAGTCCTTGGTTTGATTCCTGGAACTCTGAGTGCTCAATAGACTTCTCCTCCTTTCTCCTGTTAACCTAAGAACTAAGGTACTAAAATAAAAAAAATCTTTAAAAGTTAAAATTGAATACCGTCATAGTCCTGTACTGCTTCGGGCTTCATGTTCCCAGATCTCAAGCACGAATCAGAAAATAAATTGCCCAAAAGCCAAATCTAGTAGGCCAGCAGCATTCATAGCAGCAGCAAACTAAGAATGATTTTTACATTTTAAAATATTTAGTCTGTTTTCCATTGCTGTTACAGTACCTGGGATCAATATAAAAGAAAAATGGGCTATTATGGCTTGGAATTTTGGAAGTCTCAGTCCGTGAGGGTTTGGTCCTGTTACTTTTGGACTTGCTATACCATACCATGGTGGCAGGAGTCTGTGGGGGGGAGGCACACGGTGGAGGAACCTGTTCACTCACCTAATGGCTGTCATGAAGCAGCGCAAGGAAGAGGATTTAGGCAGCCCGACCTCCAGGTATTTGGCCTTGTCTTTTGCAGGTTCTATTACCTCTTAATTCATTGTAACTTAGGGCTAAGTCTTTATTCCATGGGCCTTTGGGAAATACCCACGCTAAAACAGGGAACCTAGAGATTGTGCGGCTTGGTGAGTAGTCTGTCATTACATATCACAGTTACACTGGACAAATAGATTTGTAAGCAATTTAGAATGAGCCCATTAAACATAATTTATTTATAAGTTGCAATTAACATTTCCCATCTAATTTTGTTTTCCAGGCCTGTCAGAGAATTTGCCATGCCAAGAGGAGCAAACACATTCTGCTACTGCGTTAAGGCAAATGTGATTGTCACTGGAGGTAAGAGGACTGTTTCCATCACGGGTAATTCCGGGTCTCACAGAGATCTCTGTGTTTTATGACCAGCAATAACTTTCTAGAACAATTTGAATGTTGTCTGTTCCATATATTGCAGCTTCTGGGCATGACAGCACACTAACAAGCCTTCCTTCAGGGCTAGTGCGGTCACAGATCTTGGAGAACCTACAACCACCATTTTTCTAAAACAACATTCTCTAAACTGCATCCTATACATTTGTCTTCATACCCACAGATAAGATGAGTCCTCACCTTTATCAAGGAAATTCTCTTTGCAAAAGGTGGAGACCATTTCAGTAACCTACAAAGTCAAAAGGCAGAGTCGTGGAGTCCAGTCCCAGTAGTTATAAAACATCCCTACACCTAAGCTCAGGGAACACTGAGGAAGTGGGGGTAGAAAGACTGTAAGAGCCAGAGGACCAGGACGTGTGCTGTGAGATGTGTAATGTCAGAAGCTAACCCATAAAGTCTCACCAATGTGACTGCCTAACCATGAACTGAAGGACAATAATGACATGCCGGGGTGGAGAGGAGAAAGCCCACAAGGCCTCCATCCTTCCCAAAGAACTACAGGGCAACTAGGGAACGCTAGGAGTGGGAGAAATAGTCTTCTCTAGAGAAGAACATAGCAACTGGTTCCCCAATTTCAAATGGTCAGCCCCCCCGAATACATATGAGTAACATTACTTAGACTGAGCAGGTTATATTTAGGAATATATATATATATATATATATATATATATATATATATATATGCATATAACAACAATTAACAAAAAAGATAATATGAATTTGAAAGAGAGCAAAAGAAGGTATGTGAGAAGGTCTGGGGAAGGAAAATAAAGATATAAATGATATAATTATAGTATAATCCCAAATTTTAAAAAGGTCTTCCTTAACCAAAGAATATATTAAACTAACTTTCCTCTGCTTTAATGTTGCTTCATAGTTTGCCTTTACAGTTTTAACCCTTCTGGAATGCATTTTTTTTCTGTGTGAAACTATGAGTTCCCCAATTTGAAAGGAGTCCTGGGAATTCTGTAGGCAGAATGACACCTATATATTGTCTGGGAGAGATAGCTTAAAATTATTCAAATCCCCAAAAGGTGCCTCTGATCAGAAAGATCAGAAACCCATAGACAGCAATGACAGCAAAGGCCAAGATCAGAACCTTGGAGAATGCAAACTTTCAGTGGATAGTAAGGTAGAAGATGGGAACAGTCCTTTGCCAAGAGCAAAGGAAGGATGGCAATATGGAAAGTTGGAGGCTATCACTGTCGTTAGGGATGCAGGCTCCTTGGCTCTACTGTGATAATTTTGAGTCTGGGCTGTGCAATCAGGCTGTGTGTAAATCCACCAGCAGGCTGTGTTACTTTCCCCTTTAAAGTTTCAATCTCACCTTTGAGTGGAGTAGTGATACTACTTGCTTATAGGATTAATTATAATATTTATATTAGTTCAAGGGTTAGGAGTGGTAATACATACCAATAATTCCAGCATTTAGGGGTCATAGACTGGATAAGCTGGGGTTTTAGGATATCCTATGCTAAAATAGACCCTGTCTCAAAAGTAATTCAAATAAGGCACTTAGCAGTGTATCCCATGGTAAAGCACTTAATAGCTACTTGCTACTAATAATACCAATAAGAAAAGGCGTGCATTTCATATGGTAACATTTAGAATTGATTAAGACAATGAATGCATACCTAGAACTAATAGGTTCTTGATAAATGCTAGTTCTGGGAGCTAGTGAGATGATTCGGTGGATAAGGGAACTCTGTGCCAAACCTGACCACCTGAGTTCAATCCCAGACCCAAATGATGGCAGAAGAGAACAGGCTTCCACAGGTGGTCCTCTGACCTCCACATGTGTATTATGATACATGTGCTCACATACATACACACTCAAAAACTCTTTTTTGTTTATTTTTTTAGTTGTTGAAAAAAAAATCCTGCCTCCTCCCCGTTTCCCATTCCCCCCCCTCCTCTCCCCCTCTCTCCTTCCCCCCACTTCATTCCCCCTCCCTCTCGAGAATGAAGAGCAGTCCAGATTCCCTGCCCTGTGGGAAGTCCAATAAAGTAAAATATATTTAAAAATAAATGTTAGCCCAATCCATTCCAATACATAAGTAAAATCACTTTGGTAGTGACTTTGCTGAGATGAAAGTCTTGAGGCACTTCTACCACTGAGTGTAAACATCTATACACTTTGCGGTGGTTTGAATGCAAATGGCACCCACAGGTCCATAGGAAGTGGCACTATTAGGAGGTGTGGCCTTGTTGGAGTAGGTACAGCCTTGTTGCAGGAAGTGGCCACTGGGGGCAGGTTTTCAGGTTTCAGATGCTCAAGCCAGACCCAGTGTTACTCTCCTGCTGCCTGTGAATCTGGATGTAGAACTCTCAGTTCCTCCTCCGGTACCATGTCTGCCTGCATGCTGCCATGCTTTCTGCCATGCTGATAATGGACTAAATCTCTGAACTGTAAGCCAACCCCAATTAAAAGCTTTCCTTTATAAGAGTTGCCATGGAGGCTAGCAAAAGTCGAGCAGCGTGACTGACTAGCAGCTAGCTAGTGCTTTCCAGCATGCATGGCTTAATGAATTCCTACAGATGTGGAGACTAGAAAATGGAAATTCTCCCTAACTGCAAACATCCTCTCGTGGGGACAATACCCTCGTTGATTAGTGGCTCAGCCATGAGCCTCTAAACTGTATATGCCGCTGCTGACTACAGACGGGCAAGAACTGTTCTGCTCAGCACAGCTGCCTGGGTTGAGTGTACCAGGACACTAGATGAGCTTGGTCACAACAGGATTGATGGAGGAAGGTCATTGGTTAAAAAATAAACTGCCTTGGCCCATTTTATTGGTTAGAACATAGGTGGGTGGAGTAAACAGAACAGAATGCTGGGAGGAAGAGGAAGTGAGCTCAGAGAAGCCATGCTCCCCTCTCCCGGGCAGACGTGATAGCTCTGCTCTCTGAGACACGAGATGAAGATCCGACCCAGGATGGACGTAGGTTAAGATCTTCTCTGGTAAGCCACCTCGTGGGCTACACAGATTATTAGAAATGGGCTAGTCCAGGTGCGAGAGTTAGCCAAGAAGAGGCTAGATATAATGGGCCAAGCCGTGCTTAAAAGAATACAGTGTCCGTGTAATTATTTCGGGGCATAAGCTAGCAGGCAGCCGGGGTGCTGGGGACGCAGCCCCGCCGCTCCAATTACAACACAGGAGTTCTTCAGGAAACAAACAACATGTCAAACAAACAAATACCCACCATGACTGGGTACTTTTATGGGCGGTGGTGGTGAACGCCTTTAATCCCAGCACTCCTCCGGAGGCAGAGGCAGGCCTGGTCTACAGAGCGAATTCCATGACAGGGCTACACAGAGAAACCCTGTCTTAAAAAGCCAAAGCAAGCAAACAACCAAACAAAAAAAAAAAAAAAAAGAACTTATGACTGGGAACTTCCAAAAACCAATAACAGCAACGATAGCAACAAAACCCTTAAATTTTCTCAGCATTATTTGCTGACTACCACAATTTTCTTAACCCAATATTGTCATCATTTAATATTTCAAGAATTAAGAGCCTCATTTGGAATGATCCAAGCATCAAAGCCCAGGTCTCTGAGCACTGCATACCTTTTTTCCATGTTATATTCAGCAAATACCTTTCTGCAACTGTTGAGGACAAGGAGCTAGGGACTGATCCATCAGGCCGTCATCCTAACCCTCGAGAATTCGAAGTTTAATAACAGGAGTGAGACAATTCTAGACAGCTCCGCTACAACGCATATCTGAGTCAACAAATGATGCTGGTGAGGATAGCGCAAGACTATGAGTGAGGCATTGTACATCTCAAGAACTCGGTATCATGTGTCCTCCCGTGGCCTGTCTGCCCATTCTGGTGGCATCACACACTGTACAAGGACTCTGCTGGCGTCTACAGAAGCAGTAGAGCCTGCTCTGGAGATAGACAAGGAAGATTGTTTTCTCCACAGTGCACACAGGCAAAATCCTGGTCAAGAGGCTGTCCTGAAAACAATCGAATGTGTTGCAGTGTGATCAGTGAGCAACTAATACTTTTCACCATGCATAACTGATGGAACTGTTGTAGTTAATAGACCCTACTGGTAAAAAGTGCAAATTCTCAGGACTACCAACAAGTCAGTAACTGAAAACATTGCCCCGCGGCAATATTCTTATTGACTGGTGACTCAACCAAGAGCCTTGCTCATTGTACAGACTGTGCTGCTGGTGACTCAGGCGACGGTCCTTTGATGTACTCTTCATGCAATACACAAGCCCCAGACTTTCTTCCATGGAGAGCCCCAACTCACCTGGCAGTAGCATCACCCACTTCAGGGATGCCACAGCCAATGTTATCAGTACTTGTGGGCCAGAGGGACAGATTTCTGAACATGTCTAGTAATATCACACCTCTTGGCTCCTGCTGATGAAAGGTAAAGAGAGAGAAATTCCAAAAATGAATTATTGGAATTATTGCTTTGAAACATGGGACTGAACCCCTGAAGGTTTCCTCCTTGCTATAAAGATGTAAGCTTGCTCTCTTCTCTCACTAAAGTAACTTTGCCTTCTCAGAGCTCACAACCATAAAATAGAGCTGAACTGAATCTTGAAGTTCATTATTTTACACATGAGGAAGCAAAGAAAGCCATTAGCCACAAGCTGAGCAGCTAGTCAGCCGGTGGAGCTGAGGTTGAATCAACTATCCTTGCCCTCAGTCTTGTTTTTTCCCTTCTGGGCCGCTGTGATCCTGAGCATCAGGGTGCTCCCCGACCCTTCCCTCTGTGATCTGAGCCAGCGCTTATTTAATCAAAAGTGGCCCTGAGACTGAGTGACGCACAGCGGAGATGAGTCTGCTGAAAGAAAAGCATGTCTTTGATGAGTAGCTTTGTTTAAACCCTGCCCCAGAAAAAGGGAAAGAGAGAGAATGAGTTAAATATAGAACACAACGGTGAATCAACTTCTTAGAACTATAATTTATAATATAAATGGTAGAAATAACACATCATATTGAACAGAATGATTTGATTATTCATATTTGAACTTGCCTATAAATCCTTTCACTCTAAATATTTCATGCTTGTCTTATGGCTGTATTAGATTATAAACACTTCAAATCAGGGACCATACTTCATGTGTGTGTAGAAGCTTCTCCCAATCTCCCTAAACATTTTGTAGAATATATTATGCAAAGCAGGGGCTTTAGAATAATCATACTAGTGGTGGTAACGTCCAGTGAACAATAAGGATCTGTTCAGTTAGATATGTATGAGCTCATTTATTCTCACAAGAAAATTATAGTATGAGTTAATTGCACTAGTAGAGCAAGATACTCGGTTATAGAGCTAATAATATATCTAGTAAACATATCGAGTGAAATCTAGTAAGATACTCGGTTATAGAGCTAATAATATATCTAGTAAACATATCGAGTGAAATCTAGTAAGCATACTAGATTTCAAATTAAAACACAGTAGTCACTTAGCAAGCAATAATCGTGTACCTGTTATTTGTCAAGTATCACCACAAATGACTGATCCAAGGTTTATTGTATAAACAACAGACAGCAATAATTATAGGGTTAGTGCTGCAGAAGGCTGATGCCTAGAGAACATGGGAAAAGAGCTGGTAACTTCATCAGGGACGAGAAATGGAGATTAGGAGAAGCAGTGTAGAGGAATCCAGACCCCCTCCTCCTCCTTCTTCTTCCCTTTCCCCTTCTCCTTCCCCTTCCCCTCCTCCTCCTCCTTCTCCTTCTCCTTTTCCTTCTTCTTTTTTTCCCTCTTCCTCCTCCTCCTTGTAGACCTTGGGTCAGATGGCTCCAAGTCTGCCAAACCTCAGTTCAAGCCCTGGGACCCACATAATGGAAGGCAAGAATCAATTCTTAAACGTTGTCTTCTGACCTCAACACATGTACTGTGGCACACACATACTTCGACCCCACATACACACAAGTGCACACAAAACAAATAAATAAAAAATTTATAGTTTTAAGTAGATATCAGGGAATAATATCTAGAAGTTTTATATCCTTAATGTCTATCAAATTTCTATGTGGGTAGTAATTTCTCAGGAAAGTTTGATTCTTGCTCTCACTATTTTAAATTAAAAAATTTCCTGGTTATCTCCCTTCAAATAGTGTGTTGCTGCATTAATAAGATTGAGCTATTATAACAAAATACCATACATTATATAGCTTAGGCTACAAAATTTTATTATCTTATAATTCTGGAGGCTTCAGGTCAAAGGTCCAAGCATCAACCAAATGTGGTCACCTCTTAATAAGGGTCTTCTTCGTGCTGTGTAGGTGGCCTCCTCATGTGCCAGGGAGATGAGAAGCAAGCTGCATGGTTCCTTTTCTTATAAGGACCCCATCATTGTGACCTTATTTAAAGCTAATTATCTCTCTAAGTACCCCACATTGATGCTCATGGCTTTACTATGGGTTTTGAGAGGGCCCAATTTGGTCCCCAGCAAATAAAAGTCACTTGAGTTTTTCAGCTTTCTTCTCATGCTACTGCAAGATCTGAGTCCCCAAATGATATAATTGACCTTCACAAAAGGACTAGACAAACAATCAGCCAAGGTTCCATTTTGGGTTAGATGCATGTTCTCCCCATCCCTATCCCTTGGCATTTAACAGGTAAACCTCTGAGGTGCAGCTACTCATAGCAACCAATGGGAGCAGCTCAGTAACTACTTGCTGAGCTCTTACTGTGTGTTGCCTGATAGGAAACTGCTGTAAACTGAAAGGGAATTTTGCTCTAAGAAGAGCCTAGTAGGTTATTTATTATAAATGAATAATAATGACTATGGATTGGCATAGTACATTGACATAGCACTCTGTTTGTTTGTTTTTTTAAATTGTGGAAGTATATCCTTGAAGAATGGATTGGGAGACAATGAAAAGGGAAGAGAAAATACTGTAATCCTCTTCCTTGGGGCTCAACAAAATAACCAGCATTATTGGAGCATCTAAATCTATCACCTTTGGCTAACCTATGAATATCAAGCTTCCAAGTCACCCAACTATACCCTTACCTAACTGGCTCCTTCAACATAGATATATGTCTACTCACAAAAGTTTCTAGCATACAAGGCAAGTCAGTCTTGTGGGTGGCCAAATGCATGCTAGCGACTAAGCAAAAACAGATAAGTTAAAGGTAGAGTTTGTAAATAACTGTCCCTTGGCTATGAAAACCTGACCAGAAGGTAGAAAAGGAGAGCGTGGTTCCCAAAGGTTCCCTTCTGACTTCCTCAAGTACCCAGAGGCATGTGGGCACCCACGCTGTTAAAACACACAAGCATATACTTAAAGGTCACACACATGCGTACACATGCAGATCTTCTCTTCCTGGGCAGCTCAACTAGACCATTTTCCCCAGACTACTCACAGTGAGAAATGGTCAGGTACTGACTTTCAGTGAATGAGCTACAAGAGCCAAGATTTAACGAGGCTGAAAAGAAAGATGTGTTCATTGTTTGTGTCATATGTATTTTGGAATTTCTTTGTTATAAGCAGCCTTTATTATTTGAACAGTTGCATAACTCTGTTTCACTTATGTTTTAAAAAGAGCAAATTGTGTAAAGATTTTTAAAATATAGATTTTTTTTTAAGATATTGGATTTTCGATTTCACAAATAACTCTGAGCAAAATACCAGAGCCTGGGCAGGGTATTGAGGAGGGCAGGATGTGAAGAGATGGTGGATGGTTAGAGACACACAGTTGGGAAGGAGGAATTCCTTCTAACATTCTGCAGCATAATGGGATAACTATGATATCATCCTGGAAGCCGAATCATAAAAGTGTTACAGAATTTCAAGATAATAGTCGAGAAATTGTATGATCCACCATCCTTATATTATAAGAAATTAACTCCTCAGGATTAAATGATTTAAATTATTAAATTATTCAGTTTAAGGACTTAGATACATGTTTGGAATAATATATAAGAAAGTGGGAACAAGAGGTTGGGGGGATGGCTCCATGTAAGAGTGCTTGCTGCACAAGCAAGGGGTCCTGAATTTGTCCCTCAGCACCCTTGCGTTACAGAGGTTGACACTTTAAATCATGGCATCCGCATGATGGTCAGACTGATAAAGCAAGTGGCCTTGGGGTGTGACATAAGCCTTTGGGGAAGCAAGTGGGCAGTGTGCCTTAAAGTCATAAACATGATTTAACATCATGTTTCTACTTTTGGAAACTTACTGTTGGCAACTGATCTAAGAAGCAAACGTGAACACGCAGATGATTGTTCCTTACAGCACTGCTGAATAAGATCAAAAAGAAGAAAATCCAGAATCTGAGACGAAAGGTCATGGATGGTGGTTAAGAAGTTATGAACTATCAATGGAAAGTTATTTAACTATGGAAGTGAATGGCATTCCATCATTTCTAGCAACATGGACAAACTTGAGGACATCATGCTGACGAGATAAGGCAAACACAGAAAGACAAATACTACAGGTTCTCTTTCTGTGTGAAAACTACAAAGTTGATCTTAAAAAAGAGAGTAGAGTAGCAGTTACCAGAGCCTGGGCAGGATGTCGAGGAGGGTGGGATGTGAAGAGATGGTGGATGGTTAGAGACACAGTTGGGAAGGAGGAATTCCTTCCAACATTCTGCAGCATAAGGGGATAACTATGGTTGAAGCAATTAATTGAATATTTCAACATATCTGGTAGACAGGATTTTAAAAAGTTTTCAACATAGAGAAGCACATTTCTGGGATAAAAGATATTATCCTGATCACACTATTACATACAAGTGTGGAAATGTCTCAACACACACTAGAAATGCATGCAGTTCCAGTGTCCGTCAGTGCTCTCCATGCTCAGAGACCCTGTCTCAAAAACCAAGATGGAGCACACTTGCGGAATTCACCTAAACTTGACAATTGATCTCAGGTGTTCTTCCTCTCTCTCTCTCTCTCTCTCTCTCTCTCTCTCTCTCTCTCTCTCTCTCT
>JABTXL010012609.1:13988417-14000273 GCA_025134845.1 Neodon shergylaensis | reverse complement strand
TCTCTCTCTCTCTCTCTCTCTCTCTCTCTCTCTCTCTCTCTCTCTCTGACACACACACACACACTACTAAATAAACTGCAAAAAGTGTTAACAATGATTTCCCATATTGCATAAAAGTAGAAATTGGGGGATAAGGTAGCAGGCTGGGAGAAGGCTTTTACTTACTTATTTATTTATTTTTACAAAAATGTCACTCTTCTATACTATTTCCTTATTTTCCTGTGTACTCAGATGATTTTAACAATTAAAAGACAAAATGTGTGCTATGATAGTAATTACATTTAAATGTCTTGTGCTTGCGGCTCTGCAGGAAAAGGAAAATGGGAAAATAAAAGGCAGATGATTTGTTCATGCTGGAGATTATGAGCAGTTTGCCTCTTCCCTTGATTTCTTTTATTATTATAATGTTTGCATAATTTAGACTGTAGAAACAAAAGACCAGCTGCCTGAAATATGTTTTGGAAGTAAATAGAGTATAAATAATGTATTAATGTGTGACAGAGTCGGAAGTATTGAATCAAGGGAAGTAGTCATGAAATATTTATGGGAATTCACATTTGTATGTGAAGATACGTTGATCACAGACAGATCCAAAACAAGGCTAATGTCTTCAAGTCCGCCGCAGAAGGAATGCCTGTGGGGAGCTGTGGGCTGTGGTTCCTTAGAAAGGAGACCAGGATCTCACTGAATGAATGAGAGATGCTTTTGGTGATGGTGGATTTTAAATGTCAACTTGCCACAGCCTAGAATCACCAGGAAAAAAGGGACTGAGTCAGAGACTGCCTAATTCCCATTGACCTGTGGGATGACGATTATCTTGATTGCATTCATTGATGTGGGAAAACCCAACCTGAAAGTAGAAAGAAGAGTAGAGACCGCTAGATGAGCAATGAGCAGGCATACATTCATTTTTCTCTGCTCTTGGCGGTTGATGGTGGGTGTGCTGTGGGTACTTGTTTTAAATTCCTGCTGCCTTTACGCTCCTTCTCTGATGGACTGTAACCCAAAATCGTGAGCTAAACTAAAACCTTTCTCCCTTAAGTTATTTTTCTTTTTAATCACAGTAACAGGAATAAAATAAGGACACCTTTTAACTTCTGAGCACTTGAGAATACAAGGCCTCTGTCACTGTCATTCTTTCTAGGAGATGATAAGGTCCTCCGCTTGTGGCACCCCAATATCAGCACGAAGCCAGTTGGGAAGCTGGTGGGGCACATGTTCAGCATCACAGAGATTGTAAACAATGAGAAAGAACAACACGTCATCAGCCTTTCCTCCGCAAAGGTAACAAGAAGAAAATCACAGAACTAAAAGGAAACTGTTTGTTCTTAAAGTCAACTACAGGGAGGCCTAACATGCATGCACACACACATACACACGTGTGTATGTATAGCTAAAGTAATTCCCAAAGAAAAATATAAGTTATAAATGTTAGAAATGAGAGTCTTGAATATTTGCAGTATATTTGAAAAAATGTATTTGTTTAATTAAATACAACCTATTAAAAAGTTTCAAGAAGAATAAGTTTAATTAATGTGGTTAGTTGTGATAGCAATTATAATTTTTTTCTGAGGCTCCCACAGATGAGCATTACATTTCCATGACTTCATTCCCTCTTCTCCCCCGCAGCTCCTCCCATTAATCCTCACTCCCTCTCCTTTATTTTGCTATTATATTTACATATGTATATTTACATATGTATGTAAACAACTTCCTGAGTCCATTTAGTGTTGCTTCCACATGAGTGTGTGTGGTTAGGAGTGATGGGATGGGATGACCTGCCAGCACTCATCCCTGGAGGTTTGTTTCCCTTGCTCAGCAACCATTACCAGGCTTTGGAGATCTAGGGGCGCGGCCTTGGGTGATTTTCTCCATCCAAACTGGCTTGTCACCTGGTATCACCTCTGTACAAGTCTTGTGTAAGTGACCATGCTGTTGAGATTCCGTGAGTGCAGCTCCCTGTCATGTATAAAAAGACATGATCTAGCAGGAGAAGCTTGAGTGTTCTGGCTCTCACAAGCTTTCTGCCTCCCTCTTCTACAATATCCCTTGGGTCTCAAGTATGAGTTGCATTGTAGCTGTGTTGGTTGGTGATGAACACCCATGGTCTGTTGTTCTCTGTACTTTGGCCAGTTGAGAATTTCTGTAGTAGTTTCCATTTGCTGCAAGAAGCAGCTTCCTTGATGAGGTGTGTGTGGTGTGTGTGTGTGTGTGTGTGTGTGTGTGTGTGTGTGTGTAAAATCAATGGGTCTAAGAATATTGTAAACTGTACTGAGTTTGAATCCGCAGAACACATACACATGATGACTGTAAATTGTACACGAGAGGGAAAATGAGTTCTAGGCAATAACTGGCAGAGGTCACACTATCGCCTTGTGGCAGCATGCAGCCAGTCACCATCATGCTTCTCTCTCAGACGGCTTCCCTCTTCTCACAAAGCAAAAGGCTGAAATGTAATGAAAATGGTGGGAACAGGGAAAAGGAGTTTAAGCAAGCAAACTAATAAAACTTTGGCAAATAAGTGGGACCTCGAGGGAGGCAGAAGGGCAGAGGTTTAAACTTACAGGCGTGTTTACGTGGTGCTTGGTGGGTATCACAAAGAAGCAGCTTGAAAAAAGCCAAATGGGGTAAGTACAACAGGCTCACTTAGCTCAAGGTATTAGAGCAAAAGTTCTATGGTGTATGATGTGTACAATGTGTTGTGATCATATTCATCTCAAATTTCTTCCATCTCCTCTGGGATCCACTGCCATCTCCTCCCTACCAACTTACCTTCTCTCATCTCTCTCTGTTTTTCTCTGTCTGTCTGTCTCTCTCTTTCTTAATAACCTACTGAATCCGGTCTGCGCTGACCATATACTTCTAGATGTAGGACCATCCACGGGAGCATGGTTGTCCCACCCAACTCTCCCTCTCCTAGAAGCCATCAACTGTCAGATTCTTGACTAGGGGTGAGGATTTATGAGCCCCTCCCCTGAGTATTTAATATTTAAATAATGTGTGTGCTGATGTCTTTACCTCATTTTTTTACTTGCCAATTATCACACAGAGGGGGAAAATGTGAGAACAGTACAATAAAATGATCAAGTCTTGTTCCACATTGCTAACTTTTTTGCATATCAATTGACTGGCAGCAACCAAATTAGCACATTTTGCATTGAATTCCCTATAGAGACAAGGTCAAATACCTTCCATCTATTTGTTGTGCAGTTGCACATAGTCCTTTGTACTTCAGTCATACATGGTCCATCCTCAAATGTACCATCTCTCCAAGGTGACCTCACACATTTCCAGGTTTATTGCAATGTAAAATCATGCCATCTATTGGGTCAACCCAATTTGATTCAATGATTAACTTCTTGTGGCCATTAGGCAAAGTTTAGAAAGGCAAGTCAGATCCCACACTCCCTTAGTATATGATAGACTAATCTGTTCCTAAATTGCTCACTTCATTTGAATGACTCTGTTTCTAAAGATAGACTCTAGTGATGTTGTTTTCGCGGTGTCTCGATGCTGGTGCTTCCACTGGGTACTTATAGTGCAGTAGAATGACCTGTCTCCTCCCTGTAGCCAGCAGCAGTGATACTGAGAGCGCTCCTATTGGTCATCACACTTGAGTGAAGCGCCTCTGCCAGTTCTGTATGTTCACGGATATGAGTCTCTTGTTAGCACCGCACCTTTTCAGACTAGGACATTCTCTTTCCTATGAATCTGATACAGACTCCTAAAACACAGATATTCTACTCAGCTAATTCTATGACAAACACTCCTCAAAGGGGTGGGGGGAGATATTAAAGCCTTTGGCTAGCAGCAACTGACATGAAGCTTGCCGGAAGAAAAACCAAAAGTCACTGATGAATCCGAACACGCTTTCCTTTAGCTTTACTTATTCATTGTTCCTTACAGAAGGCTTTGGGCAAAACCTTTCCTTTACCCTTCGCTGTGGTGTTTTGTGGCTCCTCCCCCAACCCTTTTCTCAAAGTTAATCAGCTTCATAATTCTGTTTTTTCCCAAGGCTAAAGTAATCCTTTTATTTAATTCTCCCACTCCCAATTTGTTTGAAAAAAAAAAAAAAAAACAACCCAGCATTTTAACTCTTACTGCTATGAGACTCTGAATTTATTTTGTAATTTATGTTTGCATGTCCGTAGGCAAGATTTAATTATGACTTGTAAATATCCCATTCTGTCACCCAAGATCAGTATAGTGAAAGTGAGAATCTTCTTTGCTTGTCCCTTATACCATCTCAGCCTCTTTCTGAAACAGTTTGTCCTTGTTTTCTTCCTAAGTCTCCCCAGGGCTGACTGGCTCTAGGTCGGCTCTCCCCAGCTTTGACACCAACACCTTCCCTCAGACACTGCCTGTCCCTTCTTGGAGCTGTTGACAGAGAACAAGCACCCGTAGGACCGATTCAGTATTGCTGCTCTTTTCTCTCCACGGCACCACCGTATTATAGATACCTAAGAAATGGCCTCTTTATGCATTGGTGCCATTGTGTTTTCTTCTTATTTACTTCTGCCTTTCTGTCCCTATAGCTGGTCCCTTATCTCCACACAACCTTCCCTTCTGTTACTTTCTCTAACTCCAAATTCCATGAGCATTTCTTCCTGCTCCCCCATGATTCCCTTTCTCATTTTATGACTTGCATACACACATATAGATACACACTCTCAATTTAAAGCCCAGTTTCCATAGAAGAGGCGATATGAAGTCATTTTTTTTTTCTTTCTGAGTCTGGCTTATTTCACTTCACGTGATTTCCAGTTGCATCTATTTTCTTGTGATTGTCATAATGTCATTTTTCTTGATGGCCGTACAAAATTCTATTATGTATATGTAGCAGATTTTCTTTATCCATTCATCTCTTAACAGACGCCTAGATTAGTTCTGTTTCCTGGGCATTGTGAATAGTACAGGGGAACCCAGTAACGAAAGATAAAACCTTAAGCAATGCTTTCAACTGGGTACTCTGTGTAAATAAGCAGCGGGGGAACCAAGAGCCAAGCTGAAACAGAGCACCTGTGTGCTCACAATGTAAACGGCATTTCATTGCAAGTTTATAAAAGCATAATTCATTTAAAGACTTAACTGCCCCATGTGAGAACAATGGTGTTTAAATGGGTGAATTCTGCTTGTTCCCCAGGTCTTCCGAGTGTGGGATATCCAGACCCTATCAGTATTGCAAGTCTTCCACGATAGCCAAGGAGGGCCAGGAGACATGCAGATTTACTCAATGGTGTATGACGCCAACCATGGCATGCTCATTACAGGTGTGTCTATTTGACGTATAGCAAATTCACCTCCATATCTGTTACGTTTTAAAAAAGATAGCTTTTTAACACTTACTATGAAAATACACACAAAGAAAAGGAAATGACTAACCATGGTTAGTGATAGTATAAATATTTATTTCAGTTTCTTATCTTATGTTAGTTGATGAACTATGCAACCTCCCTTTTATGAAAATACCAGGTCAGTTCTCTAGGATGATGAGCCTAGGGGTACATGGCCTAGGTGAAGCAGAAAGAGCTGGACCACTGTTGCTATGTCTGGGCTCCGGTCTGCCCCTCGAATGCAGTAAATTGGTACTTTCCTAGGGTGGTGACCCTGGTACGTGCCAGCGTGAACTTGTTTTATGAGATAAAACAGTTTTGGTTAGGAGCTGGTCACTCTGTAGAGTGGGCACAGGCCTCAACTGTCTTGCTTCCAGATAAAGAACAGTAGAGAGAGAGAGAGAGAGGCCAGAGGCCAGGAAGAGGGTCCTAAATACAATGCATTGGTTGCCAAATTTTTAAGGGTTTTCAAGAATTTTGTTAGGCATTTAGCTTGGCTACTGTTCACATGCACAGCCTTCAGCCTTTAGAAGAAAACTGGCTATATTAATAGCAGCTCTACTTTCTGGAGCACAGAATTGCCTTTCCGAAGCATATTACCACTGACCACCTGCTCTGAGTTCCTGAGGGATTAATTAAGGCAGGGAAGTGATTGGTGCTGTCTCTGTTGGGGAACATAGTTATTTTTAATTTGGTGTTGTTTATTTGTCCAGGGTTAGAAGAGAACCATCACTTCATGCTCAATAAATAATTTTCCACCCTGTAAAAGAGAACTTAGTTTCGGCTGTGAATACTTCTCCTCTATGTGTCCCCATCTGAAATGAATGCATTAATGACTATTCACAGATGTCACCTCTTCACACAGAACTTGCCTGCTCGATTATTTGGCTCAGCATTTTCATCCCAATTATCATCAGTGTAAAGAAGGGCTAAATAAAATACCAAGACAAAGAAGATAGAGAATAGAAAAGCCAAGAATTCTTTCCACTTTTATATACTTTTTGGTAGTGCTCCTGTTTGGAAAATACTGAGCTTTGTGTATGGCCTGATCATTAAAAGTGCAGCCATCACGTCCTCACACAGACATACATGTAGGCAAAGCGTGAATGCACATAAATCAATCAAAAAGCACAGCTCTCAGCTAGCATCAGGATTACGTCAAGTGTATTAATTTGTGCTTAGATTCCCGTGACATCAGGTAGAGTAGTTTTCTGAGCCATGTGGGCAGCAACTCTGTACTCAATGCTTGGTGAACACGTTGTGACTGTCAGTGCCGTCATCAATACGCTGGTGATGTCTCTAAGAAGCAGAGGCAGGCGGATCTTTGAGTTTGAGGCCAGCCTGGCCTACAGAGTAAGTTCCAGGACAACCGGGGCTACACAGAGAAACCCTGACTTGAAAAAAAAAACAAATAAATAAATAAAAATAAACTACAGAGTGGTTTGGTAATTTTTATCAGTATTTCTAGACATTGTACAAACTAAAGCACACAAGATCCTGATTTTGAGATTTAAGTTATACCCATAGGAAAATGCAAGAATCCTGCTTCCCAGTCAGTGCCCTGGCCAAGCTAACTACGTGGTGATTTGAAAATTAATTTTACTATTGATGTTACAATCACTGGCCTGCAATCATTCTCATTCATTATATCTAATCAGACCATGTTCACAACACATATTATCATCTGTTGGCTTGAAGAACTCTCTGACTCATTTCAATCACCAGAGCAAGCCTCGATTCAGCAGACGGCTGGTGGACACCATCACCAATGTGCACACTTTGAAGAGGCACACAGTCAGGAACAGGGAACAGACTAGAAAAATGGGGTTCAGAATGACCTGTGTTTGAAAGATAATCTCCATTTATCTCCAATGAATGCTTTTCCCTGGCTGCATCTTATTTGCTGTGTTTGCCAGAGATGCTCTGGAGGAGGCAATAATAGTCTCACCTATTAAATACTAAGGCACTGATCTTTTATACTCTAATCTCACTGACCAGCTGGCTCCAAACTTAGCTGGTTGGGTCATATCCTCTGTGAAATTCCAGATTTCTGATAATGACAATTTAGGTATGAGATGCTTTTGCAAAATTTTTCATTCTTTACTTCATTTCACTTTTAAGAATGTCACTATGTCACTATGCAGATGAGGTTGGCCTGGGGCCCATGGTCTTCCTGTTTCAGTCTCCAAAGCATGGAATACAAGGATGCACCATCAACCACACCCAACATTGTGATGTCCTCCTTCTTTCCTTCCTTTCCAGGATCAGGCGTTATAGATATGTATCCGTTGACCAGGATGATACAGGACACAAAGCAGGTTCCTCACACTCATGAACGAGAAATTAATGTCATGCTGTACAACAAATACTTCCATCAAGTGCTCACTATCTGCTCAGAGTCTGTAATCAAGGTGAGTGTGTAAGGACCTCCTAGGCAGAAAAAGGCTGAGCAAGTGAAATGCTTTCTTCCTATAGGTAAAACATAGGGTTTTATATGTAGCGGTAATAGACTGAGACAATATATTGAAGTTCTTTAAGCTATCAGGAATACATGATAAAGAAGTGTTTCAAGCCAGTTCAAGCCACATGTTTGGCTAAAAACAGAAAATTTAACCATATTTTATTTATATATTAGTTTGTTTGGAAAGGGTATATGTGTGGGCAGGGTGCTGGGGAAGGTGTGTAGAGTACTAATTTAAAAACTTTGACAATGGTAAAAATTTTGCTCAGAAATGAAGGCCAGATGTATGGAATACCTGGGTTTTACTGATGTTTTATTCTTCTATAGGTATGGGAACTTGAGACGGGCCTCCAAATATACCAGATTCTAGACCCTCATGGCTTCAATATTGAACTAACCTGTGCGGCTATTGATGAAAGTGGATTTATTTTTGCCACAGGAGCATATAATGGTGAGCCTAGTGTTCAGAATATGACATCTCACGGTATCCCAAAAATTTGTGCAGGAATTCCTAAGTTTAGGGGGTTAAGGCTCAGTGTGAATTAGTCTGACATACAGACATTCCAGAGAGATAGCACGGCCTGGGTGAAAATCAAGTCTATTTCACGGCCACTAATGTCTGGATATGGACGTAATCAACAAACTCGTAAGTTACATTCTGTTCACGTGGGTGCTGCAACTGTGTGTCAAAGCCTTTCACATAATGATCCATGTAGGTGGAAACACCATGATGAAACCCACTACTCTGTAAGCTAACTGAAAAAAAAATAGAGTTCTATACTGGATACACTTCTATGCCTAGGCTCTAGAAAAGCACATTGAACTTGAGGGACTCTGGGGCTTAGGTGTGGTTGTGTTTCATATTTTTTCCTCTGTGAAGCACTTGTAGGAACTGGAGAGCTGCACACTGCCTCACCTTTCCACTGCATCTTGTTCTGAGCACCCACAAAAGATCCGCTTGCCTTAGAGTAGACAGAGTGACCAGCTGTGTGCACTATGCAGAATCTATTTGTTCTGGGGCACACTTGATAAATAAATGCTTCCTCACAAAGCAGTTGATGGAATGAGTGGGCACCTGATGTGAAAGTCTGATATTTGAAAATGTGAACAGCAGAAAACACAGCAGGAATGCAATCATGAGTGCAGCATCAAGGTGAGGGAATGCATTGGCATATAATGCACAGGGACAGTGTTCTTCCCTACGGAGCGATGCAGAGGAAAGCAGCCTCACCATGCCACAGGCACTCGCGCCATCCATATAATTTTAGTTCATGTATTGTTAATTACAAGTGTTCATTGCATTGAGTCACTGGTCTGGCTTGAGGTCTCTGGTTTTTTTTTTTTCTGCATCATCAATACTGGACCCTCACTGGGGCTACTTTGGGGTATCCTGTTGTCCTATGTCATGGAGACCCTGTAACTTTGGGTCTGCAGGACAATCCCCTTCTGTGCTCCCACAGGTCATAAATGGGGTGGATGATTGGATGGGCCAACTTATAGCCCTGATTCTGGGTCTGGGTGGTTGCTTGGTTGGTCAGCCCACCAGCTCTTCTTCATCCTCAACACCAGAGCCAGCTCTCCAGCACTGCCCAGGCTGGCTCACCGTATGTAGTACGCAGCCAGGGGGCAGGGCTAACTGTCCTGCCCTCATGTAGTTCTTGCCACTGTGCAAGGTATACTAGGTAGTTCTTGTCGCTGCAGGGCATCATGGGTATAATTAATGTCTGATATTGGTAATGAGCAAATAAATGATGGAGGCAGCCTGGCAGAGGGGCAGACAGTCAAATCATTGCATGCCCAGCAGTGTTAGTGCTGAAGACAGTCATGGAGAGATGTTGGACTTAGGGGAGAAGCAGAGACTAGTAAAAAGCTAAACTCTGCCCCTCCACCTTCCTACCTCATCTTCTTCTGGATGCCTACAAAATATCTACTTGCTCTAGATTAGACAGTGTATGGGACCATTCACTACCCAGAATGTATTTATATTCTCAGGTAGATTTGTAAAATAAATGCTTCCTCACAAGCCAGCTGATAGAATGAATGGGCGTAAGTTTTCAGGCATAAAGATTTAGAGACGCCATAGATGAGCCTGGGGCCTCACTCCCACCTTCTGAAGGTTCCATTAATAGTGCCAAGATGGAAACCAAACCTTCAACACTCAAAGCTTTGGGGAACACTCATCCAAACCAAAGCAGACATCCATTGCTTTCAAGACGCCATCCTGTTCTGCTCACTTCTTTGATCAGCCTGTGCTAACCCATGCAAAGAAAGACCGAGGAGACTCAGCAGTCAGCCTTAGTAAGAAATAAATACAGGATGCATTTCAACAGGATCAGTGTCCGCTGAGTTAAGAGCCAGGTTGTCCGCACACCATCTTACCCACAAAGCCTTTCCTCCGTGCCCTCAGGAACAGCTAAGATCTGGGACTTTGGCAGTGGGCAAGAGATGAAAATGCTGCCGGAAGGGAAAGACTGGGCAGAGGAGGAACATGGGCTACTGCGCCTGTTTTTCCTCAAGGCCCAGGTGAAGCACCAGCACCTTGTCCTCGCCTTGGAGCGCAACGGGACTATCAAGATGATCCAGGTTTGAATCCCATTTCCATGCTTGTTCTGCAGTCTTCTTGGGGGGAATCTAATGGTGATCATTTCTCTACCTCTCTCTGTGTGCCTCTCTCTCTCTCTCTCTCTCTCTCTCTCTCTCTCTGGTTTCATGTAGCCCAGCCTAACATTAAACTCTCGATTCTCCTGTCTCCATTTCCCTGGTGCAGACACCACACCCATCATGCCCCCTTGCTGTGATCCTGGGAATTGAGTCTATGGCTTTAAACATATTAGTCAAGTAATCTACAAACTGAGCTACATCTCCAGCCCCATTCAGCTCCCCTCTCTCCAGTCAGTTGAGGGTAATGCTTATCCGCCAACTTTCCTGTGATGCTAGTAACCAACTTTGCTCTAGTCCAAGCAAATTGCAAAAATCACAGCTCCCCAGGCCCAGCATCCCACCCGTCACATTCCTGCTTCGGCATCATTAGGGATCCCCTAAAATGGGTGTCAGAAAGGTTGAACTGACACACATCTCTCTACCACTGCTAACATTGCTCACACCCTACCTCGGCAATAATTCTCGACTCCTCAAGAAGGCTCCCCAGCAGATTCTGTCCCTTGTGGCCCATCAAGCATTCAAAGATGCTCAAGTCACTTTTTTCATTCCTTACCAAAATGACTTACAAAGTCATTATTTTAAGGTTAATGGTGCAATCTGCTCAGGGCTGTTCAGGGGAGGTTTGAGATAGGATAATTTATTTTTCTGTGAATCTATTACCACCTAGGAATACTAATGCCTTCTTCAAATTTAAAAAGAAGCCAACATCATTTATCTTGGCTATGTGGCCCTCACCCAGTCAGCGAGACCTCAAGGACCAGCATTGCCTTTGTTGCTCTCCTTTGGAAGCTAAGATCAGAAAATAAGTCTTGAAGAGGATTGCAGTGATGAAGTACAAACATCGACTGGGATGGCTAATTCTTTTAGCTGAGAGTGAGGAGGGGACATCTTCCCCAGTAGGGAGATTCTTCCCTTATTCTCTGCATAGCCCAAAATGTGACTGGAGGAAGAATGCCTTGGCAGTCCACGTAAAACACAATGTCACTTGCCTTCTGGAAGTTGCTGTAATCAAGCTATGCTCACTGTACTTGAAAGGCTGCAAAATGAGTTATGATTCTGTACTTGGGATGCCACTGGGTTGGTAGAGTCCTCGCCTTAAGCATGCACGAAGCCCTAGGTTTGATATCTAGCACCACATAAGCTGGGCATGGTGATACACACATGCAGTTCTTGCATTTGGGAAGTGGAAGCAGAAGTTCAAGATCATCCTTGGCTGCACAGTGAGTTCAAGATCAGACAGGGATACATGAGACCATCACATAGTGAACATGTTTTGGTTTCTGCCCTAGACACTTACACATTGGTTATTCTGGTCTTTGGCGCAGAACATTAAACTAAGCTTGGAGAGAGAGAGAGAGAGAGAGAGAGAGAGAGAGAGAGAGAGAGAGAGAGAGAGAGAGA
>JABTXL010012609.1:13958881-13982953 GCA_025134845.1 Neodon shergylaensis | reverse complement strand
TGCCCTAAGAGATGTAAAGTGGTAGTTAAGAGATACAGCCTAGAGGGGAATGTGGGTAGTGAAAGACTATTGTTCTATTCCCAAGACACTACCTGGAAAGTCTTATTGGATCTGGGTCCCTGAAAAACAAGAGCAGTGGGATCAGGGTAATCTCTGGATTATTTGCTCTTGTCCACTCAGTTTTATGATCCTGTGGTTGGTACCACATTGCACCAAAATCTAGGCTTTTATATGGTCAGAGTAGAATTCTGCTGTTTAAACTGTATAATATGTCCAAATGGTCCATCTACAGGCTGCAACACTCTGACCTATAGATAGGAAATCTGTCCAGCTAATTGGATTAAAGACTTGTAGCTCATCTGATAATCATGTGATTCTACAAAACCTTAATAAAGAGGCAATTCTGGACTAAGCCCACTCCCAGGCTTTTACTTTCTGTGCAATGATAACATTTTTTTGTTTGTTTTTAGAGACAGGGTTTCCCTGTGTAGCCCTGGCTGTCCTGGAACTCACCCTGTAGGCCAGGTTGGCCTTGAACTCATAGAGATCCACCTGTCTCTGCCTCTGGGATTTAAGGTGTATGCTGCCACCACCACCCAGCACAAAATGATAACATTCTAAGTCGCTAGATCTGCGTGGGATTTAGGACAGTGTGAGGAATTTCACGATTCCTGCCATTCACTAGGCAAGGCCTTGCTTGTTTTCAGATACCGGCCCGAGGACTGTTTCTCTACTGACCCTGAGTTGGATCCCAAACGATTCCGGATTAATGACATAATGTTCCTCTTCCGACCTCCTGACTGTGTAAGGTAACTCAGACCCTCATGGTCCCATGGTCCCGTAGTGCTATCTGGAACCCAGGTAGGTAACATGAGATGCCCATATCCCAGCATTAAGGAAGGGTCAGCTGAAGAAAAGTGACCCCTTTGTTTCAACTTTCCTCACTGTCACAGTATTTAGGGGTCTAACATGTTGTGGGGTAGACTCTTACCATGTCAGCCTGACTGTGTGGACCCTTAGTACATGTGTCTCACTATGTACACCCTTACCAGGTTAGCCCCACTATGTAGACACTTACCATGTCACTGCACTGTGTAAACCCTTACCATGTCGCCCTCCGATGTCCCTTTACACCAGAAGCAGAAATGGGAAATGCTCATTGGATCTGACTTTTAGCTGAACCTAACACAATCACCACAGGTGTGCAGCAAATTTAGGTCTTGGAGGGAATAAACTGAAAAGCGTTGCAGATTTCATATGCTATCCAGTATAACTGGGGAATCTCCAACCACTCCATCAAGGGCAGAGCATTGTTTGGTAAATTACTAATACACTTCTTTTCTATTTTGTACTTATATTTGCTTTAGGAGTCTGTCCTTATAAGCAACAGTGTTAAACAAATTTCTAGAGGGAAATTGAAGGTTTCTGTGCTATAGTTAGGGTTCCCTTGTTGGTGAGTAGGGGTCTAGTACCTTCCCTACATGTTGTCTTAAAATCACATCAAAAGTCTTTGGACAATATTATCAGGGCCTGTTCTTTGTACATAAGCTACTTTTCAGCCCATGGCCACAAAACTTAGAAGAGACAGGATCAAGCCAGAAGAAACAAAACAAAAACAGAAACACAGTGCAAGAAGTTAGCCAGGTTTGTCTGCATCTACTGCCATCCACCCTTCACTTCAGTGGCTCAATCTAGTGTTAAAGGTGAGACAAGCCAGGCCTGGGGAGACAATGCTGAGGCCCCCAGCATTCTCCTGTAACACCACACTAGGGAGCATTTTTTTGTACTGGATGTAAGGCATGATTGGCCTCATGTGTAAGTGGGATACTTGAGAAGGAAATAACCCCCTGAAATTGGAGCAGAGGACACTCCAAGTTCTGTGGGTTTTCTGAACCTTCTATCCTGTGTCTCCTCCATCCCTGTGCAGGAGATCAAGTCAGGATTCCATCTGCTCGTCAACCCAATGTGACTCAAGCAAGGGTCCACAGAGCAGCAAGGTAAGCGCATGGCAGAGAAGCATCTTCCTGTTAGAAGCAGCGGTTCAGAACTAGTGGTTCTTGGAGTACATCTGTGTGTACAGGCAAAATCTTTGTTTTCTCTAAAAATCAATGACTACACTGGCTTTCTTTTCTTTTCAAGGTCTTCACATGTGTGAACAACCGATACATGATCAGTAATAAATCAGAGAATCAATAAGTTACACCTATTGTTTTTAAGCTTGTAAAATAGCCCAGTATTTTGAGCTTCTCTTCTCTGCTATCATATTTCACATATGGTATAAGTAGATCACAGCCCATAATATAATGCAGTGGCCTTCTGTCCTCTCAGTTCCAACTTTGCATATTTTTGCAGAGTGCTTCTCTAATTAGGATTTATTAAGTCAAATTTTCATGCAAAAGTTATTTTGAAAGCGCTAATGTGGTAGAAAGAAAACAACATGGATAGATAGAAAAGTCAGGCAGAGCCATGCCTAAATCTGAGTCCTTTGTACACTGCCTGATTTCTAGCCTTGTCACTAAAGCTGAGTTTCTGCTCCGTTATGGGTAAGATTGGGGGAATAAAGACACCTTTGTGGTTGTCAGGTTTTTTTTATTTATTTTTTTATATATTTATTTATTAAAGATTTCTGCCTCCTCCCCACCACCGCCTCCCATTTCCCTCCCCCGCCCCTGATCAAGTCCCCCTCCCTCGTCATCCCAAAGAGCAATCAGGGTTCCCTGCACTGTGGGAAGTCCAAGGACCACCCACTTCCATCCAGGACTAGTAAGGTGAGCATCCAAACTGCCTAGGCTCCCACAAAGCCAGTACGTGCAGTAGGATCAGTAGAATTAGAGACAGTACGCACCAAGAATTGGGCATGCACTGTGTGTTTAACCAGTCACGAGTGCAAGCCACCAATCAGGAAATGCCGTTGTTTTATAACTCTTCTACTTATGACTATGAAAATCTCTGCAATACCTTATTTCAAAGAAATAATTGTAAAATGACTTTTAACATTAGTACTTAGGAATGTCAACTCAGCTCTGCAGAAGCTGCCCATCTAGTAGGTCCCATCCCCTTGCAATGTCACAGAAACGTTTTCTCTCTCTTCTCCATTCAGGGAAGCAAACAAAGTATCCATGACACCGAGGTCAAAGGTCAGTATCAGCTCTGTCCTTTAGAACTAAGCAGCTGATTCTGTTTGTGTTTTGCTTTGTGACACTGGGGATCATGCCTGGGACCTCACACAAGCTGGGCCAGTGGTCTTCCACGGAGCTACAGTCCAGACTAGCTCCTCTGCAACAGCGACTTTGTGTGATAGAATATTCCTGATGTGCCCTCTCTGTAACTGAGTATTGAAGTGTTTGGGGTCTAGATAGTCTTAACACTGTGGTTCTCAACCTTCCTAACACTGTAACCCTTTAATACAGTTCCTCATGCTGTGGTGACCCCCCCAACCATAAAATTATTTTGTTGCTACTTCATGACTGTAAATTTGCTACTGTTATGAACCACAAGGTAAATATCTGACAAACAGGAAGGATATCTGATGTGTGACCCCCAAAGGTTGGTCTAATGGGAAGAATATTAAAATGATGCATTTTAAGGGGCTCAAGGGGAGTGAGAGGGGATGAAAAGGAGTAATACAGAGTAAATATGACTAATACATATGCTACACATAGGTGAGATTTTCATAAGACCTGTTTTTATCAATACTTAATATATGCTAATTTTTAAAAGGACGGCATGTCCAGAAACATTCTCAACATGAACAAAAACAAATGTTGCCTTTTATGCTAACTCTAGGTTTTTAAAATCTAAAATATTACTGAACTTCTTAGTGTCCAATGCATTTTGCTAAAATTTATGCTAGTTTTATAAAATATTCTAGATGTTTTAAAACTTTTATAAGGTTTAGCCACCACATGCAGAATTTTCTAGAGTTTTTTTTACATTAGGCACCCAAATAAGTCTATAAAAGACTTTTTCCGGTCATCCAAGATTCCATTCTACAATTGCCTTTCTATTTTCTTCCCTGTGAATTCTCTTAAGTTAAAGAAAAAAAATTGAGAAAATTCCATATTTCTCTTTTCCCACCCATCTCTTCTTTGGTGTTCCATAAAACTTGAAACCCCAAGGATTAGACATACCAGCAGAGCTCATAAGTTTCTCTACCAGGTGAGCAAGCAGACACGGTGGGAGAGCAGCAGCCGGGGAGCAGAAAACAGCCCACCCCCTCTAGCTCCGTGGAGGCACAGCCTCCCATCCTGGTCACTGCCCATGAGGATGGGCATCTCCGCCTGTGGACGCTAGAGGTAATGAAGTTTGGTCTTGGCTGGCACTCAGAAGGAATGGGATGACAAAGTGCGTAGCTATGCGTTGCAGCCCTCTTCCCCCCGGCATCCACTTCAAACATTCCTCTATTCTAGCCAAACAGATGGTTTTTCAGCTCGCTCACTGACTACTGCCAAGCTATACACCAGGCCGGTTTTACTACTCAGGCATTAGATCATCAAAACTGAGAAGAGTTTCAAAGCTTTCGAGCTGAGCTGTAATGTCATGATAATATTTTATTGGATATTTAAATGAGTGTCTTCAATGATGACATAAACTGATCTAAGGGGCTAGGGACATGGCTTAGTCAATAAAGTACCGAAGACCTGAGTTAACCCCTGGAATCCACATCAAAAATCTAAGCGTGGTAGAGCACTCCTATAATCCCGGTGCTGGGGAAGATGGAACAACAGATCCTGGGGCTTGCTGGCAGGTCGTCCTAACCTAGCTGGCCAGCTACAGGCTAGGGGGAGAGTTTGTCC
Source organism: Neodon shergylaensis (assembly GCA_025134845.1). Classification (NCBI taxonomy): domain Eukaryota; kingdom Metazoa; phylum Chordata; class Mammalia; order Rodentia; family Cricetidae; genus Neodon; species Neodon shergylaensis. The sequence continues at coordinate 13,978,157 of JABTXL010012609.1, read as the reverse complement.
CAAAATAAGGTGAATGGTGTTCCTGAGGAGCAACACCTACACACACATCTATGCATTCATATTTTCATGCCATAAAACAGAATATAAGAATACTGACACACAGTATATGAAATACTTTTTGTTATCTTTATTTATCTTTGTGTGTGTGCGCGCACGTGTGTTTATGTATATCTGTGTGTGCATGTGGGTGCATACATGCCATAGCAGTCATGAAAAAGTCAGAAGGAAACTTGTGATAGTCATTTTTTCCACCATGTAGGTCCCAGGGATCAAATGTAGGTTGCCAGACTAGGCAGCAAGCCCCTTTATTGGCTGAATCCTAATATAAAACTTTAATGATATAAATTATTGAAACATGGTATTGCATCACTCTGAGTGTTCTTACATTTTTTTTTTAAGTTTTTCGAGACAGGGTTTCTCTGTAGCTTTGGAGCCTGTCCTGGCACTAGCTCTTGTAGACCAGGCTGGCCTCGAACTCACAGAGATCCGCCTGCCTCTGCCTCCCAAGTGCTGGGATTAAAGACGTGCGCCACCACTGCCCGGCTACATTTTTTACTGTGAAAACAGAAGTTTTAATTTACCAGGAGGTTTCAAGTGTTTTTTGATGGAGGGTGGGTATGCCAAATTAAAGTACAAACTAGGGACCAGCAAGATGGCTCAGAGGGTAAAAAATAAGTTGCCACATAAGCTTCAAACCCCAAGTTCAATCCCAGAATCCCATGTGTGGGTGGAAGGAGAGAACCAGCTCCACAAAGTTGTCCTCTGGCGTCCACAATGCACCCCAACACGCACGCACACACATACACATTAATAATAATAATAATAATAAGTTTATTTTTAAAAAGACTTCAAAGTAAGAGGCATTAGGAGAACCTATAGATTTCCCATTGTGACCCTGAAACTCTTGGAGACACAGAAGGCATGAATGCAGTGATAAGGCTTCTTCAACTGGAAAACCCAGGAGACAGCAACAGTGTTGTGTGACCCACACCTGATCTGAGAACACAAAGCAGCAAGGCTGCCTGCCAGCTCAGTCCCAGTGTGCCAACGGGTTCTGGCTTCAGTGACACCCCTGGTTTGAAAACACAAACTGCCTCCAAGATAATCTTGGAATAAAATGCCGTTTTCTCTGCGATGAATAAAAAAGAGAAACAGAACAGATGATATCCAAGTCAAGTCTTAGAAAACAGCTGCTGATTCAGATTCTGTTCTCGGTCTCCAGTGAGATAACATATACGGAAGTCCTTTCACGGGCTAGCTTATACCACTCAAGGGCACTTTATCTGGGTTTGAATCTCTTGCAATCCATTATTGCTCCAATAGTCAGAATTATGTTTTTCTGGTAGGCATACATATATGCTTATTTAAAGATGCCTTGTAACCATGGAGTTACATTTGACTCTGATGGGAATGCCTGTGTAAGGGGAGACCATATAGTTGAAATCCCACACAAGGAATTGTATGAAAAGACCCATGGATAACACCAAGGAAAGAGGAACTCAATAATCAGCTAATCCATACGTTGAGTTATCCATACTATTCATTTCAAAGTAATAAGTCCTCATTGATAGCATCATGTTATTTTCAGTACAGAATAGAAAATCCTGTTAAGTAGCAGGGATAAAAATTGAGACTTCTCAGAGTGAAATTCCACTTTAATATTGTGATCTTATAGGATGTATTATCATAGAAGAAGCATTGTTTGCCTTGTCCTTTGTTCAGGGGAAGCTCCTGAAAGACATACTGCCCTTCACAAAGCACTCCGCCATTTCCCTGACATCACTGTATACTGACTCGTGCTGCCGGACACTGCTGGCTGCAAATGTGGGTAAGTCCTTCTTCTGTCAGGTTAATCTGCATCTTAAGAACCTGTGTGGTATAAAAATGGCTCCGAGAAACACATGTGACATTTACAGGACAAATGAAAGTTTCTGAGAGGTATATTCAAAGTGAGAGTTTGAGATCTGAGAACACAAAGCGCCATGGTTATCCGCCAGCTCTGACCCAACCTTTTCTGTTTGTGGCATGTGTCCTCCTTACGGTTCCTCCAGGGCCTGGATTATGAGTCCTTATCTAGGTATTTCCTTGCTTGTGTTGTTGAAGGCTGCTCATTCATCGCTGGCTTCCCAGACCCAAAATAATCACACAGAAACTGTATTAATTAAATCACTGCTTGACCTATTAGCTCTAGCTTCTTATTCGCTAGCTCTTACATCATAAATTAACCCATTTCTATTCATCTGTGTATCACCATGTGGCTCTGGCTTACTGGCAAGGTTCAGGTGTGTCTGTCTCCTGCAGGCATCTACATGGCTTCTTCCTGATTCTGTATACTCTCTTTATATATCTTTTCCAGCCTAGCTATATTATGTTAAGCCATTGGTCGAAAGCTTTATAAACCAATAGTATTCACAGCATACAGAGGGGAATCCCACATCATGCATGGATAGCCTTTGAATACAGGTGAAATTGCCCATGAATTTGTCCTTCACCTTGCAGGATTGCACACCCTCAGGACTCAGCTTAGATGCTAAAACACTGCTGGACCTCCAGGAGACTGAGAAAGGATCTTGATATTAGACACTGCTGTAGACTGATGGCTGGCGTGTCCCAGTGTATCAGCTAATGCCAAATGGCTGCATACTTCTATCTCAGGGCAGGATCTAAGTTTTTATCCCTCACCCAAAGGGTCTGGGCCAAGTAAATGTATATTTTTGTTTGTTTTTTAAGACAGGGTCTTTCTATGTGGCTTTGGATGTCTTGGAACTGTCTATGTCGACCTAGAATGTCCTTGAATTCATAGAAATCAGCCTGCCTCTGCCTTCTGAGTGCTGGGAATAAAATTGTGTGTCACCATGGCCAGCCTACAGATAATTTCTTCTTCTGAAATTCTAGAAGGTTTCTGATAGAATTTTGGGGATCTCTTTTGTATAATATCATACCGTCTATACATAGAAATGAATTGGTTTGTTTTGCTATTCACAGTCCTTTGATTTTTCTTCTCTTGTCTTATTGCTCTAGCTAGGACTTCAAGCACTATATTGGATAGAAATGGTTAAAGTGGTCACTCTTGTCTTCTTTGTTGGAATGCTTTGAATTTTTCCTCATTTAATATCATGATGGCTATTGGTTTTTATATGTATTAGGTTTTGTTGTGTTGAGATACGTTCTCCATCCCAAGTCTCTCCAGGGATTTTATCTTAAAGGGATGCTGTATTTTTCTCAAAGGTCTTTTCTGTATCAATTAAAATAATATGATTTCTGTCCCTGAGTCCATTTATGCAGTCCAATATTATTCCTTGACTTACTTCCATTGAACCATCAATCCACCCCCGGAATAAGGCCAACTTGATCATATTAATGGTATGATGGCTGTGTTCCTGAATTCAGTTCACAAGTTTTTTTCAAGAATTTTTCATTTATATTAATCAAGGAAGTTGGTCTATAATTCTTTTTTGTGTTGGATTTTTATCTAGTTTTGTATCAAGGTAATCTTGGCTTATTAAAAAGAGCTTGGAAGCATTTCTGCCTTTTCTTTTATGGAACAATCTGAGTTAGTATTGCTGTTCATTCTTCTTCCTTCTCTTATTTGAGATAGGATTTCGTGTAGCCCAGGATAGCCTCAGACTTTCTATATAACCAAGGATAACCTCCTACTTCTGGTCATTGTGCCTCTACCTCTTGAGAACCAGGGTTACAATGGATATACCACCACACCCAGTTTTATGCCATGCTAGGGACCAAACCCAGGATTTCTATGGACTAGGCAAGTCTTCCACCAAGCTATATCACCAGACCCCAAATTTCTTTTTAGATTCTATTGTATCTACTAATTTAAGTCCCTGAATCAAAATGACTTGTCATTCCGGGGAGCGTTTGACTAAAGAGTATAGTATCTAACTAAGGACTCCAATGTTTAAATTTTATACAGAAGGACATGTTATCCTTTGCAGTATTAGTGCCTTCTTGGATCCGCCTCATGATGAAAAGGTATGAACCTTAGCTTTCCACAAACAACTCATGTCTTTTAACAGTTTCCTCAAGCACACACACAAATGATGGAAATGCAAGTGCCCCCATACTTCAGGTATATATTCTGCTGTAATTTAAGCTACATGACCCCAGCCTTTGCTTGGGTGAGTGCTGTCTTAAGACAGAGAAAAAAACCCTTGGGTGACCAAATGTTCTTGAACATCTCTGAAACAATTTGAAGTAAGAGAGTACAGACTTTTAGCCTGCCTTTTAAAGAACAGACATGGGAAACTGAGTCAGCAGTCTAAGAATCTCGGAAGAAATTATTTTTAGCCCTACTCAAGTCTCGAGGAATAGGAGATGCACAGGACTTTGTGCATGCTCCAGGACTTTGGTCATACAGATAACCATGAGTAGATGGCCCAGGGGAAATGTCTTAGTGTGTCCTTCGATGAATAGAGAGAAGCATACAGAGTATATTACTGCAGAACAAACCGTAGGAATGTCTTCTGAAGCCCCTTAGACTACAAACTTAAGGACAAATGTTAAAGAAGGTTGGCCTTCTTCAGGTCTATCAGTTGACCCTCTCACTTCTTTTGAAGGAGAATAAGCTATGCCTATTCTTCCTGCCAGTTACTTACAGCAGATGCCTCTTACCCTCAAACCCCATGCAAAGAAGAAAGTAGTCAATGCTTTCTCCAGGTACAATTTGCAAATTAAAAAAGTCCCTTGGGGTTCACCTTTTGGATCTGCTTTCCCTCGCTCCTAATGGTCTTCACCTTTACCTTCTGGATCTGCTTTCCTTTGCTCCCAATGCTCTTCCCTGTGTCTCCCAACCATCCACTAAAGTCCATGGCACATTAATAAAAATATGAGCTGCTTTATCCAGCAGGGGTATTAGCAGAGTCATAATTCTCCAAAACTGGGATGCTTTTGGTACCTATGTAAGCAAGAGAAAAGGTAATCAGAGCAGAGGCTCAGTCAACATCTATCCCACCCACTCATAAATATAGCTCTTCAATGAGAAATGATTTTGCTTAAGATTGTGTTTTGATTCATTCCAAGAGATGTGTCTTCTTGTTGCTGTCTAGAAATTCAAGCAGCTGCTATCCTGGCGTGCCCATTCTTTAGAAATTATTCAAGTGATCTATGTGGAAGACAAGCAGCTGGTGCTTACTGCCTCCATTGATGGCTCAGTGAGGTAAGCCCAGACGGGTCCATCCTGGGAAGTCGGGGTTGTAGTGTGAGAGGAGTAAGATTGATGCTAATGCTTGTGTGTTTGGTTACGATGCAGTGCTTTGGATCACTTCTTGACCTTTTGGCTAAGATCAAATGTGTATCTATTCTTAGCAGCTGAATATTTGATATATCCTCTATCCTCTGAGGGATATTAAATAGATTTGGGATCTGAAAAATGGGATTGGAGTTTGCTCCACCTATTTGGTATGTGGATCTAGTGTCACAGAATCTACATAAATGGTACATCCCCTTCATGTGGTTTCAGGAAAAGCACAGTTTGGGTACACTTATTAGAATAAATTTATAAGTAAACCAAAAAAGTTACAAAGAGAATCTTTGGGAAAACCGTCACTGACTTGGATTCTTTTTTTTTATATCCAGAGAAATGAGCTCTGTTACACTCCTCTATGAAAAAAAGGACAGAGACATGGGTCTCAGAATCATTTTTTTGCAATGTTTGTTGTTTTACAAACTCATTAAGAAATACTGCTTATTAAAAAGTTATGACAAATATTTGCAGTGGAATTGGGTTTTGTAGGGTTCTTTCAGAGACTGAAGCAGGATAGAAAGCTCAGAGAACTAGACTCATACCTGGGGAAAGCCACAGAAGATGGTTTGGAATCAAAAGTTTAAAAGACAGTCATAGGAAAGCGTATGTAGCTAGCTGCAGTGAGGCACGCCAGTAGTTCGGGCCTTCTGGGGGATAAAGAGGCAGGAGGATCTCTTGGGCTCAGAAATTTTGAGCCAGACTGGGAAACTTTGTCAGAAAGAGAAAGAGAATGAGAGGAAGGCAGGAGAGGAATGAAGGACTGGGGGAGAAAGGTGAGCAGGAGAGGAAGGAGAAAGGAAATAAAAGGAGAGGGGACAAAAGGAATGAAGGAAAAAAAGGAAGGAGTAAAGGAGGAAAGGAAAGAGGGAGGGAGGAAGGGAGGAAGAAGTAGAGGGAAGGAAGAAAGAAAGGAAGGAATAGAGGGAGGGAAGGAAGAAAAGACAGGCAGAAAGGAAAGGGGAAAGAGAAAAAGGAAGGAAAAAATGATAAAGCAGGGAGGCAAAGAGAGGCAAGGGAGAGGAGAGGACAGGTGAGGAGGGCAGAAGAGGAAAGGAAGAATAAAGAAAAGAAAGGAGAAGAGGCAGAAAAAATAAGAGTAGAAGGGGAAGAGAGACCCACCCAAGAAAAGGTCACCCAGTAGTGAGAGAAGGGTGGAGCCTAGTTATTTCAGTGTGATTGATTTTTTACATAGCCTACTTACTTGAACTTAACTAATTAATTATAATCAATGCTAAGCACATGTACCCAAAATACAAAATACTAAAAATAAATACACATATATAAAGAAAAAGAAAGGAAATGTCGTGACATTTCTGAAAACAAACTGCTGCCTACATGAAGTGTTTTAAAATTGTAGCAATGAATTATGCTCTTGAAAGAATGGAGTTAGATAATATTAGAAGATCTGGAGAGACTTTGACTGGATCAGAAACCAGTCAAAATACAAATGAAAAGAGATAGATGTTTTATACTCTTATCAAGGTCCTCGAATTAAAGTTGAACAGATCCTGGCTAACTCTCTGAGCTTGGGGGTGGGGAGAGTCGGCTGGGACACTGTGCAGTACCAAGGCATTGCTGGGGATTTTGTATATTTACCTTTAAAGTGGCCACTAGCGGGTTTTAGACCGAAAACAAATGGCTTAAGAGTGAAAGCCATGTGACAGGTCAAATCAAGAAGACATGAGCTTCAACTAAAGGAGAAAATGGGGGATCAATGTGAAGAAGGGAACCTGCCATATTCCACCAGAGGAACCCTAATGCCGCCCTAGATAGAAGTCACTATAAGAACTATAATATGAAAATGCCATATTTAGAAATTTCAAGATCAAGATGATTCTGTAGGAGAGGCAAATGGATAGAGCTATTTCTTTATTAGAAAAAGGAACACTTTTATTAGTAGGTAAAAAACATATTATAAATGCCATTAATAACTTGATTTTCTGGTCTTTTCTCATGGTGATATATTGTTTGTACAAATAAAGCTTGCCTGAAGATCAGAGGGTGGAGCTAGCCACTAGCTAATCATAGAGGTCTGGAAGTCTGTGCAGACAGACAGGAAGTGATATATCTGGGAGGAAAGAGGAAGTGATACGGCAAGAGGAGACAGGAACTCATTCTTTTTTTTTTTTTGGCTGGGAAGTTGAGAGATAAGGTGGCTGCGGTTTTGCTCCTTCAACTCTCTGATCTCTGATTTTCCCCAATATCTAACTCCAGGCTTTTATTATTAAGACCTACTAGAACACGTGCTACATTACTCCGGCTTGTTTTCAGTTTCAGTTACCCATCAACAGAAATGTTTGATGAAGGTTGTAGTACATGTAGTTGTGCGTACACGTGGGTGCGAATGCACACGTACATATACCAATCACACAGGTATATAAAGCCTCTATTACTATGAGCATTGCCCTCTTTTCCCAGTCTCTTTAGACTGCTGTAACAAAGCACCTTAAAATGGGTTGTTTACAAACAAGAGAAACTTATTACTCATGGTTCTAGAGACTGGAATGTCCAAGATCATATACCAGCAAATTGAACAGTTAGCGCTTGTTCTGTGCTTTGTAAATGTCACCTGCCTACCTCCAACCATGGTGTACGGCCACCAGCTTTCCATCACTACTGCAAAGCACTGGATTAAATTAAGTTTAAGGCGGAAGGCTTTATGCTAGTGTGTGTGCATGTGTGCGAGTGATGGGGTGCACACACATGTGCCATGGTGCACATGTGGGGAGGGTAGAGGACAACTACATGGAATCAGTTCTCTCCTTCCACTTTTCTGTGGGTTCAGAAGATCAGACTCATGTCATCAGACTTGAGCGACAAGTGCCTTTTCCCTCTGACTCACATCAGGGGCCCACAGGGGATGTGTGATGTGGGCTCAGAGCATCAGGGACTTCAGTCCTGAGTGGCATAGCTTTTAAGGCTGCAGTGAGACAGAGCCTCCTGATGCAGGGGCCTGGTGGAGGAAAGCTGTTCACTTCATAGAAGCTGGGAGGCACACACAGCAGGGCTATGAGATGACTTTCAGTGTAATGTCGTAGTGACCAGTCCAACTAAACCCCACTGATGTGATCAGCACCTACATGATAGCAGTCAACTCTCCAGTGCCACCAGCTGGAGACCAAGCGTCCAGCACATTAGCCCTTGGAGACATTCTACATCTAAATTATAACTCAGTGAAAGGTTCGAAACAGCCCCACCAGCCCTCTTTTGCTAGGGACACTGCTCTAATTTAACTGTTCTCTCTAAAACCCCTGTTAAAATTGAATCGCCGATGTGAGGCATTAAGAGGGTAGAAACGTAATTTGACTGTGATATTTAGAGGTTAAGATTCCTAAGACGTAACCAAGGTTAAGTGAGGCTGATGGCAGGGCGCTGATGCTATGAGACTGTGCCTCATAAAAAAATAAATAAATAAATAAATAAAGAGGGCTGGAGAAATGGATCAGAGGGGAAAGGCATTTGTTGCTAAGCTTGATGAACTTGGAAACCCACATGTTAGAGAGGAAACCAACTCCCACGACTTGTTCTCTAACCTCCACACAAGCCTCTGATACACATACAATAAATCAGTAAATATAAAAAATGTGAAGGACCAAAGGTATGAGAAAGGATAATGTGTCTTGTCCTATGATGCTCTGGAGAGCTTTGGAACTCTGGAGAGGGCCCCTTCTAGCATGGAGGACATCACCCTACGTGACCAACAGTTTTGAACTTCTTCGTCTCAATACATCAAGCAGTTAGCTATAGAAAGAAAAGCAGAATAGGGCAGGCGCTAATTCTATTTATGTAGGTGGACTCCTCATGACCTAAGCACTCCCTAAAGGCTCCATCTCATGCCATCCTGTTAGGAAATAGGGTTCAACATGACTTTGTGGGGACACGGACGTTTAGAATAATGCACTGCTCAAGCCAGTCGTCCTTGGCCTGGAGAAATTATTTTTATGATTCCTTTAAGTGGAACACTCCCCAGCCACTCAGTTCATAGAGCACGTCTCTATTAATAGTAGTCTCAAAGCACTGCTGCCTTTGTAACTAAGCCACATCCTTTGGCTACTAGATGCTGCCACATTCTCAAGAGGCAGGTACTCTCACATCCTAAATCTTGTTTATGAAAAGATTATGACTTTTCAATGGAGAAAAAAACATGACTGAGACTTAAGTCTGGGGCATAGGGCAGGATATTGGAGGCCTCCTGATGACTCAGGTCCATGTCTAAGGCCCAGGAAGTCAGGTGGGGTTATTCACTTGGAAAGAGCCCTGAGCAACAGGAAACACTGTGAAGCAGGAAGTCAAATTGCTTTCGTATGGGCCTGGAGCAGAATTCATCTAGCCTTCTAGCCTTCTTGCTTTCTGCTTAAACGGCTTGTTATAAATGCTCTTGATGACTCTGTTTCCTTATTGGTAAGAGCTTTGGGAAGGCCAAGCTACGTCAGTAATGCTCTCAATTAAAATATGGGAGGTATGTAAGATGCTCATGCTAAATCCTCAGACAGTAACAAGTACGAGGCATTGCTGCCAGCTACCTCTGCTTCTGCCTTCTCTCGCTGGCTACTTTGAGTGAGCCTACTATCTGAATTGTGTAGAATTTACTTCTAGTCCCTTTAGGTTATGTTCCTTCTCAGTCATTGCCACAAACCCATGGTTAGAGTTGAAACCAAAACATAAAAAGATGTCTGTAATCCCAGAACCCGAGAGGCTAACACAAGACGAGCATTACCTCATTATGTAGCCCTGTTTAACTCGGCTAGCCAGGACTTCCTATAAATCTCTGGATGGCTAAACTAGGCTACCCAATGAGAAATGCCCCCCCCAAAAAAAAGAAAGAGAGAAAGAAAGAAAACCGAAACTAAAATAAATAGGCACAAAGTAGCTCTCTGTATGATACAGAGCACATGTTCCTGCTAATGGCATTCTATATTAGTTTAAGTCCACTGGGCAAATTGGAGTGGTGTCTTAGAATAAGGAAATAACACAAACGGGTAACGAAGGACTTCCTTTATCATTCTTTCTCATTACTCAGTTGGGGACATTGGAGAGTAGAAATTGTAGTTGGAACGTGGGAAGACATCAGTATTACCAGAAGCATCCCCAGACCTCTCTTCGCACGAGTTCTGTGTTGGTGATGATTCCTAAGTAGACAGATGAAACATAGCCCACTGTAAGACCTACTTTAGCTCGCAGGCACTCAGGGTGGGTTCTGATCAGCTTGTGTTGGCAGGATTGTTCAGAGAGAAATGTCTTCCTTGTTTTTTAGCTTCTATCAACGAAGAGTACTCGCACAAGTTCAAACTGGCTAATGCCAAAAAGTTACAGGTTAGAGTTCTGACTGATAAAAATGTTTACATTAAGGGCTAGCAGTGTAGTCCAGTGACAGAATGCTTATCTGGTGTGCTCCAAGTATTGAGCTCAAAAATAAAGGTTTGTGTAATGATTAGCTCCACAGCATTGAGGGGGAAGTGTCCAGAATGAACTTTAAAATCCTTGGTAGACCAATGCAGTCCACGTGACCTATGACCTGTGCTCAAACTCACTTCCTCTGACCTCCCCAATGACTTCCCTCCCTCCCTTGACTCTCCATCAGGCTCTGGCATTCCACCAGCGGCCATTACTGTGGCTATTTCGGACAACGGAGAATGTTTGATCTAACCCAAAGCAGTGATTTCATTTTGCCTTGTGATGTTAATGAATATCCCGTAGAGATAAAAGAAGAAAGCAAGTTCACAGAGAAGAAGCAGAATTATGAATATCCTCTGATATTTGACCGTGAGAGGTGAGAACATTTTTTTTTCTTTAAATGAATAGACGAGAGTTAAATTATAACTACGTGGTAACACCTCAGTAGAATAGGGAATTCAAAGTCACCGCTCTTCAATAATTTTGATGCCCCATGGAAGGGAGTAGTAAGTAAATAAACAACTGTAATTCAGTGCAGTAGTCCCGAGAACACTCATTCTTAGTAACCAATGGGCGGACTAAACAACAAAAAAGCATTTGTGTCAGAAGAGGCACCAAATAACTCGAGACCGTGATATGATATAGTCCTAACTGTGGAGCCTGGGGGCAGAGGGGATGTGGGAAAGATACAGAAGACAAAACTACAAAAGCCTAAGGGACCCAGATCCCCCTCTGTTCAGACCTGCAATCTCAGGACTGTCGAGGCTATCATGGGCTACCTAGCAAAACTCTGGGTCAAAAGCAAATGAGATAAAAACACAATAAATGGACTAAAGAAGTGGCTCTGTGGCTAAGAGCACTGACTGTCCTTGCAGAGGATCACAGCACAGTTCCCAGCATCCAATCAGGTGGCTTTATAACCATCTGTAACTCCAGCTCCAGGGGACTCAGCTGCTTCTCCTCACCTCCAAAGACACCGGCACACAAGTGCACATACTCACACAGATATAAATATAAAATTAAAATCTGTTCTAAAAAGAAAAAGAAATCTACAGAGGTCACATTGCCAAGTCTCTGAACCAAACTGAGAAATTCAAGCTCACTGGAACAGGAGTCCCAGTAGGAAACCTGGCACAAAGGAAAACCTGATGGGTTTTGTTGGGGACAGGGGTTCACTCTACAGTGCTTGTGGTGCATCCAGGGAGAGCATCTCAGAGGCACTTAGGTTAGTCAGCCCAGACATGCTGAACAGTCCACAGCTGTAGACAAGGTTCTGAAGTCAGTTATCAGGGTAATAATTTCACTGTGGATTAGGCATTCGGGTACCATGTCTTAAGTCAGAAAAATAGAAAACTAAGAAATAAACAAAGAGAAGGCCAAGGAAGAGATTCATGTGGAAAATCTTGAAAGAGAATAGCTAACGTATAAAAAGAAAAAAACCACAAATAAATAATGAAAGGGAAGTCAAGGGAGAGGGTGTGTACAAGAACATGGCAGATCTTTTCTAGTATACGGGAACAAAGCCACTCAACAGAGAAGGAAGCATTGGCTTGACACGACAAGGTCCTTGATGACTCTGGAAGGAAAATTTCAGTGGAGTGATGGGAGAAAGATCACAAGACAAAAGTTAAGAAAGCTCCAGGGAAAGTTACCTTTCCTTCTATATTTAACAATTACATTTTTATATGTTACAATACAATATTTTGGCACATGTATTTGTGCCACACATATAATATGTATTTAAAATGGTAGGAATTGTTTTCATTTTGGTTAACATTAGTTTATGCTTGGAACCTTCAATCAACCTGAGTACACAGTAGAGACTGGGCTTGGTAGCTTGTGTCTGTATTCTCATCAGAGTCAGAGAGGTTCAGTGAAAGTTCAAGGCCAGCTTGGGCTTTGTACAGTTTCAGGCCAATCAGAGATACATAATGAGACCCTGTTTCAGAAGAACTACAGAAATAAAGAGCTTATTAGAAGCTGAGGAAGGAGGAAAAGGAGGCTTGGTAGCAGTCATCAAACATACAATTAACAGATTACTTTTCAAATAAAGCAAGTAATTGTAAGCGTTGCAGGAGAGTCTGTTCCATGGGTTTGTTTTTGTGTGGAGGATGGGGATGCTTAAAGGTAGGGAGGAGCGAGATGGTTCTGTGGTGGAGAACAGAAGAAAGCGGTTCACAAGTGTCACCTCTTGCTTTTTGACTGGCTTTGTCATAGCAGAAGAGGCTGCTGCTCATCTGAGCCAAGCTTATATGATAGATGCCTAAATGTCCAGTTTAAAAAGAAAACAAAAACTAACAACAGCAAAAACAGACCCACCTAGGGCTAGTGATAATCCTGTAAATCAGAAATTGGAGAGCCAACAAGGATGATTCGCAAGCAGGAAGCCTCTGAGGGGTCGTCAAAAATAAGGTCTTTTTGGAGAACCCTAAGTGAGCCAAAACTGGGAAGACTAGATGCCGTTGTTTAATAATAGGAATGCCAAAAATGCTGGAAACAAGAATTGAAGCTAAGAACAAAAACTACAGGACTCAAAAAGAATACAACCAAGTTGGCAAGAATCAAGGTCTCGGTCTCCAGGTGACTGAAAAGCACCACCTGAAGGTTCGAGGCTTCCCTTGGCCAGTCAGTAAGGAGCAATGGAAAGGACCCTGGTTGATGTGTAAGAAATAGACTTGTTGAACCAAGCCCATCAGGATGAGGCCAGGTTCAGCAGTGAGAGATGATTAGCTCTACCTTTTGGATAACTTTCCAGACTTGAATATCCATGTATCTTGTGTTAGTCACTCCACTTCCAGCTGTGACCAAATACCTGGCCAAGGTAACTTAGGGAAGCTTGTGTTTTGGCTCGGGCTTCCAGGGTACAGTCTGCCTTGGCATGGAAGTCATGGCAACAGGAGCCTCTTTGTGAATGTGAGGCTTCTTTAGTCACGAGTCCTTTAAGGACCACGGTCTTGTTTATGCATCTTTGTAACCCCTGTTCTTAGCTCCGTGGCAGCCCCCAAAAGGCACTCAAAAAAATAGTTCTGAAGAACTCCTAGTGACTATTACAAGCACAGGGCACAAATGTAAGTGATAGACACCAAAGCATCAAAGGATCATCATGTCTTGGATGATTAAAATGTATGATAAGTGATTACACTGTCTTATGAAGAAATAAATTTGCTCTGTATAGCAAATTAAGCCTTGCTCTACAGAATGACTCAGTTACATTATAGTTGTTTATTTGTTTGAGGAGGAACAAAGGGTGCACGGCATAGCAAGTCTGTGAAGGTCAGAGGGCAACAGACAATAGATGGTCTCTCCTTCCACCCTGTGCATCCTGGGAATCGAACTCAGATCATCAGGCTTGGTGTCTTCACCCACTGACTCTGCCTAGAATGATCCCATCTCAAGATATATTAGTGACTGTTATTTTAAAATGTGTTTTTAATGCTTAGCTATGAGTTTCTAAATACATATGTAAATAAGTTTTAACTGCAGAGGAAGCTTCCCAAGGTTACTCAAAAGTCAAGCCTGGAATTTAGAAGACTTTATCCCATCCCTGCTATGTAGAGACTCCCTGCAAATGACAACTGATGATTTCAATTTCATGGACAATTTTGGCAGAGGAGAAATTGCTGTAGTTTCCCTAGAGGGAGATCTAGGAAGCAAAATGGAATAAGAATTAGGTAGAGTGTCAGTGTTATTGGGACCGGTGCCATGGAAGTCAGCAGTGTGGGGAACCGAAGGGAAGGATGCAGTCTCACGATGGATATTTGCTCACTTGGCAGGGTATGCAAGTTGCAGCTTTGTGCCTGACTCTGTTTTTGTATTTTTGTATGCAGATGGAAAAAAATGAGCTCAGTGTCTTTGCTTTTCAAACGCGCACCTCCCAAGCCCTTTGAAGTGCAACACGATTTTAAATTTTTCAAGTCTCTTTCTTCTCCGAAGGTAGCTAAAACGACAAAACTTACCTTTGTTTTTGAAATTTTTTTTGAATTTTTTGAATTCAAATATTCCCCTTATCATAGCATGTTAGCTTTCTGTTGTTACTCTTGCAAACTGCCACAAGGTTTTTGTTTTTATTTTTGAATTTTTTTTTGGCATAAACAATGCAAAGTAATTATCTTACAGGTTTATAGGTCAAAATAAAAAAAAAAAAACCTAAAATGAGAGCAGGGTGCAAGGCTGCTTGCCTACAATTCCAGCAGCACTTCGGAGGTAGAGGAAGGAGGGTCAAGAGTTCAAGGCCATCCTCAGATACCTGTGGAGCTCAAAGCCTATCTGCCTAGTTAAGAATTTGTGTATATATATTTTTAATCCTGAAATGAGTCTTTCACGGGATTGAAAGCGAAGTGTAGCCAGAGCTGTTTGTTTTAAGGGATTGAGGTGGGTGGGGAACCCATATTCCTTAGTTTGTGTACCCTCCCTTCATCATCAAAGTCAGAAAGGCAGGTTCTCTCTAAGCACATGGTGGGGGTAGGGGACCTCACTCAGTGGGAAAGGTTCTGTACTTGGAAGAATCAAGTGATTATCTGGTGGCACCCAGGTAAGTCAGGAGAACCTCTCCCCTCAAGTGGAAAGTCAGTATATAGTACTCCCAGGTTGAGGGTAGGAAATAGGGGGTAGACATCATCATTGGGGCTCCTTCTGTGTTCACGGTCCTGAAAAAAGTGAGCTGTTATTATTTAACCATGCTAGAGGATGGATTAGTGTGGGGCCAAAGATCTGGAATTGATCAGTCATTAGTTAAAATGTATTCCCTCTGGCTCACCCACAAATAAAGCAAGCACATCTGCCTGAATTAATCTCTAGTCCACTACTGCGTCTCTGTCTACCAAACACATTCACCATCTTCCTGAGCTTCCTGTTCCTGAAATGCACTTTATCTGGGGTGCCTTTGACACAGCCAGAATGTGTCTTCATCTGTCCGAACCCACCCTATCTTCAGAAAACTCATAAATGAACAAAGGTGGGTATCTGGACTATGGGGGGGGGGGACCTCCGAAAAATAAATTTTAAAAAATGAGTCTAAAAACTGCTTTCAAAGCTTGACTATTTCACTAAAAAAGTGCATGCCAATAAGACACCTAACCTCTTTAGTACACAGTAAATGCGCACCAGTAGCACTGTGGGATTCCAATTTAGACCTCCTAGGGTTTAAATAAAGAATCTGAGGACACCAGAAGCACTAATCTGGTGGCAGTCATATGAACTGGTAGAAAGTCACTGAAAATCAACGTGGTATTATCAGGCATGGTTGAAAATAGCCCTCTTACATACATTTTAACTCAAAAGATGGGCATAAAAATGCTGGGATAGAAGGCTAGCTTGGTCTATGTAGTGAATTCTATGTTGACCTATAGGCTACAAAGAGAGACTTGTCTCAAAAATCAACACACACACACATAGGAAG
The DNA here is from genome assembly GCA_025134845.1 of Neodon shergylaensis. Classification (NCBI taxonomy): domain Eukaryota; kingdom Metazoa; phylum Chordata; class Mammalia; order Rodentia; family Cricetidae; genus Neodon; species Neodon shergylaensis. Next base: position 13,962,105 of record JABTXL010012609.1, on the reverse strand, counting down.
CACGCCAAAGGTAAGATGATAACTGAAATATTAAATAAATTGGTTAAAATCCTTAGAAAGACTTTTCAGGGTCCTTGAAACACTCAAATATGGCAAATTTCTTCTCTTGCCTCCCTATCTTCCCACCTCACTTGTCCAGTGAATGAAAAGGCTTCAACACCAATTGAGTTGAGATGTGATTCACTTGGAGTCTCTGATACTAGACAGCTTTCTGATAATTTTCTTTTGATATGTGGTTTACAGTACCAATGATACCATGATAGGCAAGTTTGCATTGGAGTAGCCTCTTTCCCTAAGTTTATCATCAACAGAGAACTTGCCTAAGATCTTGCATTAGTGAGTCAGGTTTTTGGTGGATAGAACGTGCCCTTTTCAGTAAATCATTGTGTTCTTTTGTAGATTCGCCGATATGCTTTGGAAGGTTTCATGACAGAAAACAGAGAGGCAGGGATTGTTTTTGGCTCTCTGCCTATATACAGGGTAAGTCAGAAGTTTCTATAACTAGGGTGGTAACAGGGCAATAAAAAAAATCTGATTTCTTATTGCTGACACAATCAGCCCACAGACGTTTCCATAAACACACTGGGCCCCGTCGTAGGCAAGTCTTGGGTTACGTCTGTCAGTAGCTTGAATTGCTCACCTCTGCCATTGCACATAAGAGTGACTTTGAGCTTTGACCCAGTGGTTCATACCATCAGGATAAAATCCAAATGTCTTAGAGTAGCATGCAAACCTTCTATGACCTGGCTGTGCTAGACTTTTTGGCCCTGCTTCCTCTACATTCTCCCTATACTGTTCCTTTAGTCCAGCAATGCTTGAGTGTCACTGGGTACTCCATCATCGTGCCTATGCTACTATCTGCTCAACAGTCATCAAACCTCTTGTCCAAGTCTTCACCCCCAGATAACCAGTGTTAAGTAACTAGTGAATGAAACCAAGAACTAACAAACCAAATACCAAATGTGTCAGCATAATGTCAACATAGAGCTTCAGCATTCCTTATCTTTCTAAGGACATGGTCATTGGAGTAGATCACAAAATCAATGATGCTGATGGTGATCAACAATTAACTGGGGAGACAGTTCAGTCATTAAAGGGCTTGACATATAAGTACGAGGACTTGGGTTTGGATCCCCAGCACCCACACACACAAAACTGAACACAGTAGGGTGCATCTGTAATGCCCGTGCTGGGGAGACAGAGACAGAAGAATCCCTGGGGTTCTTCACCACCTGTTCCAGTGTAATTAGTAAGCTCGAGCTTCGGTAAGAGACTGGTCCTTAAAACATAAGGTGGGGAGCTGGGGAGAGCTCTCCGTAAATAAAACACTTGTCATACAAGCACGGGGACCAGAGTTCAGATCCTCAGAACTCACAGAAGAGTCGAGAAGTCGAGGCAGTTCACCTGCATTCCCAGTGCTTAGGAGGTTGAGGGTGGGGAGGATTCTGTGAGACAAGCTGGTTAGCTTGGCCAGCCCAAACTAGCACGCTCCAATAACCCTGCATCAGTCAATAAAGTAGATCTAGCCTCCATAAGCAGGAGTGTGTGTATGTGTGTGTGTATGGGGGGGGGGGGCGGGTGTGTGCATGCACACACACACACACTCACACACACTGAAATAACAATAAATTAATGCACACCTATATTCCCAGAACCAGAATGGCAGAGGCAGAAAGGTGTAGAGTTCAAGGTCAGCCTGAAATACATAAATCTGCCTCAAAAATTCAAAAGTAAGGGACTGGAAAAAATGACTCAGTGGTTAAGAATATTTGCTGCTCAGAGACCTGGGTTCAATTCCAAGCATCCTCATGGCAGCTCACAACTTCCTATAACCCCAGTTCCAGGGGATCCAACACCCTATCTCATCCACTGAAGACACCCAGAACATGTGTGGTACACAGGCAGAACACCCAAACACAAGCAAGTATTTTTTATTAAAAAAAAATTAGAAAAAGCAAACTAACAGCAGGAGAAAGAACAATGGGTGTCTGAAAGGGGGCGTGTGCTTGAACTATGGACCTCTCGTGTGGCACCCCTACCTCAGGTTTACATTTTGGAAGGAAACACCCTAAGTGTACTTAACTTGAGCCGTGGTTTACAGGTGCCGAGCCCCACGAGTCTAAGATACCTTCCACTCATTGGCTCTGAAGCACACAGAGACTCGGTAGAGGGCGTCCACGGGAAGAAGAAGGGCACGCATGTTCAGCACGACAAAGTAAGTTACGTGCACCCCACAGAGCACTATAATTCCACACGCACCCCGCGCACGTACAGATTTTCTTTTTAATTGCTTCTCTGTCCCCCAAAACATCCTGAACCTAAAAGTATTTCAGAGCTTATTTTCGTGGAGATTCCAGATGTGGATGTGTTCCGTTCAGTGAAGATTAAAGTCATGTGTTCGTTGGGTAGGAAGTGAGAGGGAAACCAAATGCAACCCAGAGGGAAACCAAAGGCTACCCAGGTGCATCACCAAACATGTTCTTTGAGTGACTTTGGAAGCAATTGGATATAACGTGGTTGCGCAGTGTAACCGTCCTCACTTTAGAGTTTTACTGCACCTTTGCAGGCTGTGGGAGCCCTGGTATCAGCAGCGGTTGTCCCCGTGTGTTAACAGGAAATGGCATGCAATTTTTTTAAAAAGCATGATGTGTTCTTATAAAGGATTCTCTTAATTTTGACAATTAAATTAAAAGAAAATGTTAGATCCATCTTGCATTTGGTCAGGTGATACCAAAGACCACTTGCTAATTAAATGATAAGCCCAAGATCTTTCCCTTCAGATTTCCTTGATCAGAGTTTATTCTAATAGCACTAGAAGCTTCCATGGACCTGACTTAACCTACACTCATCTATGTAGTCATCAGTTTGGGTCCAGCGGTAAGAGAAAGATGTAGCCCAGTGTGTGGCTTTTCTTGCCCATTGCTAACTGATGGTGAACTCTGTGACAACAACGCTAACCACTTTTCAAAGCTATTTTATTAAATCAAGATGGAAAATGTCTTCATAATTTTGTTAGTTTTTGCACTGAATGTGACTACGGATGCGACCCACTAATCAGCCATGCTGTCAATTATGCGAGAAAGAGCTATTGGCATTTTCTATAAAAAAAAATGCTTTTAGTTTTAAGGAATGGATGAAACAGCATGTTACAAGTAATCCAAAAGTAAAAGGTGTATAGATAGATAGATAGATAGATAGATAGATAGATAGATAGATAGATAGAT
>JABTXL010012609.1:13947869-13958871 GCA_025134845.1 Neodon shergylaensis | reverse complement strand
GATAGATAGATAGATAGATAGATAGATAGATAGATAGATAGATAGATTTGTGTTTGGTTCTACAATTCATATATTTAGTGCCCCATATTTTTATTCTTCACATTTTTATCTAACCTGATATTAAATATAAGTTTATTTTCTAATCAAATCCAAAGCTTAGAAAAGAAGATGGCCACATAGTGGTGTAGGAGGTCCTTTTGTTTGTGTGTTGCTTTCATTGATTAATTAATAAAGAAACTGCTTGGCCTGATAAGGCAGAACTTAGGTAGGCAGTGAAGAGAGAACTGAATTCTGGGAGGAAGAAAGAGAGTCAGAGAGGGAGAGCCACCATGGAGACGCCAGGTCTGACATGCTAAATCTTTCCAGGTAAGCTACAACCTCGTGGTGACATACAGATTACTAGAAATGGGTTAAATCAAGATGTGAGAGTTAGCCAATAAGAGGCTAGAATTAATGGGCCAAGCAGTAATATAATTAATAGAGTTTCTGTGTGATTATTTTGGGTGTAAACTAGCCAGGCAGGACAGAACAAAGGGCCCGCTTCTTACTAGAATATAGGTCTTAAGAACCAGCATAATAAAATTAAAACTTAGTCATGGCTAGAAGGTCATGGGTTGGTAACTCAGTGGTAGTTAACTGGCCCTGAGTTCAATCCCTAAGTGCTACAAAAATCTAACAAGGGGCCAGGTGTGGTGGCACTCAACTTTATCCCAGCATTCAGGCAGAGGCAGACAGACCTCTGTGAGTTTGAGGCCAGCCTGGTCTGTAGGGTGGGTTATAGGGATGTCAGGGCTATGTAGGGAGACCCTGACTCAAAAAAAAAGTCATCAAGAAAGTTCAAATGGGGAGAAAGCATAAGAATGTCAAGTCTAAAACTGGGCAGGGGTGGCACATGCCTTTAATCCCAGCAACCACACTGGTTAGCTTTAGAGGCTGGGTGGTGGTGGTGCATGCCTATAATACCAGCACTAGAGAGGAATATAAGACAGGATGTGACAGGAACTGGCTCGCTTTTCAATCTGATGATTTCGTAGAGGTAAGAGCTTGCTAGTGGTTGACTGCGTTGCTTCTCTGATCTTTCAGCTCAACCCCCAATATCTGTCTTTCGGATTTTATTATTTGTGCTACAAGACTGACACTGAGAATGGGGGAGAGTGTGCTGAGTAGTGGGCTTAGGAAGTATAGAAGTTGGTAGAGAGGACACCTGAAGCATGGAGACACTCCCTATGCTGGAGTGTGCAGGTCTTGAAGGGACCTGAAGCCTCCTATCTTGTCTCATGGAGAGAGGAGTAGAGACATGACCTGCAAATGCCCAGGTATAAAGGACCCTTGAACACAGGCTGGGCCTCATAGCTTTCTGGTTTTTTTTCTTTACCTCATATGTCTCCTCTTCCTTTTTTATGTTACAAAATTTTGTAACCAAATCCCAGAAATATCTCAGAAACATATGGTGTTCATCTAGTGTCTCTAATATAGCAGTCAAATGTTGCTGACAAAATATCTGTCTATATGTATCTATCTATGGGTTTTAATTTTTTATTTTTGCATGTATGTCGCGGCATACGGGTGGAGGTCCAAGGATAGCTTTTAGGAGTCATTTCCCACCTTGTACAGTGAGGTCAGGGATAGAACTCAAGTTATCAGGTCTATACAGAAAGTGCTGTCAGCGGCTGAGCCATCTCACTGTCCCAAGGAGTGCTTTTGGGGTCTTGTCATGTAGCACTGGCTAGCCTGGAACTTGTTTTGTTCTGGGCTGGACTCACACTTGTGGTAGATCCTCCTATCAACCCTTTCTAGTTAGTGTACATGGGTTCTAGAATGGAGAAGTACCCCATTAGGCAGCTCCAAAGCTCTTCCAAATGGCACCCAAAGCACTCGGGAGAAATATAAGCTGGGAGAAGACAGGTTTCAGGCTCGGTCTCATTCTGAGGTTTTCTGGAGGCAGGATCACCATTTTCAGACTGAGATCGAAGTAAGAGCCAGTGGCTGGCAGTTTTGCTTTTCTTAGTCTTCAGGTTGAACCCCAGTATCTGTCTCTGGGTTTTTATTAATCGTGCTACATCCAGAACCCTTTGAGGGTCTCACCTTTCATCAACATTCTTCTGCCTAGAGATGCACAGGACTACTGAAATCACTTCATTGCTTAGCAAAGAGGATGAAAACGCTTTAATGGGAGAAGTTGGGAAGCTTGTCTATCATGTTCTTTTTACTAATGAATGTGCCACTTATTCCGCAGTCACGGAGGAAAAGCCTGAAAAGAAATTTGGTTCCACAAATCAATCTGGCTTCGTCCTTCTTCCCAACCATGCCCAAGTGAAGAGGAGCCTCAGAACTGGCTGTTGTACAGGAGGCCACAGAGTCGGGACAACATCTTCCCTCTGTACTTCCAGATGAGACACCACAAGATGCTTACACATCCCTCTACTTCAGGTCATCCTAGTCATGGAGATCACTCAAGGGCTTCCGCTGACCTTAGCCCTGACAACAAGCAAGCAACAGCCAGCAGCCAGTTTGACAACTTCTCTTTACGCATGGAAAAACACCTAATGAATGGGCAGTATCTCTTGTCATTGTCAACAAGATGGCACAAGGACACAAATGACATTGGTAGCATGAGTAGCCCCCAAATGCTTAGTGATGCATAGTTTTCACCTCTGCTTGTTGTTCACCCCAATCCATAACCAGAATTAGAATGTGTGCAGTAAGGGGAAAATTACATATGTGTCCTGTTGTGTGCATACAAAGAGGATCATTATCGTTGTTTCTTTGTTTATTTGAAGTTGCACCTAGGGGCCTGGCAAGCTAGGGAAGTCCGCTACATCAAGGGCTGTTTGGAGATAAGGTCTCACTAGGCTGATCTAGGAGGTCTTGAATTTAAGGTTACTCAGCTTCAGCTTTCAGATCTTCCAGGAAAATTATTATTCAAAAAGAAAAATATCCTTACCCAGCCTCTGACTGTCTGTTTCATCGAGGTAATGTCACCTGAGAATTCCCGGAATGAAGTTGTGACTACAAAAGCTGATTGATTAATGAGAATGTCAGTGACATGGAGGGGCTGAAGAGTTAAGACCAGAGTCAAATTATCTTGGGGACATCTCTAGTTCCCTTAGTAGCTATTTATTGACCACCACCCCCATGCATGACTCAATGTCTGCTGTGACCATTGGTAAATCCTTTGAAATGTGCCAATCAAACGGCTAAAAATGCTGTCTTACAAAAGGAGGCAGTTCACTGAGGTCCAGCTTGCAGCTGCAGAGGGTCAGTCTATTGTCATCATGGCCGGAAACAGGCAGGCATGGCAGTGGAGCAGCAGCTGAGAGCATTACATCCTGATCCACAGGCAGCAGGCAGAGACACTGGGCCTGGTATGGGCTTTTGAAACCTCAAAGTCCACTCCTGTTGACATACCTCCTCCAACATGGACACATCTACTCCGAGGCCACACCTCCTAATTTCCAGAAATTTCACCAGCTAGGGCAAAGTGTGGAAATATTTGAGCCTATGAGAGCCATTTCCACTTAGCATGTGTACTTACCAATATATTTGAAAAGCGGGTTAAGTTTATGGCTTTCTTTGCTCTGTTACTATAAAAGTTCATGAAATTGCTGCCTTGTTGGAACATGGTATTTGAAGAGGCCTGACTGTGTTCCTCAGCCATGGTCACTTATATTTGACTCTGGAATAAACTCTTTTTCCCTTTGAGGTGAGGGCTGTGTCTTCTGTCAGCACACCAAGTGCCATGGGCTCTCTCTCTCCTCTTGGTAATAATGAAACCAAAACAAATGCTGCCAACACATAAAGGAGTGGGAAAGATTTAGAGTGGGGCCAGGCAAGGGGAAGCAAGGACTTCATCAAACTAAAAGATAATGGGTATGTTATTTAGGTGGCTTATACATATTTACTAGGGATGTCCCGTGCCTGGACAAACTGCAAAAAACATTATATTCCTGAACGTGCTCATTTTATGGTTAAAAAAAAAAAATCCAGCGCTCCTTTCCACGTGCGAAAGCCTGAGACTCGTGGAGTGGGGGACGCCGCTGATTGCCGGAGCCGCGCGACCAGAACGCAGTGATGAAGCCAGGTTTCAGCCCCCGTGGGGGTGGCTTTGGTGGCAGAGGAGGCTTTGGTGGTGACAGAGGTGGTAGAGGAGGACGAGGCGGACGAGGAGGCTTTGGCAGAGGTCGAGGAGGCTTTGGTGGAGGCCGAGGTCGAGGTGGAGGTGGAGGCGGAGGCTTCAGGGGACGAGGAGGTGGAGGAGGAGGTGGACGAGGTGGAGGCTTCCAGTCTGGGGGTGACCCGGGTCGAGGTGGTGGCCGGGGAGGCAAGAGAGGAAACCAGTCAGGGAAGAATGTGATGGTGGAACCACATCGGCATGAAGGCGTCTTTATCTGTCGTGGAAAGGAGGATGCCCTTGTCACAAAGAATCTGGTCCCTGGAGAGTCTGTGTATGGGGAGAAGAGAGTCTCTATTTCAGAGGGAGATGACAAAATTGAATACCGAGCCTGGAACCCCTTCCGTTCCAAGCTGGCAGCAGCAATCCTGGGTGGTGTAGACCAGATCCACATCAAGCCAGGGGCCAAGGTGCTCTACCTTGGGGCAGCCTCAGGCACCACCGTCTCTCACGTCTCTGACATCGTTGGCCCGGATGGTCTGGTCTATGCAGTTGAGTTCTCCCACCGTTCTGGCCGGGACCTCATCAACTTGGCCAAGAAGAGGACCAACATTATTCCTGTGATTGAAGATGCCCGACACCCACACAAATACCGCATGCTTATCGCCATGGTGGATGTGATCTTTGCCGATGTGGCACAGCCAGACCAAACCCGGATTGTGGCCCTGAATGCCCACACCTTCCTGAGGAATGGAGGACACTTTGTGATTTCCATTAAGGCGAACTGCATTGACTCCACAGCCTCGGCAGAAGCTGTGTTTGCATCTGAAGTGAAGAAGATGCAACAGGAGAATATGAAGCCCCAGGAGCAGCTGACACTTGAGCCCTACGAACGGGACCACGCTGTGGTTGTAGGTGTGTACAGGCCACCTCCCAAGGTGAAGAACTGAAACAAGGAGCTGTCTGGATTCGAAGAAATGTGTGTTGCTACTGTTGCACGTGTATTTTTTTTTTCTATTAAAAGATTCATCTGTCAAAAAAAAAATCCAAGGAAAAATAACAAACATAATTTGGGGCTCAAGGTCATGGAGCCACATGCTTGAAGGGTTAAATTAAAATGGTGGCCAAATGCCTCTGGGCATGCTCAGCTTGTGGCATAACATTTTACCCAACATAAAGAAAGAGGCCTTTTGAAGACAGGCTGATAGAATCTGCCCTTCAGATTATCTTAGCAGCTAACAGGATGTTAGTCAGTGGAGGTACATGTTTAAAAAAATATGAAAGCATCAAAATCTGAGTGATAATGAATCCGATTTTAAACATAAAGCATGAAAAAAGTATCAGAATTGAAACGTGAGAATTATCTAACCTGAACTTCTTAAGGCAATGATTTTGAGCTCTGTGTAATAAAAGTGTTGCCATGGTAACAACTGGTAGTCTACTTTTCCCAAAGCATCACTCCACCACTTGGTTAAAGCAAATAATGAAAAAAAAAATAGTATCTTTTTAAATTCTGAGTTCTCACTCTGTAGAGAATTATGGGGTGGGGGATAAAGCAACAATGACAAAAATATGAACAAAATGTACTTAATAAGTAAATAGAGCAGTTTAATTAGAAAGAAAGCTAGTAAAACCCTTTCTCACCCTTAATGAGACTCCTCTCCAGGCACTGAAAGGAAGCCTCTACTTCCCTCTAGAGCTCTGTCATGTTCGTATCTCCATACATCTAACTCTCATATGAAGGCCTAGTGATGACTTCAAGGCCCTTTCCCCCACTAAACTGCATTTTTCTGAAGGGAATGTGTCAGCTTCCTGTTCCCAAGCCAAACAGTGCTGCTATTTCATTATTATGTCTCTATTATTACATGTAACAGCCCCAGAATTTAGGAAACTGTTAGGGTTTTGAGAGATAAATATTAGTGGAAAGCAATGCAATTTTATATACTTCATAGAAAAATGCTAAACAAATTTTAGATGCAATCAAGTAAGACTGAAGGACACGGCATCCTTGTACAGTATGTAGGTAGACGGATATCAGCCAGTGTCTGCAGAGAGCCAAAGAAGGGAAGGCTGGAAACAAAAGACTCCTGACATAAAACAAATGCCAACCTAGTATTACCAATCACGAGAAAATATCCTTCAGGAAGGACAGCCAAATGTCAAATAAGGTTCTGACAAACAAAAATTGAGAGAATCAACAGGAATAGACACAAGCTAAAGGGAATACTGAAGAGGATGCTTTAAGCAGAGGAAGACAGATGGGCACTCGGAGAAGGAGAAAGGCGAAGAGTACCACAGTGGAAAACACGTCACTAACACACGGGATACCAATGAGGTGAAGTAGCAGCAGCAGTGATTAAAACAGGTCATAGAGTAAGGGTCTGGGGCTAGAGAGGCAGCTTTGTTGTTAAGAGCACATACTGCTCTTGCAGAGGACCCACATTTGGTTCCCAGGACACATGTGGAGTCACCTGTCACTCCAGTTCCCGTGGCATCTGACACCCTTTACTGGCATTCATAGCAGCACAGACATATGTAATAAACTCAAAACATACACACACACACACATAGATTAAAAATAAAAAGGTAGATCATAATTTTTAAGGCTCTCAAATTTCCTGGAAGAAGGTAAAAATTAACAATAATCATTTCAATTCTGGCATGTCAGTAGTGTATGGGATAATCTCTGTGGAAACCACTAGAAGAACAGCAACAACACATGACCATGGACATGCCCAAGAGGGAATTGAGAACGATAGAAATTACTTGCTCTAAAAACTGAGAGATGAAAAGAAGCATGAAAGGATTGGATAAATAGAAAAAGCACACTGGCTGCCAGATCTCAGACTATTTTAGCTGGCTCTCCCCACACCCCTACCCTGAAATCAGGCCACACACCTGCAACCTATCCTTTAGGACAAAGAACAGCCAGAACACTCAGACTGGGATGTGGGTCCAGAGAGAAGCCCAGTCCCTCCTCCTTTAAGCTATGAGTTTATAATCCCATCAAATGTCTGACTCTGTGTTTCTTGGCAAGTAGTCCAGGCTAGACCACATGGTATGAAGCTTGCCTTCCTCCTGCTGGAACTTATAGAGTGTCTTTTTGTTCTGGGCATTTGAAATCCCTTTCCTCTGGTCCCCTGCTGGCACACTTCACTGTACCCCCCACCATACCATGCAAGGAAGTTCTCTCTCCTAATCGATTAATGAAACTCCTCTTCCAACCTAGAGAGACCCATTCTCCCCATTAAGGGCCCCATGGTCGAATAAAGTGCTTATGAAGAGTGACCTCAAGTTAGCTTCTTTCTGCAATCCTGCCACCCCCTTTTCAGTTATAACAGTGACATTACAGATGTAAACCTAAATATACTGAGAATTATGTAACTCTTAATAGACCGTATATTCAAACTGGTTTTCAGAATGCATAAAGAAAACATATCCCAGCTACAAAGTATTAAAAGAGATATGTATGTGGTGGTTTGAAAGAATTTCCCCATTGGCTCAGATATTTGAACATTGATCCCCATGTTTTCGTGCTATTTAAGGAGGTTGTAGAACCTCTTGGGGGTGGAGTCTTGTGGGAGGAAGTTGTCCCTGGGGTCTGTCTTTGAGAGTATAGACTCTCTCATTTCCTGGTTGCTCTCTGTTTCAGCTTCTTGTTAGGCATGTAACCTTTTGGCTTTCCCCTCCTGCTACCTTGTCTTCTACTTGCTGCTATGCATTCCCACCATGATGGACTCTCATCCTTCAGGAGCCATAAGTCCAAATAAACGCTTCCTTATGTTACCTTGATCATGATATTTTATCACAGTCACAGATGAGTCACCAATACAGAAGCCCAGCTCAAGGGCTTCCAGGGAGTAACAATACTAGCAACTGGGTGAGAGGCCACACCTGTGACACCTCAGCAAAGGCTCTAGCTGGCTTCTGCTCCTGCTCTGAGAACATGTCAGAGGCTAAATTTGAACGGAATGAACATAGTTTAGACAATGGCACTAAATTATTTAATATAAAAGGACAGGAACAAATATAAAATACAAACTAACCTAACAGAAGATTATGTTAATATACCACATATGAATATAATTATACTAGTATATTAATAGATTATATGTTAATATCACAGCACACATGAAGAAAATAAAGGAAGAATGGATTTTCACAATAATTTTATTTATGGTGACTCAAGATTGTGGCCTAGTCTTCATCACCAAAAGAATGATCAAGCAATCTATGCAGTGGGAGAATTTGCTCTAACAGAAGCAAATAATATGTTTGTGCTAGCGTGAATAACTCACTCTCAAGAGCACATGTCATAGAAGCATTGAGAGAAAAAGGCTACATTCAGCATGAACCTGTTATGTTTTTTTAAAACATGAAAAACTAATCTTTAACCATTAATTAAAACAATGGTTTCCTTCACATGCTCATAGTACTGAAACATGACAGATAGAAAGACTAAAAAAAAAAAAATTAAGGGGACATGGGAAGACAAACACCTCAATCTAGAATCTAGCTGGGAGTGAAAAGCTTTAACATAGTCGCACATGCTTTTAATCCCAGCACTTGGGAGGCAGAGTCAGGCAGATCTCTGTGAGTTTTAAGGTCAGCCTGATCTATCTATGTCCACATAAAACCTGAGAGCTTGGGAAGTAATTCTAGACACAAAAGAACAAAGTCAAGCACAGCTTCTTGGTAGCAGCATTTTCTCAGGTGGGCTCTGTTTGCTAGAGACAAGCATGTTTCATTTAAGAGGGCCTTCCAGCAAACACTTAAATGTTTGTGAATAGCTGACAACATGCTTCTTGGTGGCAGCACGGACCTTGAAATGCCATGGAGTTGTGACAATAAACATGGCTCTGGCTGGTACCTCCACCATGAGGCTAGACTCTCTGAAAGCTAAGAAATGGTGTGGATCCAGCCGTCAAAGCCACACTTTAATCCTAGCAAGATAGTTTAGCAAATTAAAGACTCATGTAGTCAGAAAAAGAGAGATATACAGCCGGGCGGTGGTGGCGCACGCCTTTAATCCCAGCACTCGGGAGGCAGAGGCAGGCGGATCTCTGTGAGTTCGAGACCAGCCTGGTCTACAGAGCTAGTTCCAGGACAGGCTCCAAAGGCCACAGAGAAACCCTGTCTCGAAAAACCAAAAAAAAAAAAAAAAAAAAAAAAAAAAAAAAAAAAAAAAAAAAAAAGAGAGATATACAGTAAAAATAGATCCAGATGAAGAAAACCTTTAAATATTTTACAGTGTTAAAAATATATGTAGGCTTGATAGAGAAAAGAAAAGGATAAAGTCCTTAAAATAAAAAAGAAAGTAGTTGGGTATGGTGGCGCACACCTTTAATCCCAACACTTGGGAGGCAGAGGCAGACGGATATCTGTGAGTTCAAGGACAACCTGGTCTATAGAGTGAGTGCCAGGACAGCCAAAGATACACAGGGAAACCTAGTGTCATAAAAGCAAAAATTGAAAAGAAAAAGAAAAAAATGGATCTTAAAATAAAGCCACATAAAGATGGAAAATACGCAAAGAGTCTGGATACTATATGTTATTGTGTTGTCTTTGAATTGTTTGAATGTTGAGAAGGCAGCAACAGCTGCTAAAAGATATTTGATTATAAATGCTACTAGATTAATCCAACATATATATTTTGAAAATGCCTTGACTTCAAAAGTTAAGTCAAAAGTTATGTTACTTTGGAGAAGAAGTTTTACTTTTGTTTCCACAGGAAATGAGAGGCTGTGTATTCATTCTGGGATAAGAAAAATCAGGTTTGATTAAGGGAAAAACCCCTGAGAAATCTCCAATAGGAGCAGATGGCCCAGATGTCTGAGTGCTACAAAGACTGCTGGCTGGGTTTCAAGCCTCACACAATACTCCAGACAGGACTTGACCATAATCCTAAAATTTTGCTTAGGTCCCCATTAGATTATCAGTGCCCCCAATCAGCAAGAAGTAGCCCAGAAAACTATACCCATATTCCCCCCAAAATATGAATTTTGGATGTTTGTCTTTTTTTAGTGTTGGTTACAAGTTGTTATGGATAATGGTCAGGGAAAAAAGCTAAACAAAGAAGATTAGATTCAGAGTTCTTGTTTCTGAAAAAAAAAAGTGTGTGTGGGGGGGGAGTGCTGTGGGACAGTGGTCTTGTACCCTGTCACTTATATTGTATTGTTTTAATAAAACGCTGATTGGCCAGTAGCCAGGCAGGAAACAGAGGCAGGGCGACTATAAAGAGGAAAGAATCAATCTGCAGTCGTCACAGAGGAAGCAAGGTGAGAATGCCTCATTGATAAAAGGTACCAAGCCACGGGGCTAATACAGACAAGAATTATGGGTTAATGTAAGACGTAAGCATTAATAAAAAGCCTGAGTTAATAGGCCAACCAGCTTATGATTAATGTAGATCTCTGTGTGTTTCTTTGGGACTGAACAGCTGCAGGACCAGGCAGGACAGAAACCTCTATCAACACATGTTTTTTTTTATCATAGCAGCAGAAAGGTAACTAAAACACACCCCATAAAACCACCTTACAATTTACAAAAGGAAGTCCTTTAAGATAAGAAAAACGAGTGAACCAGGTCACATATTAAGCATTTTCACTTTTAAATTTTGCTTAATCTTTAAACCTGTGTTATAACCTCTGAACATGTAATTTAAAAAGTCACAAAATAAGATGATAGATGGATGATGGAGAGAGAAAGAAAAAAAAAGAAAGAAAGATTAGATAGATAGATAGATAGATAGATAGATAGATAGATAGATAGATGAGGGAGAGAGAAAGAAGAAAGAAAGAAAGAAAGAAAGAAAGAAAGAAAGAAAGAAAGAAGAAAGAAAGATTAGATAGATAGATAGATAGATAGATAGATAGATAGATAGATAGATAG
>JABTXL010012609.1:13931406-13942995 GCA_025134845.1 Neodon shergylaensis | reverse complement strand
AGGAAGGAAGGAAGGAAGGAAGGAAGGAAGGAAGGAAGGAAGGAAGGGATAGGATTGCTGGAGGCTTTTATTACAGAAAGTGGCAATTAATATTCAAGGTGTCAACCCACCAGAAAATAATTTCTGATGGAGGAAACTCATTTGTTGCAAAGCCTGCAGGAAATAGAGATTCCAGAATATCTTTTGCTTCTGTCTGTAATTTCACATGTGCTAAATCCCATTCTTTACCTGGTGGCTATGGGGAATTTCCACAGTCTGTATTCTAATGTGTATATATTTCATGAATACTATCCTGATCTACTGGACATCTCTATCTGTGGATTGTCAAGAAAGTGGTTTCTTCTTAGCTGTATTGACTGTTGATATTAATAATGTTAGCTTATATAGAGTTTTGATGAATGAAATAAATACAAAAAGATGCTATCAAGTCAGAGGTTATAAGTTTCCATTAAGAACTATCCTGGAGGGGCTGGAGAGATGGCTCAGTGGTTAAGAGCACTGCCTGCTCTTCCAGAGGACCTGAGTTCAATTCCCGGCAACCACATGGTGGCTCACAACCATCTGTAATGAGGTCTGATGTCCTCTTTTGGCCTGCTGACATACAGACAGAATATTGTATACATAATAAATAAATAAATATTTTTTTAAAAAAAAGAACTATCCTGGAACAAAACATAAGAAAACAGCTGTATTTTCCCCAACTGCCAAGGTAGCCATATACTATCAACTGATATTAAACTTCAAGGTAGCTTTAGATCAGACCAGGTGCTATGCTAATGGGTTTTAAGATAAACTATTCACAGAAAAATAAATTATATTTACAAGGACATGTAGCCAGTTTGTCTGATTTGTTGAGCCAAGGGAAATAATATGAAGCAACTTAATTGCAATGCCAGAGGACAGTGATTACCTTTCTGTACAAAGTCTTGCCTCAGTTTTCTTGAGATTTATTCAGATTCCACAGGGAAAAATTTTCTAACTGGCTAGGGCTGCAAAATATAAACTAACTTCATAGCCCTAATAAATAGTTACAATTCTTCATTTTCTTATGGTCAAGGGTTACATGCAAGACAAAAATATTTTAAGATTTAAAATGTTTTTAATGTCAATTTGCCTTGGAGAGTGTCAAGTAAGGTTATCTGCACATGTGTCCCAGCCCCCGCCTTGCAGCTTGTGCTGTGTAAGGGCCTCTTAACTAGATGCTACACTCCCTGAGGACATGTCATTCTTTGTAAACAATCTCAAGTCCGAGAAAGTCTGGCCTCTATGTCCACTAACCACAAAATGTTTAAGATGTCTATACACTTATAGAATATAGCACGTAATTTCCTTACTTCTTTTAGTCTCCTTAGTAGGTTAGCTTTATAAGGCTACCTCTACAGATAACAAAGACTTCTCCTTTTGCGGCTGAGGCTTTAGTCCACTAATTAGGGAGTTAACGGGCAGAAAGTGCTTTCTTCTTGCTATGTGACAGGGTATCTGGATTTACTGCTTTGTGAGCTGTTGGAGTGATTGCTTCTTATCCTTTACTCAGGAAATGGTATGTGACCTTCATATGTCATGCCTGAAATATTGTGTGAGTCTTTATAAGCTGGGAGAACAAAGAGAGCTGGCAGAAACTTGAGGAACATCACGAGAGAAGGATAGCGTCGTGTGTGAGGGAATTAGAAGGGAAACATCAAGAGTAAAGGTGCAGCTGGAACGAGAGATAAAGCTGAGAGCGCAGCAAAGACACATCATGATAGCAACATTAACAGAACAGGAAGAAACCCACCAAAATAAGTGTGACAGTGAATTTTTCCTAAATCTCTTAGGTAGTAAAAGTCTTAGCTTTGCGACACTGTAGAGTTTTTCTCTGAGCCCTGCTAGCAGCCCAGAAACCGGTTCTTTTGGGCTGCGGTAGGAGACATCTGGCAATTTCTTCCTATCTCTCTAACTTTATACTTCAGATATTCTTAGACTATGTGTATCCCAAACTGCTGTTTATCTATCCATGGATGGTCCATATTTATGTGTTTATTAGACAGAGCAACTTTTAATAGACATATAAAGAACTGGATAAATGATGAAATGAGATAATAATTTAGTCAAGTCAATATTGCATAGAAATAGAGATTCCATGGAACTAAAAACTTCTTTTTTAGGTATGTATCACCTAAGAGCCAGCATCAGATAGGAGTGGCAGTGTTGGAAGAGCAGCAGTGGAGGCTAGCGCAGGTAACACTGCACCGAGATGCTCCCGTTCTGGCACGTGCACACCTCTTCTTGTCAGTGACAGGCATCACAGGCCTCAAAGAGAAGGAAATTGTGTTTGGTAATCTGAGTGAAAGCTATCCTCCATTTTACAGGAAATACACACCCTATTAAAAGCAGAAAGAAAATAGATGTATAAGAGTCGGCAGAATTTAGATGCCCAGATAAGTAGAGATAAAAGAGTCTAGCTAAGAGGGTTCATGATTCTATTACCAGTCCCCATTTTTATATTATTAAATAGTGGATGGTTATGTCTCAGTTAAAACAGACTTTATAGCTATATGCCATCTGTATTACTATTTTTATTATGGCAGCATCTTTGAAGAATGTGTATTTGATTTTAAAAAAGAATATCTGTTTTTAGATGTTTCCTACCAAAAAAATAAAAAAAAATCAGAGAAGAAGAGAGCTCAGAGGCACATGTGTTAAATAAATATCTCAATGAATAAAATTAAGCTGGAAGTCCATAATGGTCCTCAAAAAGTCTTGTGATGTCAGGGCACATTGGATGAGTTTATGCATTGCTCATACACACAGAGAATGACTCGGACACATTGCTCACCTAGGAAATTCAATGTCTGCATTTTTGTTCCTTACTTTGAACAAACAATACTGACTCAATCACTGATGAATAAAAGACACCAGAGATTTGGAAAAGGACAGATCTAAGAGATTTTGACCATCTTTTGAACAAAAGACGTTTCTAATGAGGACAGTTATAAATAGCTGACACATATGAGGATATGGATGCTGAAGTGGATGCTTGGAGCTTCATTGTTTGGCTGTTTATTCCTCCACTGAAGGCAGCAGCATCATGATATGGAATACTACTAAACACCATTGTTTGGAAAACTGGGCCAAAAGTTAAAATCACAGAAAAAACTCAAATTCACCTGTGTCTTGTGACAATCCAATGCTGTCTACAAGATAATTCACATGACAGAGCCTTCTTCTGTCCCAGTTAAATTCAGTTCAAAATATGTTTTAGATATGAGGTTCCAGAACCGCCTCCATTCTTCCATAGACTCTCCTGGAGGGGGCTGACTGGTGGGCTCTAGATCACACACGATGCCACCATGCACCTCTGTCCCGGAGTGGCACTGAATCTTTAAAGAAATTGTTTAAACTCCCCTCCCATACTTCATAGTTAACTAAATCTGGACTTCATGCCAAAGGTTACAGGCTCTGCAGTTGTCTCACTAGGTTCAAATCTTTGTTTGGAGAAAATTGGTTATGTCTTGTGCTCAAGTGAATTCATTTACAACATAACAATTACAGCAACACAACATAACAATTACAGTAACACCTACATCACAGAGGTCTGTGACAATTATATAGTTCATATGAAGCATCTTAAAAAAATACAAACATTCAGACAATGTAAACTTACATATAAATGTTCTTTTATATTGTCCAACTTCTCTTCACCATGTTCTTGTTTTATGAGAATTGTTGTAAGGTGGCCGTTAGTTTGTTTCCAGGCCGCCTGGCAGTTCAGACCTGAAATTATCACACAGAAACCATATCATTTAAATTACTGATTGGCCTATTAGCTCTAACTTCTTATTGGCTAGCTTTTACATCTTAATTTAAGCCATTTCCATTATTTCATATTTTACCATGAGGCTCATAGCCTACCAGCAAGGTTCGGCATGTCTGTCTAGGGTGGCAACTCCATGGCTTCTCTCCAACTTCTTCTTTCTCCCAACATTCAGTTTAGTTTTCCCTACCTAGATAATTCTGTCTTGCTATAGGTCCAAAGCAGTTTCTTAATTCATTAATGGTAATCACAACATACAGAGTGGAATCCCACATCACCTCCCCATTTCTGTTTAAATGAAAATAAAGGTTTTAACTTTAACATAGTAAAATTACATATAACAAAACAGTTATCAAGGAAGAATTACAGTTACAGTATTTATGTCTACTTTATCTTTTATCATAACTAAGGAAAACTATAACTATAAATTTTTCAACTCCATCAGAGACTCCAGAAGGATATAATATTACCTAAGTAAACAGGAAGTGCATTGTAAGCAACTTCCAAAACTCTAGAATTGACAGAGACATCTCACTACCTGGACAGTCACCCAAAGTTATTCTGTGTACCATTGGGATCCATCTTCAGCCTACAGGCTCATAGTATCCAGCAAACTTTTCCATGAAGCAGAAAATTTCAGAGACAGTTCCACCTATATTGACAGTCTGTCAGTCACTTGCTTCTGTGTCCTGGAGAAAGTCTAGCAGACTCTTTCATGATGCAGGAACCTGAAGGATCATCTCACCTTTGTGCGAATTCAGCAGTCATTTCTCTGTGGGTCCTGCATGTCCAGTTCACCCAACATACCATCAAACAGTCCAGGCAAGAGAAGTTTCTTGCCAAAATGGCTAACAAACTCCATGAGGAGCCTTTTCGATGCCCATCTTTCTCTTGAAGTAGATTGGTGCTGCCAGGAGATGTGTCTCACTGTCATAAAAAGCCCTAAATTCTTAAAACACTTTAAATGCCATTTTCTGAAGGTCTCTGAAAGATTTGAAGAATACCTATCTAACTGAAATATATCTCTATATATCTAGAAAACCTAACTAACATTACTAGAAGTTTGACTATTATGGAGGATTATTTATTAACCTATATTTCTTAATTATACATTACATTTTAAATGAGCTGCACAAACACAATACCTTAATCAAGAGCAAAAATATACATATAACAAAATTGGCCTTGAATTTGCATCAATAAACCAAGATCCATACCAATGCAAATCTTTAGAGCATATCCCCCTTTAAATGCAAACAAACATTTATAAACAATATTTGGGAATATGGACATAGTTCTCTCCAAACTGCTTCCTGCTGTTTATTGGGTGAAGTAATTTTTGAGGGGTGTTTAAGGCAACCTTTCAGGGGATCTTGGTCCATCAAACCACATTAGTCTGGAAGGATTCCACAGGTTCTCATCCTCTGTGGAAACAAAAGAACGTCTCTTCCAAAGCAACAAATCCTTAGACCCAAATTTTGAAAACAAGATACCTTTAAAGTATATATGTTGGTTACTTAGCTCCTTGACAGTCAAAAAAATAAAAGAAAACGCAATAGTATACATAATCCAGACTCTTTGTATATCCCATCTTTACATGGCTTTTCTTACTCTATTACTTTTTAATATTTATTTTATTTTATTATCTTTATTCCTTTAATCTTTGGCTGTCTGTCCTCTGTTTCTTTAAAGACATTTTTTTATAAACCATTTACTTCTTTTCATAATTCTCTATATTCTTTTTATTTTTCTCCCAAGCCTATGAACATTTTTAAAACACATTGTGTCTCATTTAGAGGTCTTTTTCATCTGAATTTGTCTTAATTGTCTATCTGTAATTCTTTTCTGACCAGAAGTGCTTCTTAAAATGCTAAGCCCTTCTTATGAACTTAAGCAGTGCCATTGCTGGAGAGATATGGCACTGCCTGCTTGCCCTACCCAGTCCAGCATGTCAGAGCTGTTTGTTGCCTCTGAGAGCCATGCTAACAGCCCCATTTTTAGGCACACAGCCAGTCCTATGTTGCCATTAAGCAAGTTGTAGCACTCTGCTCACAAACCCCATTAAAATGCTACATATCCAGACCTCCAGAAAGAGAGTTTTCACTGGCAGCATGACCCGGAAAGCTGGCTTATCAAAACTGCAGCCTTTTTTTTTTTCTGCTACTGCTGAATCAGGAAGCCAAGTACATGTTATTTAAGAGAGGCTTCCTGATTCAGCTTTAGCTGTGAAACTTTGCATCCTTTTAAGAGGCCCTGCCACCAAACATTTAAATGGTGTTTATGAATTGCCAACATCATGCTTCTTAGTGGTGTCAGGGACCTTGAAATGCCATAGAGTTGTGGCAATAAACATGGCTCTGACCAGTATCTCTGCCATGAAGCTAGACTCTCAGAAAGCTAAAGAATGGGGTAGATCCAGATGTCAAAGCCAGGCTTAAATCCTAGCCATATTGCTTAGCAAATTAAAGATTCATGTGGTCAGAAAAAAAGAGATATAAGGTAAAGATAGATTCAAATATGAAGAAAACCTTCAAATAATTTACAGTGTATTTAAAAATATATGTAGGCTTGAGAGAGAAAAAGAAAAAGGATAAAGTTCTTAAAATAAAAAAGAGAGTAGTTGGGTGTGGTGGCACACACCTTTAATCCCAACACTTGGGAGGGAGAGGCAGGCAGATCTCTGTGAGTTCAAGGGCAGTCTGGTCTACAGAGTGAATTCCAGGACAGCCAAAGGTACACAGAAAACCCCTGTCTTAAAAAGCCAAAAATTAAAAATAAAATAAATAGAGTTTAAAATAAAGCCATGTAAAAATGAAAAATATACAGAGAGTCTGGGTACTGTATGTTATTGTGTTATCTTTAAATTGTTTGATGGCTGAGGAAGAAGCAAAAGGTGCTAAAAGATATTTGATTATAAATGCTGCTGGAATAATCCAACATATATATTTTGAAAATGCTTTGACTTTAAAATTTAAGTCAAAAAGTATACTACTTTGGAGAAGAGATTTTGCTTTGTTTCCACAGGAAATGAAAGGCTGTGGATTCTGAGTCAAGAAAAATCTGGTTTGATCAAGGAAGACACCCTGTGAAATCTCCAATAGGAGGAATGGCCCAGATGTCTGAGTTCTACATCCAGAACAGTTTCAAGACTGCTGGCTGAGATGATCAAGCCTCACAGAATACTCCAGTCAGGACTTAATCATAATTCTAAATTTTCTTTAGGTCCCCATAAGATTATCAGCACCCCCATTTAGCAGGAAGTAGCCTGGAAAATTACACCCACATTCCCCAAAATTAGACTATGGATGTTTGCCATTGCTTAGAATGTTGGTTATAAGTTGTTATGGATAATGGTCAGGAAAAAAAGCTAAACAAAGGATATTAGATTCAGAGTTCTTTTTTTTTTTTAAGGAAGTTTTGCGGGACAATGGTTTTACCCTGTAAAGGTTTGTTTAATAAAATACTGATTGGCCAGTAGCCAGTCAGAAAGTATAGGTGGGGAAACCAGGCAGGAAGTAGAGGCAGAGCAATGAGAACAGGAGAATTCTGGGAAGAGGAAAGCTCAGTCTACAATCGTCATCCAAACACAGAAGAAGCAAGATGTGACTGCCTCGAGGAAAAAGGTACTAAGCCACGTGGCTAACACAGACAAGAATTGTGGGCTAATATAAGTTATAAGAGTTAATAAGCAGCCTGAGCTAATAGGCCAACCAGTTTATAATTCATGTAGACCTTTGTATATTTCTTTGGAACTGAACAGCTGAGGGACCAGGCAGGACAGAAACCTCAGCTAACAGAGAACTATATCTGACAAAATGTTCTGGGGCCTCCCTTTCTTTATTTGTCATTCTATGCTGCCCTTCTCTGCCAAATCAACACAACTAAACTAACCAGGAAGGCAGACAGTCCTCAGTCTCAGGGCTTAGCACTTGTCAAACTTTCATTTATGTCATTGTGACATTTCAGCTATTGTTTGAGGTAGCAAAAAAAAAAATAAAAACACTCTGGGCAATTGGTTTTATGCTCTTTCCATCATGGTTAGAATCCTGGGGCTTTAGGCAATGGCCAGAGCAGCTTCAGATGGTGTTTTATAAAGCGGAAATAAACCCATACACAGTTGCCTGCCTTAAGAGAGCATCCTTGTCTCAGGGGTTCTGGGTCAATTCCAAGGCAAACACAATGGAATCCAAAACACTAAGATGGAAAATACCTTGGAAGAGAGCTAAGTGTAGGACTCTGATGTGGGATGTCCTTCTGTATATGTGTTGCTTTTATTGATTAATGAATAAAGCTGCTTTAGCCTATAGCAGGGAAGAACATAGCCAGGCTGGAAGAGATATATAGACAGAGAGTTGGCAGAGTTAAGGAGATGCTATGTAGCTACTGAAGGAGAAAGACACCAGCCAGAACCTTATTGGTAAGTCACAACCTCATGGAGATAAACAGATTAATCATAATGGGTTAATGTAAGATATAAGAGCTAGCTAGAAATATGCCTGAGCCATTGGTCAAACAGTGTTGTAATTAATATAGTTTCTGTGTGATTACTCAGGTCTGAGTGGCCAGGAAACAGTGCAGTCTCCGTCAACAGGACTCGGCAGGAGAGGGGAATATTCCCAAAGAACTCTTACTCTCATTTACATTTTTCTATCATCCCAGGAAATAATCATGACTTCTTTGTCTGAGCAGAAGAAATGCAAAACCAGTCACTAAGGTGAATGGGAAAAGTTGAAATGAAGCCAGGTAGGATGGTGTATGCCTGCTAGTCCTGCATTTGAGGCTGGGATTGTAAGAGGCTCACTGGTTCCAGGCCAGTCTATGCTGCAAAGAAGCATTAGGTGACTTGGGCCCTAGTGAGATGGTATCTTAGTTAGGGTTTTTTTTTTTTGTTGTTGTTGTTTTGTTTTGTTTTTTTGGTTTTTCGAGACAGGGTTTCTCTGTGGTTTTGGAGCCTGTCCTGGAACTAGCTCTTGTAGACCAGGCTGGTCTCTTAGTTAGGGTTTTTATTGCTGTGAAGAGACACAATGACCATGGCAACTCTTATGAAGGAAAAAACATTTAATTGGGACTGTCTTACGGGGCCATTTTCATTCAAACCACCACAGATGGTTTACACACACATCTGAAAAAATGGAAGTAGAAAGACAATTGATGTTCTAGTTTCCTCATCTGTATTCAGTTCACTTGGTCTCTACAGTAACCAGCCATTCCTTCCTCAAAGGCTGTGAAGAACAGAAGACCCTTAGAATAGTGGATCCTCCAATGCCTTAGTGGCCGTTTGGTCTGCTTGTGGACGTATATTCAAGGATGAATAATGGACTTGGTGCTTGGAGTTCATTTCTGGTTCTAAAGCTAAGACAGCCCCTATCAAGACTAATGGGAAATTAGTCCTTTGGATACAGCATTGAGACCTGCATTGGGATGTTCTACCCATGAGAGAGGGTCCAAGACATTTAAAGTTTAAAAGGCCTAAGAAGTCTGTGAGGGAAGATTTTTAATGACAATGCATCCTGTGTTCCTCATATTGTTTTCCAGAGAAGCCCTAGGGAGCCACGCTCTCTGGGTTCCTCCTTAGATTAACAGATAAAAAAGACTGCCTAGGTTCCAAAAACCAAGTCAAACGAAAGAGGCTGATCCAAAACTGCCTAGAAAACTGGAATCATAAGACTAAAGAAAATGATGATCTATTGGGAGCTCACCAAGGCCAGCTGGACTGTGACGGAAGAAGCATGGGATAAAACCAGACTCTCTGAACATGGTGAACAATGGGGGCTGATGAGAAGCCAAGGACAATGGCCCTGGGTTTTGATCCTACTTCAAGTTCGGGCTTTGTGGGAGCCTAGCCAGTTTGGATGTTCACCTTCCTAGACATGGACGGAGGGGGGAGGACCTTGGACTTTCCACAGGGCAGGGAACCCTGACTGCTCTTTGGTCTGGAGAGGGAGGGGGGAGAGGAGTGGGGGGAGGGGAAGAAGGGTGGGAGGAGGGGGAGGGAAATGGGAGGCTGTGAGGAGGCGGAAACCTTTTTTTTTCTTTTCTTTTTCTCAAAAAAAAACTCTACTGAAATAAAAAAAAATGATGATGTGCTAGTTTCCACCTAAAGTGTTAGCATGGAGGAGTGCAAATAGGATGATCAAGAGTTCAAAGCCAGCCTGGGTCACATAGAGACATCCCCCTTTTATGGGGAATTATGTCAGAGACTACTACAGAAAGGGAAAGGACACTTCCTGTCTTCCCAAAGCTCACTGTGATTGCAGCCTGAACATTTAGACTGGCAGAATGCCTGGAAAGGTAGCATCAAAGGCTACACGAAGGAGTGGTACGGCAGTCACTTGTCCATGCTTCGCCCTTCCTTCCTGGAGCTGGTGGTAAATCAGTGACACCCAGATTAGATGTGTGTGTTGAGAGGCATGATGGGACCTCTTGAAAGAAGCAGGAATGGAGAAAGCTGATGTAGGAGTGAAGGGAGGGTGTGGGAGGAAACATTTACATTGGATATTTGAGACTGAAATCAAAGGATGCTCATTTTTTCAATGTTAATAGTTTTCGGGGAAAGATAATGCTATCCTTGGAGCCTGAGCTCCGACTGTTACAGCTTCTGGTTAATGTGTTTTATTCAGCGTTCCTTGTAAGCCTGTGGTAGAGGCAGAGGAATGCTAATCTGTCTGCTGTAATGATGAAGAGAAGAAAGGATCACCTAAAACCTACGAAGGATTCATTTTCTGGAACCGATGCCTTCAGGCTCCAAATCCAAGTCCTCACTGTGTAGCCTATCAGCCCCATTTCCTGAGGCTGATTCTACCTGCCTGTTTAAATCCCGCTCTGGTGTTTTGTCTATCCAGTCTTTCCTGTCTTGACCTAACAGATGATTGAAAGACACTTTACAGTACTGGCATTCCAGAACATCTTGTTATTCTCAGAGTATCTGGTGTGTGCAGAAGAAGGGGAAGAAGGATTGTAGGAGCCAGGGGATGCAAGGACACCAGAAGAACCTGGTTCAAAGGGTTCAAAGGGGCTCACAGAGATTGATGCAGCAATCAAGCACCCTGTATGGGTCTGAGCTAGGTCCTCTACAGTATATTATAGTTGTATAGCTTGGTGCTCTTGTGGGACTCCTAACAGTGGAAGTGTGTGTGTCTCTGACTCTTTTGCCTGCCTTTGGAACCCTTTTCCTCCTTCCGGGTTGCCTTGTCAGACCTTGATATGAGGCTTTGTGCCTAGTCTTATTATGCCGTGTTTGGATGCTATCCCTGGGAGGCCTGTTCTTCTTTGAAGGGAAATGAAGGGGCAGTGGATCGGGGGAGAGGGTAAGTAGAGTGGGGGAGGGAGAGGAAACTGCAGTCAGGATGTAATGTATGAGAGAATATATAAAATAATAACCAGGTGTGTTCATCGTCAATCCCCATATTGAAGACCTGAGGTAGTCAACTTGTCTCAAGCCACAGTTTGAAAGGTTGTAGTCCACAGATGAATTGAGGTAGAACAGCATGGTGGCAGGGAGGGGGGTGATTGGAAAGACAACCACTCACAGCATAGCTGTGCAGGAAAAGAGAAAGACACTGGGTTCTCACATTCATCTTTAGGGTTATTCTCCAGTGACCAAAAGAACTCCCTTGAGGCTCCACCTGTTAACACTTCCACTCTGGAAGCAAAATCTTAAGTACCTATTCCTTAGAACATTGTACATTCAAACCCATCACACTAAGTATTTTCTGGTGTTTTCCTTTGTAAGAAATACCATTACAAAATAAATACTGTATTTTGGTATTTCAAAAATCTAGATTATATGCATTATG
>JABTXL010012609.1:13906038-13931396 GCA_025134845.1 Neodon shergylaensis | reverse complement strand
AAATACTGTATTTTGGTATTTCAAAAATCTAGATTATATGCATTATGCAATACTCAGAAAACTATTCATTGCATTAATTTCATATCAAATATGAATGAGAAAGTAAAAACCACTTGGGAGTGCATAACTTCCTGTAAAAAAAGTATTCAGAATTCTGTTTGGTTGTATTATTCCCAATTTCCTAATGAATTATAAAGCTAAGTCTGTTAAGTTTTGTTTCCTTAACGAATTTTTATTTTCCCCACAGTTTGCCTTAGTCTAAGCAGTTTCTAGAAACCCTTAATACGAATTTGAATGAAATGGGTATAGTAGTTTCGGAAGTGACCCTAGGGAAAATAGGCTGGGGAGTTAGCTCAGTGGTTAAGAGCACTGACTGCTCTTATAGAGGACCTGGGTTCAATTCTCAGCACTCACATGGTGACTCACAACCACCTGTAACTCTATTCACAGGGGACCAGATGTCTTCTTCGGACTTTAGGGTACACCAGGCAAACACACATGGTACACAGACAAACATGTGGGAAAAAAACTCACACACACAACACAGTAATAACGATAAAAAAGTAACAATGATGGTAATGATGATAAAGCTATCTTTTAACAAAGAAGAGTTGGAGAGAAAAGGATAAAAAGATTTGAAGAGACTCATAAATCTGTGGCTCTTTATGTCCCTTTTCTTCCCTGAGAGGTACAAAATTATTTTCTCAGAACTAGGCTGGTTTTCCATACCAGAAATTACTTCAACTTATTCCCTGCTTTACTCCAGAGGGAATTGGCTAGAAAGGTAAAAGAGGAGTAGCTCTTAGCTAGCTCACTCTCAAATCTATTTTCGCAGGACCAAGTGTAGAAAGTTTTGGCATCATGATAATGGCAACGTCTATAAAGTGCTGTTAATGATTCTGTGGGTGCCAGTGTTGTAGGAGTATGACAATAAATATAGTTCATATTCTGTCGCGTCCTCCAATGTTGACGACGGGAAGTTATAATCCTGGCTGTTCCTGTGGCCTTTAATGCCATCACTCACCAAGATCATCAAATCGATGACCCTCATCACAGCAGGTGCCACGCAACGGCTTCTGCTCAGACCCCAGCTGCCACACAATGGTTTCCATTCTAAATAGAAAACACCCTTACTCTAGATGGAGGTTGGATACCGATGTTGCTGCTCTCATTCCCAACTCTGGACTACAGAGAGCTTAGTAGGTAGTGTCTGGAAGCAGGGTGGAGACTAAACTCAGAACCTAAGTGGTGCTCTACTCCTCCACCATCAGCCCCGGTACAATAAATTTTAGCAAAGAAGCCCACCTTCCATCAGTGAGGATGGATGAAATACACCATAGCATCCATACACTCTAAAGTGAGACAATCCTTTACATGAGTTGTCTTCACGGCTCGTTAAAATGACAAGGGCAAGTCTGAGCCAATTCCAGGTGAGCCCATTTGTGAAACGAAGAATCTTTATTCTATTTTTTTTTCCTGCCTGTTCTTCATCTCTATACCTATGTGAAAATGAATTTAAAGGTCTGGAGAGGTCATTGGCTTAACTAACAGTAACGCTTGAATGCACATGAAATGTATTTGGACGTATTTGGTACCCAATTTCTTTTTTGAGTATAAAAATAAACTCAGAAGCAAGCTATGAATTGAATGCAAAATGTTTTTTGTCAGGAGAGGAGCAGGCTGCCTGCCAGTGCACAATGCCAGCTTCAAGTAAGCCAGCTGAGGAGGGCAGGCATCTGAGAGGAGAGGAAGAGCCCACATAGCCTGTAAAAAAAGGTGACTCTTCTCAGTGGGAATGAGACACAAAGACCTGCAGCCCTGGTCATCCTGATAATGTCAACAGCCAACCCATCCCCAACTTAGATTCAGCTGAGTCTGGAAATGACCTCCTACCTCCAACTTCCCTTGTCTAAGAGTCCACCAAAGTTCTTTCATCTTTGGCTAGTGAGAAATAAGAAACAGGCCTGAGTGACCATGCCCATGAGCAGCAGCCCCTTGCCCCAGGAAAGGGCAGAGAGGGGCTCTACGTTAGTCACTGCTACAAAATTCTTAGGGAGTGCATGCAGGCCTTGACTGCATTTGCTGCAATTTTAAGGTTTTTGTTTGAGATGTCAATAGAGATGTCAAAATGCAAGCGGTTGACTAAACATTAATGATAATATGAGTATTATTTTATGCATTTAGCTGTCAAGACCTATTTATTTATTTATTTATTTATTTATTTATTTTGGTTTCTCTGTGTAGTTTTGGAGCCTGTCCTGGAACTCACTCTGTAGACCAGGCTAGACGAGGCTAGGCTCGAACTCACAGAGATCCACCTGCCCCTGCTTCCCAAGTGCTGGGATTAAAGGAATGTACCACCACTGCCCAGCTCTTAAATTTTTGTTTTGTTTTCTTTTTTCTAGTCAGATTTCTCTGTAGCTTTGGAGCCTGTCCTGAACTAGCTTTTGTAGACCAGGGTGGCCTCAAACTCACAGAGATCCACCTGCCTCTGCCTCCCAAGTGTTGGGATTAAAGAAAGGCTTGCACCACCACAACCTGGCTGGCTGTCAAGATCTTACTTCTTTTTTTCTAATAAATTCTCAACCTCTTTCCCCCTCCTCCTTTCCCACCCCTTCTTCTCTGTCTATATTGTGAATTTTAAATAGTTCATAAAAACAGAAAGGAAAATATTTGGGAAGAGGAAGAGAGCCATATTCCTTGCAGCTGGTGTACAGTATCTTCAAGGCATCCACAGTATCAAAGTGGCCCTGCTGTCATAACGACAGTCTAGCTTGTGGCTAACAGAGAGACTGCTCAGTCAGCAGCTCCAGCCCAAGGACAGACGGGTACCCTAGGGACAAATCTGACAAATGTCAATCAATTGCATAATCAAAGCAGCTGGCCCAGACAATGGAAAAAAATACAATAAAGAGTGTGTACAGTAAAGACCTCAACTTTATCCAACCATACTTCACACCTAGCCAAGCACTCACACGGAGAGCTGGGTCCCTTCCTGTTCATCTGTCTCCAAATGACTTTACGACTAAACGATGCTGAACTTTTACCATTAATACAATCACAATAAGAAATTTTTGATTGGAAAAAAACAAATATTTGCTTTTAAACAAAGACATTGCTGGAGGAAATACGGTGAGAAGAACTCCCTTAGTGAAATATGGATCGTCACCATCCACACAAGGGCAGTATGTTCTGTATATTAAAATGTCCATACCTGTGCCACCTTGCTTGGTGTCAGCCTGACACAAGTTAGAGTCATTAGAAAGCAGGGAACCTCCACTGAGAAAATGCCTCCATGAGACCGGACTGTAGGCGAGCACATAAGGTATTTTACTGGAAGTGCAAGTGAAGTAAACACTTTCCTCCCCAAATTGCTTTCAGTCATGATGTTGTGTTACAGAAATAGAAACCCTAGCTAAGAAAGCATCTTGGTCTGTCAATTCCTCTTTAGGTATCTTTCCCTAAATGACATTCCAGATAAGACACATCCATTTACAGAATTGATTGCTGGTTTTGTTTGATTGTTTGGGTTTTTTTTTTTTTAATCATCAGTGACTGAAAATAAGACAACTGCCTTCCAGTAGGAGAGGAGATACATCACCTCTGGAAGACTTCATGCTACCCCCTCCCCCTTCTGAGAGTCTCAGCAACCCTGACTGAAACCAGCTGGAACTTGCTCAGTAGCCCAGACTTGCTTCAAGTTCCCAGTGATCCCCCTGCCTCAGCCTGCTTTATAGATTTTTTTTTTTGGTTTTTCGAGACAGGGTTTCTCTGTGGTTTTGGAGCCTGTCCTGGAACTAGCTCTTGTAGACCAGGCTGGTCTCGAACTCACAGAGATCTGCCTGCCTTTGACTCCCAAGTGCTGGGATTAAAGGCGTGCGCCACCACCGCCCGGCCAAAAATCATTTTCTTGTATCCTTCCCTTGTGTACTTATTACTCACCAAGATAAGTTTATCTGAGAGTGAAGCAAATGAGTCTTGTGACGTGATGTATGATGTGGCTTAGTGTTTTCCATGCATTCTTTCTTGTGCGCATGCTGAGTGATGTGTGGTATGACACCAAAACCGCAGTAGAGATTATGCAATTGATTGACATACAATTGACCATGTTCAAGACACACTTTAGTTTAGTTTTCAAAATGATTCCTTATGGGGAGGTAGGAGGAGAAAGTGGGGGTGCCTGGGGGAGTGGGAAAGATCAAGATGTGTTATTTGCATGTGTGAAGTCATAAGATATTAAATTAAAAAATTCTATTTTTAAACTAGACTTTAGCTTATGTGATGGAGGAGGGTCATCTTTCTATCTGTTGTTTCATTGGTTAAGTAATAAAGAAATTGCTTGGCCTCTGATAGGACAGAAAATTAGGTAGGCAGAGTAGACAGAACAGAATGCGGAGAGAAAGAAGCTGAGTTAGACGGTTGCCATGATTCTCTTACCCGACACAGACGCAGGTTAAGATCTTCCCTGGTAAGTCACCTCGTGGGCTACACAGAATATTAGAAATGGGTTAGATCAATTGTAGGATTAAGCCAACCCATGGGGGCAGGCTTGCCTCGGGCGAGCGTTTACTTATAAATTGGGCATGCAGAAGCCTGCGCGCTCTCTTCCTGTTTCCTGTGCTACGCCGGAACCTTGGTTTCGTGAGTCTGATTTTTCCATTAAAGTTGTATATATTTATTACAGTTTGTCTACATTAATCTTAGCTGCCACAATCAATATGTAAGAGCTAGCCAATACGAGGCTAGAACTAATGGACCAAGCGGTGTTTAAATGAATACAGTTTCCGTGTAATTATTTTGGGTATAAAGCTAGCCGTGCGGGCGGCCGGGTGCCAGGAACATAACCGGACGTTCCTTTACACAACACTTATGTGCAAACAAATTTTATCCTTTATGTGTTTGTTTGGAAACAGGATCTCTAGCCTAGACTTCCCTAAACACCTGATGACCTTGAACCCTTGCCCCCCTGCCTCCTCTCCTGAGTTCTAGGCTTATAGGTGCATGCTTCTCTTCTGGTCTATGGTAGGCTGGAGATTAAACCTGGGACCTCGTGTATGCTGGAAAAGGAACTCTGCTTAACTGAGCTACATCCCCCAGCCCATACACTTCTTTTAATTGATGTAAAAATAAATTCCTCTTATGGAATGAGCTTTCATATTTGATATGACGTACTTGCCCTACTTAAGAAGGACATTCAGGAAAGTCCCGAGCTGATGTGTGCACCTTTGAAGCCACAGCACTGGCTTTTTATAGCAGTTTGCATGTGGGCTACTTGATCCCTCCACACCAGACCTAAATATAAGAAACTATCTATATGTAAGGAACTTTTTTTATTTTTTTATTTTATTTTTTTGAGAACTACCATTTTATTTATTTTTATTTATTTATTAAAGATTTCTGTCTCTTCCCCACCGCCGCCTCCCCTTTCCCTCCCCCTCCCCCTCCCCCAATTAAGTTCCCCTCCCTCGTCAGCCCAAAGAGCAATCAGGGTTCCCTGCCCTGTGGGAAGTCCAAGGACCACCCACCTCTATCCAGGTCTAGTAAGGTGAGCATCCAAACTGCCTAGGCTCCCACAAAGCCCATACGTGCAGTAGGATCAAAAACCCACTGCCATTGTTCTTGAGGTCTCAGTAGTCCTCATTGTCCGCTATGTTCAGCGAGACCAGTTTTAACCCAGGCTTATTCAGACCCAGGCCAGCTGGCCTTGGTGAGTTCCCGATAGAACATCCCCATTGTCTCAGTGTGTGGGTGCACCCCTCGCGGTCCTGAGTTCCTTGCTCGTGTTCTCTCTCCTTCTGCTTCTGCTTTGGACCTTGAGATTTCAGTCCGGTGCTCCAATGTGGGTCTCTGTCTCCTTTCATCACCTGCTGAAGGTTAATATTCAGGAGGATGCCTATATGTTTTTCTTTGGGTTCTCCTTATTTAGCTTCTCTAAGAACCCGAATTATAGGCTCAATGTCCTTTATTTATGGCTAGAAACCAAATATGAGTGAGTACATCCCATGTTCCTCTTTTTGAGGAACTTTTTTTAAAAAAGTGATATTTTTGTTTTCGTGAAAAAAAGAATTGTAGCCTTGTCAGTTAAATGATCTGATCAAGCATCTTCACTCCCCTCCGTCTCCCTCTCTCCCTCCCTTTTGCTTTCCTTTCTCTCACAGATTTGTCTATTTTCATGCTATAAATATGAATGTGAGGATGTTAATAGGATTCGGAGAGAAATCACCTTTCATCGTCTGCTTGGAGCTAGCCTGGTCCCTTGGGAGCATCCTTAGCTACAGGTGCTCACTGAATTGAAGCCACCCTCTTGTTCTGTGTTGTTTTGGGTTTGAGAATTGTTTTCTACTCGGTGACCTGTGCAGGAGTCCTACAGGATGTGGGAGCAGGCTAGCCCCGCCCCTGTCCTGACAGAGAAAAAGGGGAAAGGAAGAAAAGCTATTGCTGCAGCTTTTAAGTCCTTTTTATTCA
This sequence comes from Neodon shergylaensis, assembly GCA_025134845.1. Classification (NCBI taxonomy): domain Eukaryota; kingdom Metazoa; phylum Chordata; class Mammalia; order Rodentia; family Cricetidae; genus Neodon; species Neodon shergylaensis. The sequence continues at coordinate 13,924,931 of JABTXL010012609.1, read as the reverse complement.
CGAGTGCTTAGTGTGGACTTTGTTATTCTCTAGTTGTTTCTCCTTCGAAGGTAATTTTTAACAAAATTTCAAACTATTTTATTTGTATTTTGTATCTTTATTTTTGTTCATTTTTAAACAATTTTACTCTTTTTTTTAATGTCACTTCTTGCCTTCAAAAGTAGCTTTTTCTGTTTTGTCCAGACTCTTCCATGTCAGTCCTAACCATCTAACTTAAATGGAAATTTGTTGCTTTCGATAAGGTTTCCTTAGCCAGCCTTCTCCTCAGAGAGAAAAATAGAAGTTTTAGAATGCCACAGCAGTGTCTGTCAAAAGAGTGTTGGCCCCTAGTGGATCAAAAGTGAAACACAATTTCTTTTTGACAGGTTTGTCATTCTGTATTTTGGGAAAGCAAATTGCAAGGGCAAAAGAGAACAAAACAAAATACAATACGTTTTGCAAAATATCATTTATGAAAGGAAGGAAAGCACAAATTATTATCAACAGAATTGACTCCTTAGGTCAATTTAAGGCTTAGAAACATAAAAAATTACAAAAGACAAAATTAAAAGTCAAATGACAAACTGGGAAAACATAATTATGACATATAAACAGTGAACATCCTTAATATATAAAGAGCTTTTACAGATAAGCAAACTGTAGGAACTGCTTTTTTCCCCACAGGTTTCTATGTAGAAAGTCCACTTGAAAATATAACATCCCCCTGTATCAGCATTAATCAAATGGAAACATTTTAAAGACAAAATAACAACAGAAGCAAAGTAACAAAGTATCAAACTTGGTCTAACCTGGCATAGCCAATCAGCTGGGGGGGGGGGGATTAAGTGACAATAAAAGGCACCCATGGTCACATATGCAAATGATTCTAAACAGGTTGATTTAATTTTACAAGGATATCAAAGTTCTCCAAAGTAAGCTAAAGTCACCCAGACACAAAACAATAACATTTAAATTTTTTAAGTTTTCTTCCAGAGAAGCCACAGTTACTATTCTAAACTGTTTTGAGGGCATACATGTGCACAGCTGCTTCCACCCTTAAACAACAAAAGGATGATGAGGGCACTAACCAGGGAAGGGTGCTTGCTGCCAAAAGTGACAACCTGAGCTCTATCCTGGGGAGCTCAAATGTTGGCAGTAGAGAGAGGTCTTCCACAAGCATCCTTCAACATCCACAAATAAGTAGATGCACACGCTTTTTTTTTTTTTTTTTTTTTTTTTTTTGGTTTTTCGAGACAGGGTTTCTCTGTGGTTTTGAAGCCTGTCCTGGAACTAGCTCTTGTAGACCAGGCTGGTCTCGAACTCACAGAGATTCACCTGCCTCTGCCTCCCGAGTGCTGGGATTAAAGCACACGCTTTTAAGAGTAAAAAAAGATAAAACTTGTCCTGTCCATAAGGCAAAATACAGAACTCACAGTAGTAAGAAAGTATGGATTTTAAAGAACAAATAAAGGGTCGGTGGGACAGAAAAGAATTTATAAATAGATGCATATATGCATGAAAATGTATACACCATGAAAACAGACTACAAATAAATGAGGATGATGTGGTTTATAGACAGAAATCTTCAGGAAGCAAGAAATGTGGGCGCTTGAGAGCCATCGCAGCTGCCAGTCTTGACAATACGTATATCTCTCTTTAATCTCCACTCTTTGCTCCAAGTAAGACTATCATTTTGGTTCTGCAACTCTGTACGAACCCTTGTCTTCAGTTCTTTGGAGAAGGGGCCACAAACGGAATTGGGAAACAGCAGCCCAGACTCCGACTTCTGGTAACTTCTGGTAGCAGTGTTACTGGAGCTCTTGATCACTGTAGCCACGCTGGTCTCTGCCATTCTGGGAACCTCCCAGGTGTGCTTTCATTGTTTGACCTTTGCATATTCTGTTCCTTCTTCTGAGGATGCTCTTCCATCCAACGTCCATGTGGCATGTCCTTTACTTCTCTACGGCCCTTCCTTGTCAATGGGTTCCTTCCTAGTGAGTCAGTCTCTAGCTGGACCATGCCATTTTAAAGTGAAAGATCCTGTTCCTATCTAGAGCCGCCCAGTCTTTCACTCTGACTTATGTTTCTCCATGATACATACAACAATTTGACATATTTTATATTTTACTTATCTGTCTGTTGACCATGTTGACAGAATGAATGAATGAATGAATGAATGAATGAACATTAAAATTAGTCAATAGCCTGAATCAAAAATAGTCATGGGTGGCCTGGGGTGTAGATAAGTTGCTAGAATGACTGCCTGGCATGCATAAAGCCTTGGGTTTGATCCCCAGCACTGTATAAACCAAGCGTGCTGACACGTTATGTCCACGACATGAAGCAGAGAATGAATGATGCGTTCAGCTCACTTTTCCCTGTCTGTTCTGTCACGATCCCAGCCTGTGGAGTGTCACCCATAATTTAGGTGGATCTTCCCAGCCCAGTCAAGTTAATCTAGACAATCAATCCCTTACAGACATGTGCAGAACCTAGTCCCTGGGGTGATTCTGTCAAGATGAAAGTCTGCATTAGTCACTGCACTGTCTCCAAATAAATTAAATATAACATTCACGGTATGTTCAGAGCCTGGAAATTTGGCTAAGATAGCAGCTACTTGGAAGGCTGTTTTTCGGGGAAATAAATCTAAACATGATCTATATGAGTATTGTATAAACAATGTAGGATATAGGGTTCAGAAGAAACAGGAGTTGGTTCCTTTTAATGTGAAAAGATGATTTTAAAAGCTTCCTTTTTTTTCTATACAATGTCTTCACCAAGTGGCACTTCTGAAAACTTAATGTGGCTGGCACCAAATATGTTTTTGAGAAGTTGTAATAGGCATAAGGCAAAGCTGTCTTTCAAAGGACTGAAATACAACCTCCACCTCTCCCTACTTTCTATGTAATAAGTCTGACTGTGACCGTCCTGAATGATAACACACACTTTGCTTCAAATATGTCATACAGATTTCACTTATTTTGTGTTCGTGTGCGCCCTCTGGTGTTGGTGCATTTTAACCCTAGTTTTACAGGTGAGGCAGCTGGAACACAAAGGACTCTGAGGCCAGCGTGTTTCAGGTCTACACGCCACGCCTTCACACCACGTTTGGGTAGCCACTGCAGAGGCAGAAGCTCAAAGGGCCCTCTCTAACTTCTTCAAAGTTATCAGTTAACTGGATTCTTCCCTGGGTTTCTTTTTTGAATATGATTTGGGAAGGAAAAGGAGAGCATCAACTTTTATTAGAAACATACTTACTTATGGTCCCTGGTAGAATTCTCAAAACAGATCTGAGAGATAACTCTTACTATTATTACCTGTTTTAAAGAAGAAAAACTGAAGCCAAGCAAAATAGGTGCTGTTATGGGCTAAGGCTATTATTGGAGGTGAGTAAAATGTGACTCAAGCTGGACCTGCCTCACTCTACAAGCCTGAATGCTTTACCATGACAAATTGGAGCTGGTTACCTAGGAAACAGCAGCATCCGGAGAGGAGAAGGAATATTCAGGTCCAGTGGGTAGCAATTACAATGGCCATGGAATGAGGAAGACAGTAGATAGAATCCCATATTCGACTTTCTGGGATTAGACTCCAGCAATTGACCTTTTAAACTTCAAATTGTGTTTGAAAATATATGCATATTATTTAGAGAACCTATAACTTTTTATGTTCCTACATAGAATTACATTGTGTGGATGCATTACAATTTATTTATTTCTACTACAGACAGATATGAGCTGTCTCCAGACTAGATATATTACTAATAATGCCTCTATGCTTTCCAACTCTGGCCTTCAAAGTTCTCCCTTCAGTAAGTCAAGATAAATTAGTGGAGCGGGCCCTCTGGGATTACATCCACGTGCATTATCCATTTTCCATCCATGAAAAAAAATGTTATCTAAGGAGGGGTGACTTGCAAAGAACAGAACCTTATTTAACATACTGTTAAGGGTGTCCAAGAATATGATGCCATCATCCGGTCAGCTTCAGGGAGGGACTGGCCACATTATAGCATGGCCAATGGCAGCACTGTGGGAACACACTCAAAAGGAGCAGGTTACATGGTGAGACCTCAGGAGGCCAGAGAACAGGAAGGGGCCAGTCTTTCTCTTTTGTGACAACGCTTTCCGGAACTAGTGGGTGTACCACTAGAACTAGATCAGTCTTTTCCTTAAGCAGCACCCCAGGTGACCTAACTACCTTAGAGGCAGGAGAAATCATCTCCACCTCTTAGAGGCTCTATTACTTCTTATGTTGCAGGCCAACACAAGTCCTCGGGGGAACAAACATCACCCAGACCACGGCACCAGTCCAACTCTTCACTCTTCGTGAGATCCTTAAAAACTGCACAGTGGTCCAGGCTGAGACAGCATCCGGAGCGCAGACACATCTCTAACGACTCAGTGATGCCGCAGCTCTGCCAGAGGACAGGGGGATTCATCCGTCTTCGTGCGTCAATGTTACACACACATTCTGAAGTTGAGGGCATGCTATCCATTTTCCTTGTGAGCTTTGGACTCCATTCTAGGCAATAAATAGATACAGCCCTTTTGAATGTAATGGAAGAGTGTGAGTTGCAATACGCTATGAGAATAATAGTTCCAAGGAGGTAAGATGATGAAGGACATTCATTCACCAGATAACCAGAAAGGACACTTCTATTGAAAACTCAGTGAAACATAACCTGGGGCCACGAAACAAACATCAATACATCAACAGAGTGACTGAAACAACCAGCAGCAGAATGCTAAGTGAAGGGAAATGTAAGAGGGAGAGGCTCCTAGGCACGAAGGAGTCGCATTGATCACCAGGCAGGGCAGCGGGTGCCAGATTCTGTATGCGGCAGCTGTTCTCAGAATGACACCATAATGAATTTCTGTCCAGTTATTGGCCTTTCAGCCTCCAGGGGACTTACTCAGCCAGCAGTTCTATTTTCAGAAGCAGAGGATAAACACATGCCTAAATCCTGCCATTTAAAATCTAATAAGTATTTGCACTAAGACATCTGTGGCCAGTTTTTCCCCTGTTCTTTTGTGATTACATATGCATGTTTAGATTTATATGTCTGTAGATTTCCTCTATTATTCTTTATTTTATTTTAGGACAGGTGCTCATGCAACCCAGGACAGCCTCAGACTCAATAAGTACTCCAGAATGACCTTGAACTTCTAATCCCTACACACAGACACACACACACACACACACACACACCTGTCTCTAACTCGTGGGTGCACTAAGATTACAGGCGTGTACCACCATGGTTCTCATTTTATGCGATACTGGGTATTGGACCCCCCAGGGTTTTCTGCAAGCTTGGCAAATATTCTACCAACTAAGGGACATCCTCAACCCCTGCCTGTGTGAGCCAGGAGCAAGGCCTGGACAGACCTTTCATCACAGCCCAAGGAAAAGCCAACCATGCTGACATCTCGATGTTGGGCTTCCAGCTTCTGGAATTATAAAACAATGAAGGTTTATGGCTGAAGCCAACCACAGTTCTAATAAACACACCCTTAAATACTTACTTAGTTCAGTATTATCTCAAGAATATTGATACAAGTTGATATGAGAACAATTAATGTCATTAAGATTTGATACAGATTTATTCATCTTTTTTCTTTTATGATGTGTTATCATATTTTATCTATTCTAAAATATGCATTTTACTTCTCTTTTTCCCACATATCTGAAAGCAAAAGGGAACTTGTCATTCTATGTTAAATTTCTCTTTTGTTAGAGGTGCATAAAGTTGTGGCAGTCTGAACATGGATGACATCATAGGAAACCTTGGGGGATTTAGTTTTGCAGGGAGGTTCAACAGGCGAGCAATCCTATGTCTTAAATCTTATTTTAAGGATTTTAAAAATTAACTCTTGTGAGTTCCAGGACAGTCAGAGCTACATATCGAGGCCCTGTCTCAACAAAACCACAACAAAAATTGCATTTGTAAACAGAGGCTTCTCTGTTCCACCTCATCCTGCAATCATTTCTAAATAATTACTCATTGGCTTAATATTAATTGCAGAATGTTTGCTCTATAGTTTATGCTTATTACTAACTAGCTCTTACATTTAAATTAACCTATTTCTATTCATCTATGTATTGCCACATGGCTGTGGCATTACTGGTTTGCTGGCATCTTGCTTTTTGGGCTTCTGGCTCAGGTTTCTCCCTACTCCACCCTTCTTTCTCCTTGTATTCAGTTTGGCTTTCCCACCTAGCTACATTTTGCCTTGCTACAGGACAAAGCAGCTTTTATTATCAATCAATGAGAGCAACATATATTCACAATGTACAGAAGATTTACCATACAGCATATATTTATTCAGTGTGTGTGTGTGTGCATACATGTGCCATAGGTCATATGTATCAGAGGATAACTTGGAGGAGTCAGTTCTCTCCTTCTGTCATGTGGGTTCCAGGGATCAAATTCCATTTGTGTCTTTCCTGTTGAGCCATCTCGCTGGCCTCTACGTCTCAGATCTTAATATTTCAGTTATTTCTTGTCCCCAAAGGAATAATAAAGGCTGTACCAATTATTTTAGAAAGAGCTTCCAAGCAAATGCTTCCTAGTTGTAAATGATATGGCTCATGCGGGTCTAACCCTAGAAAACAGGGTTGGGGAAAGAGGCAGGGAGATCTAGCACCACTTGATCACATGACAAAGGGCAATTTCCTAAAGGGAAATGAAAGACAGTTCCCAGAGCATGAAGCATTTGATACTTGGAAGGCCCCAGTCATCTATGGCACCTGCATTGTTACAGAATGACTCTGACTTGATGCCCATTGCAATTCTGTGGAGCAGAAAACATTGCTGTGTCCATTGTACTAATCTGGAAACTGAAGTTCTGAAGGTTACCTACCTATAACCAGAACCAGATACTGCTAACCACAGAGCTCTTAACAGTGAGCAAAATACTCCCTAAGGATTATTAATGAAAGGATGCTTATCGTCTTCCTTCCTAAGATGCTCTCAGACCAGAGGGGTGAGAGAGTCAAAGCACCAGTCAGCTACTATGAGATAAAAAGGGTACCAAAATTCCGTTTCCACTTTCTAGTGGAACAAAGTACTATGAAAATCACTAAACCTGCTTTGGCAGGAAGGGGGACCCAGGATGGAATGAGATTGACTAGGAAAGGTTCTATTCACACCTCTTAAAAGAAGATCTTTCTTAAACTTCTGGCAAATATGGCATTAGAGTTCTGAGAAACCATGCTACTGGTAAACCCTATAGAACTAGGTCCATGGAAAATATTTTATTAATAGTTTGGGGAAACCAAGTGGTGGTGGCGCATGCCTTTAATCCCAGCACTTGGGAGGCAGAGGCAGGTGGATCTCTGTGAGTTCGAGACCAGCCTGGTCTACAAGAGCTAGTTCCAGGACAGGCTCCAAAGCTACAGAGAAACCCTGTCTTGAAAACAAACAAAAAATAGTTTGGGAAATGAGGTGGGGAGTGGACTGATGGGTAGAGTGGATATTAGTCCAAGAGTCTCTATGTTTCTGAGAGCTGTCCTACCTTACAATGCTGGTCGTTTTCAGGGTCAACGATGTCAACCAAGTGTGCCATCATACTTGACTCCATCAACCGTGCAGACAGGGGACCATAACTTTCGAAGGGTGTGCTGTTTTTAACTCTGAACACCTGACAACATTCTTCTGGCTTTTCTTTAAAGCAGTTTCATTATTATCCAGCTCCCCATGTTAACCAGTTTCTTTTTCAAACCATTTGTTTCCTTTAGCTTTCAAAATTTTTATGAAGTCATAATAGTTTGTTGTTGCTCCAATCCATGTATTTTTCAGGAATCAAAACAAAAACAAACAACAACAGAACTATGATTTCATGAAAGTGGCTCCCAAAAATCTCTGTAATAAGAAGATGCATATTTTTCATCTCAATTCTGCTGACTTTTGATGATCAGGTTTTAACGCGTGACAAGGGCACCTCCTATGGAGCCCTGCCACACATCCTTATCCTTCTCCTCTCCTCCCTTAGCAATCTCTTTTCCTCCTACTGCATGGTGCTGCTCATTTGTGTCTTTATGGTGCCCAGTGTCCTTGAAGACCTCAGACCACTGCCAGGGCTCATCATTTTCATTTCTTCCCCAGAATCAAGTCTGAGTTTGCTAGCGATCCGATTCTTTGCGAGTTGTTTTCCTTTGCTTTACATATCATCAACAGCTAGTCCATGCACACTGAACTATTTCTGTCCTTTGGAGACTAAATTATTGTCCACATGGTATGTCTGTTAGGCACAAGATTAGATTTTCTACATCACGATTACTATAGGGCAGTATAGGATCTCTGACATATATAAGCATTTCTGGATTTCCACAGTACAGATAGAAATACCTCCGTTGGGCTGGAGAGGTGGCTCAGGAGTTAAGAACACTGGCTGTGCTTCCAGAGGACCTGGGTTCATTTGCCAGAACCCACATGACAGCTCACAACAGCCTGTAATTCCAGTTCCAGGGGATCTGACACCTTCACAGCAATGCACATAAAATAAAGTTTTTTTTTAAAAAAAAATACCGACTTCTCTGCCATTCCATCTTTGTGACCCCAACTTCAGTAGCACTTCCAATGACACAACCATTTAAACACTGGCTGCTCCGGAGTATCTATAAATTGCACCAGTGAAATACTGTATAGAGATTCCTAAAAATCATCAGAACTACCAAGAAATCATCCCTGGAGTAGAGACTATAGCTTCTATAAAACACCTTCACAGCCTGGTGGTGGTGATGTACGCCTTTAATACCAGCACTTGGGAGACACAGACAAGTGGATCTCTGTGAGTTTGAGGACAGCCTGGTCTACAGAACAAGTTCCTGGACAGTCTCAAAGTTACAGAGAAATCTGGTCTCAAAAAAAAAACAAAAAAAGAAAGGAAGAAAGAAAGAAAGGAAGGAAGGAAGGAAGGAAGGAAGGAAGGAAGGAAGAAAGAAAGAAAGAAAGAAAGAAAGAAAGAAAGAAAGAAAGAAAGAAAGAAAGGAAAGTCACCTTCATGATGACTGAAAAGGCACTGGCTGACTTTGTCACCAAAGCCTTACACCGGGATGACCTTTCATGGTAGAACAGTCTGTCCCCGGCTTCTGTTTCGCTTGCACATCATACTTCCTTAGAGTCATCCAGCGGTGGCAGTGATGACTTCACCCACGTTTTTTGTCCTGTGTCTTTTATAAAGCCCTGGCTCCTAGAGAACAGTATCTACAGAAATGCTTCTTAGCAATGACTCTTGTCACCTGAGGCAATGTTGCACCTGGACAGAATGCCATGCCTTTCCTTCTCGTATTACTCATTCATCATAAGTCAAGATGCCCAGTTACTTCTAGAGTAATATCTATTTTCTGATTATAGTAGAAACTCACATATTTTTTGTGATCTTGCAAGATGGCTCAGCAGGAAAGGATACTTGCTGCCATGCCTCCAGCCCTAGAATTCATGTAGTGTAAAGAGAAAACTGACTCAGCAAGCTGTCCTCTGACCTATACTCACATTCACACACTCACATACACACTCACACACACATAAACACAGAGGGGTGGGAGAGAAGCAATCACACATACATATAGTAAATTAATTAATTAGCTTAATTAATTAAAAAAACAAGTGTATGGAGAATAAAAAAATCTTTGGCCATGAAGAAGGGATTAAAAATATCTTAAGCTATACTATTTAGAGATGTCTAATATTAAGTCTTTATTTTCTCTGTTTTTAATGTGAGCATGAATTTGTTTTGATGAGCAAAAGAACTTCTGGAGACATCACAATCCCTGACTTCAAACTATACTATAGAGCTACATACGGAAAGCATCCTGTTATTGGCATAATTACAGACAGGGGGACCAATAGAACCGAATAGAAGACCCGGATATCAATCCACACATCTTCGAACACCTGATCTTTGACAAGGAAGCAAAACATATCAAAGGAAAAAAAGAAAACATATTTAACAAATGCTGCTGGCATAACTGGATATCAACATGTAGAAGAATGAAAATAGACCAATATCTATCACCATGCACAAAACTCAAGTCCAAATGGATCAAAGACCTCAACATAAAACCAGCCACACTGAACCTTATAGAAGAGAAAGTGGGAAGTACACTTGAACGCATTGGCACAGGGAACCACTTCCTAAATAGAACCCCAGCAGCACAGACACTGAGAGAAACAATTAATAAGTGGGACCTCCTGAAACTGAAAAGCTTCTGTAAAGCAAAGAACATGATCAACAAGACAAAACAGCAGCCTACAGAATGGGAAAAGATCTTCACTAACCCCACATCAGAGGTCTGATCTCCAAAATATACAAAAAACTCAAGAAATTGGACACCAAAAGATCACATAATCCAATAAAAAAAATAGAGTACAGACCTAAACAGAGAACTTTCAACAGAGGAATCTAAAATGGCTGAAAGACACTTAAGGAAATGCTCAACATCCTTAGTCATCAGAGAAATGCAAATCAAAACAACTCTGAGATTCCATCTTACGCCTGAAAGAATCGCCAATATCAAAAACACTGATGACAACTTATGCTGGAGAGGTTGTGGGGTAAAGGGAACACTTCTGCATTGCTGGTGGGAGTGCAAGCTGGTACAGCCCCTTTGGATATCAGTGTGGCTATTTCTCAGAAAATTAGGAAACAACCTTCCTTAAGACCCAGTAATACCACTTTTGGGTATATATCCAAAGGATGCTCAGTCGTGCCACAAGGACATGTGCTCAGTTATGTTCATATCAGCTTTGTTTGTCATAGCCAGAACCTGGAAACAACCTAAATGCCCCTCGACAGAAGAATGGATAAGGAAAATGTGGTACATTTACACAATGGAGTACTACACAGCAGGAAAAAATAACGATAGCTTGAATTTTGCAGGAAAATGGATGGAGCTGGAAAACATTTTGAGTGAGGTAACCTAGACACAGAAAGACAATTATCACATGTACTCACTCATAGATGGTTTTTAAACATAAAGAAAGCCAGCCTACAAACCACAATCCCAGACAATTTAGACAACAATGAGGACACTAAGAGGGACTTACATAGATCTAATCTACATGGGAAGTAGAAAGTAGAAAAAGCAGGATCTCCTGAGTAAATTGGGAGCATGGGGACCTTGGGGGAGGGGAGGAGGGGAGAGGCAGGGAGGGGAGCAGAGAAAAATGTAGAGCTCAATAAATATAAAAAAAAAAGTTAATAAGAAAAAAAGAAGTTGGCCTAAGCTGATACTAAGAAGTAGAGATGTGGGTTTGCTCCCTATTTCCATTTATTTTGTAGATCACTCTTTGGATTCTTTGTCCATTTTTCCCCATAAGTTGTTAAGACCTCTTTTACTGAATGAGGTCTCACTATGTAGTCAGGGTTACCCCAAACTCGTGCTGTTGCCGCCTCTGCCTCCTCAGTGCTAGTGCCTGTCTTGGAATAGCTTGCTTTATAAAATAACCTTATTTTTAATTGTGTGTGTGTGTGTGTGTGTGTGTGTGCTTGCACGCAGATGCACGCATGAAAGTGTGGTGTCCACAGAGACCAGAAGAGCTGGCTCTCCTGGAGCTGGAGTTATATGTGGTTGTGAGCCACTTATTGTTGGTGCTAGACTTGAACGCAGGACCTGTGGAACAACAGTGCACCCTCTTCTCAACTACTGAGACATGTCTTGAGCCCCAGGACATCCTGATTTTTTTGAATTATTATTTTGTGTGTAGGAGTAGTTTGCCCGAATGCATGTCTATGTACCTCATGGATGCCTGGTGTCTCATGGGATAGAAAAACCATCAGATCTCCTGGAACTGAAGTTACAGACAGTTGTGAGCCATCATGTGGATCCTGGGAACTTAACCGAGGCCCTCTGAAAAAGCAGCCAGTTTTAAACTCTTGAGCCATTTCTCTTGGCCCAGTATCTCCATTCTTGATTCCCATTTTTTTCCTCCTCCATGCACGCACATATGCAGGCTTCTTAACACATTCAATACTATCCTTTTGCTTCTATGACTCATAAAATATTCATATGTTAAATACGCATTTTAAAATTTACATAAGTCAAATTGCAATTGATATTAAATGTAATTATACTTTTTTCTCTTCACAAAATTGTATCAAATGTATCTGCTGTTGCTTTGCTTGCTTGTTTAGATCATAGAAATCTACTAATTATGCTCTGTATGTTTTTTAGAATATACAGAGACAAAATTAATCAGGATGGAAGTGATATGTGTCAAGGTAGAGTCACCTCAGGAAGTTTGGGTGCTGTCAAACTAACATCCAGTTCAAAGAGGATGTCAGGAAATGAGAAATATTAGAACTGCATCTCAGGCTGTAAAAAAAAAGGTATAGTCTGTACATCTCTGCTGAAATTTAAGAGCTTATGTCTTAGTTCCTACTGCTCTTATAAAATTTTCCAATCAATCAAAGCAACTTAAGAAAGAAGGGTTTATTCTATTTCAAAGTTTTTTGCAGCTACAGTCCATTATGGTGGGGGAAGGCACAGCAGTAAGAGCTTGACACGGCTAAGCAAACTGCACCCACAGTTATGAAGCAGAGAGCAATGCTTGGCTGTCCACCATAACTAGATGGGAAGACCCTATTGCTAAAGACACTACACACTTCGGTTGTAGGATGTAGATAGACAAATCAATCTAGAACTGACCGGGAAACCTCCATGATGGCTGGCTTTCACCACACAGAAGGTGCTGTGTAGCCTGCTGGAGAAACACTATCAGTGGTCACACGCAGTGCTGGACCCTGCTTCCTAAAGTACCGAACTGCCAAGTGAAATGTGCCCCCTCGTGCAGTAGTGGCATAGCTGTTGCAGGGGTAACCACCTGAACTCTGAATAGGTTTGAGGCCTGCTCCCCAGAAGAGATTCACTCCTGATACTATAAATCTGGTCAAAATCCCATGCCTGGGAAGGTTTAAGACTCTAAAGGAAAACCTGGTCGTGTTGTTTTGCTGCTATCAAGGGCTGATAACTACCAATGTGTGTCTGCTTGCAAGCTGTGAAGCCAGCTGCTGCCAAGGCCCGAGGAATCACAGCTTCCTAGGCCTACACAAGAGCTGTAAAAGGCATCCTGCTACCTGAGGCACCCACCAAAGTGCAGCACTAGAAGCCACCTCTTGCTTCAGCCCCACAGCTGGTACCTGTCAAAAAAAAAAAAAGTGGAATGGAAGGGCCAAGATGCCTTAATGTGTTCATCTCTGCCTACCCAAAGTGGACTTCCATCTACTTTTACGCCATACATATGCATGTACACTGCACACACACATACACACGTACATACATGGGGTGGAGGGCGGTATATTACCACAGCATTCCAAAGAAAAGAGAACATTAGCCAGATCTGGGAATTTTCTATTAGTGTAAACGCGTTCCATTCAGAATGTCCAGTGACTTAAAGTAAGTTATTTGGTTAAGGAAAAGGGTTCACTTGGAAAGCTAGCAAACCAAAGATGGAGTAGCTCCCCAGCAAAGACCAGCTTCCCTGGGGCTGCAGACACAACTGATTATTTAGGGACTTGTGGGAGGGTATTAAGGAGGGGCACCCAGGTAGTTACAAATCTTCAGTGGTCTGTTTTAACTGTGTACAAGCTGCAGCTACCTATTTGTATATTAATGGATGTTTGGAGTTCTGTAAGTCTATAGAGAAATGTAAACCAGAGGCAGGTAGATCTCTGTGAGTTTGAGGCCAGCCTGGTCTACAAAGTGAGTTCCAGGACAGCCAAAGCTGTTACACAGAGAAACCCTGTCTCGAAAAACAAAAACAACAAAATGAACAAACAAACAAAATGTAACCCAACAGAAAATCTCAACATGTGTCTTTTGAGTTCCTTTCCCCGGGAGTAGTTAATTCGACCCTTAATTGTTAGGATATTAAAGTCCTCTGTTCCCCAGAGAGCACGGAGGGTTGCAAACGGTACCTTGCCTAAGATATAGGTGAGAAAGATTCTTAACAGCCCCCCCCACCCCCAAAAAAACACACACTTAGATGGATTCACCAAGAGTTGTCTGCTACGGCAAAACCAATGGGAGACTCAATTATGCACGGTCCAGCTGTGTGACTTCTAAAATTAGTGAGTTTTAAAAGCCAATTAAGAGGAAGGGAGGCTACAGGGGTTTGCGTTCCTTGGTAACATTAGGAAATGTGGCCCAGGACAGCCACCAAAATGCAGCATGTCTTTAACGTCTGTGAACGATAAGGTCCGGTCCACTGTTCAGTTATAAAGATAACATTTTTCCAGCCCGTGTCAGGGATGAAGCCAGAGACTGGATAAAGTAGGTAAAGGCAGATAGTCACACTGCGGCAACACGAAAGCCTTGAAGTAAACTCAACTGCAATTTACACAGAGTTGAGGACGTTTCAGAGAGACGACAGATCGTGGGGTTGGCATGGGACTAAGCGACTAATTCCAGATAGGTTCTTTTTCAGGTTTAAAACAACAAAGCAAAGTTGACCCCAAGTTGGACGTCCTTTAAAGCGCCTGTACGTGACTCCAAAGGCGTGCTCACGCGAGAACTACAACTCCCAGCGCACCGGCGAGAACAAGAACGCACTTCCGGGGCGCCGGTCTCCTTTCCCACCCTCCCCTGCCCCGCGCAAAGACAAGCAGTCCCTACAGGGTCCAGCTTCGCCTAGTTCAGACAGCGTTGACCATTTGAGGCGGACTCCCGCCGCTGCGAGGAAAGACTCAAGACCCGGATGAGAGGAAGGCGGGGTCCCGGAGAGCGGGAGGCGGAGATTGCGGCTCAGGACGCGCGTGACGTCATGTCCGCTGGGCGGGGCCTCACGATCCCGCGCAAATTGAAAGGTCCCCGGCTGCGCTGGCGGCAGCCGCGGCTGGCTAGTATTCTGCACCCCGGTGAGTGATCCCTTCGGCGGGCGGCGGGCGGCGGGCGGTCTCCTGTGTGGAGGAAGGTGAAGTCCCCGCAGCTCCGATCCGGGAGTCCTCTCCACGGCACGAGGTCGGGGTCTCCGGGCCGAGAAGGGGAGCGTGGAGCGTGCCGCGGGCGCTGGTAGGCGACCAACTTGACCGCCACGTCTCGGGTTTTACCGCACATGCAGGCTGACAGGTGACCTCACGTCCAGGAGTTTCTTTTCTATATGTTTCATATGCAGGTTTGAGGAACCGCAGCGCCTGAAATGGGTTTGCGAGCCATGCCTGTTCGTTCCTGGGAGACGGGACTTCGGTGAAGCCGCGGCTGCTGTCAGCTCGGGTGCCACGGGCGATCTCCTGGGGTTGGTGTGCCATATGGCGCTCCGTCGCTCCTGTCCTAACGAGGAAATATTTACTCGAGATTTACTTAGCCTAGAAGAAACCGATGTTTCATGAAATGTAATTATGCCCCCTTTTATTCCCCCTCAGCATGCACGAACACACATTTTCGAGACATTGTCTTTAATGAGTGGACTCATTGTTTTACTCAAATCGTGTTTGGAGGTCCACCTGCATCCAAATTGCCTGATGTTTAAAATTCAAAAGTTATGCCCTGTCTAGGAAATCATAGTTACTGGGCGTGGCTTTAAAGGTCTAAGAACCTCTGGATTCTAGACAAGAGCCTTACTGTTTTCCTGTGGTGTCAACTGGCACCGCTGACTTACTATCCTGTAGTAAGAATACGATCTTGGGCCTGGGGAGCCAGCTGCCTGTCCCTGTCATCGAGTGCTGAGGGTCGGGGGTGCTTATGAATGGAGAAACCCAGGAAGCTCAGCTAGAGTCCCAACGAGGCAGCGTATGCAGCTCGAACAACCAAAAGACTGCCTAATACAAGGTAAACCGGTGTCCCTATGCTCCCACTGAAACTCCAACACGCATGCATGATACATGTAAGAAAAAAATTCTGAGAGTGGGTTAGAGCACTTGCTTTTGCAAACATGAGGACACGAGTTAGAGTCCCAAGAACCCCTATTAAAACCCCTAGGGGCTGTGAATGCCAGTGACCCCGGCATCAGGAGGCAGAGATGACAGATCCCGAGAACTCACTGGGACCTAGCTGGTTCAGTAACATACCCTGCCTCAAGGTAATAGGTAAAGAGCAATAGAGGAGGGTACCCTTATGCCTTGCTCTGGCCTCTTGAGTGCATGTACCCACACAGTCATTGTGCACACCAACACAAATAAAACTGTGATCTTTGATAGAAATACTTGTACTGGAAAGTGCCAAGAAAGTGCTGGGATTGCAGTTGGGAGGATTAGTTGCTTTGAAAGAGCTAGCAGCTCCAGGATTTCTATGTAAGGGGCTAGAAGGGAGTGGAAATTAAAAGTGTTTTTCTTGAAGCTGTTTTTGCACAGCCAACATGTTTTCACATTGCTTGAGTACAGCCTTCAGTGAGTCTGATGAAATGGTCCCTAGACTCCACCAAGGCTTATTACTTTATTACTTAATCTTGTTTGGAGTAATGTGTTCTGATGGTGTTGGATTGGTGTCATAAAAGTACAGCTCCGTTTCCATAATTCTGATTACTTTTCACTTGAAATGTCTGTCTTCCTCCTAACTTTTGAGTTTCTACATGACAGATTTGGATGTGGCCCTTTAATGCCTTTTTGTAGTGCTGAATATAATACCATAGCGTGCACAGTTTTGTAGGCTTTCAACGCTATCTTTTTGAGAGAGACTTAAAGTTTTAATGACTTTTGTGTGCCCAGGACTGTGTTAAGAGATAAGAGCCCATGTTAGGATTCCAAGTATGAAAGTGTTTTGGAAAGACTAACCAAGAAACCACCCAGAGGTGTTCAAGTTAGTGTTGGTGATGAATGAAATTCTGAGCTACTGAAGTTGGCAGGGAGAAGGCCAGTTATCAGCTCTTAGTTTCTGTGCTAGGCTCCGGGCTGGGTTTGTTTTTCTAAGACTTGTTGGTAAATAGGTCTTGCTGTAATTTTGTTGTCTTCCCTTTTCCTTCTTTCCCATGTAGTTAACTTGACATCATGGGGATTCAGGGACTGCTTCAGTTCATCAAGGAAGCTTCGGAACCCATCAACGTGAAGAAGTACAAAGGGCAGGCAGTAGCTGTGGATACCTACTGTTGGCTCCACAAAGGAGCTATTGCTTGTGCCGAAAAGCTAGCCAAAGGGGAACCTACAGATAGGTAAGTTTGGAGTGTGTATTAGTTTGTTTAGGATGTAGAATGATTTGGTGCTTTTTGTTTTTGAAACAATCTTCAGGTATGTCAGACTGGCCTGGAACTTGCTATAGCCTGGAGGAGGAATCCTACCATGTGCTGGGATTACAGGCTTCCGCCACCAACACCCAGTTTCATGTAATGCCAGGGACTGAGCCCAGGGCTTCATGCATGCTAAGCAAACACTCTATGAACTGTGCTATAGTCCCAGCTTCTGGTGCTTTTCATTTGTTTGCTTGTTTTTGTTTTTCTGGTCATTGTTTCAATCAGTACTAGCATTTATTAAGGACTTGAATTTAGAATATTGCCAGACTTCCTTCTGTGCTACAGACTTGACTTTTGTTCTTGATAAGAAGTCAGGGTAGCATGATATGGACAGGCAAAAATCAAATGTTACCTCTTTTTTCTTTGCTTAAGAGAAGCCTTTGTCTCCCCCCCACTGTAAACTTTTTAACAATGTCTTCAGAATCCATGATGTTTTCCCATAACACACCGCTAATCTCCATTAGCAAAATGAGGGAAAGGGACAATATGTTCTGGCCAAAAATGGTGGGTCCTGTTGTCATCAGTCTGAACTCTGACCTCACTTAGGGCAGGTTCACATGTGTTCATATATAAAACTATGCTGTTTTTCACACACACCCTTTTTTGCATGTACGTGTGTATAATTGCTTTTGAATTTCTGAAAATAAAGCCGTACCATTTTAGCTTTTTAAAAAGAAAAGCTCACACTTTATTACTACTTTCCATGTTAGATTTTTGTGGGTTTGTTTTTTGTTTGTTTTTGTATTTTTTGAGGCAGGGTCTTATGTATCCCAGGTGGGCCTTAACCTTACCTGATAGCCCAGGATGACCCTGAATTCCTTCACTCGCACTTCAGCTTCCCAAACTGGGTTTATGGCACTGCGCCTCTACCCCTGGTGTCTCAGTTCCTTTTCTACCATGACCAAGACAACTTACTTCGGAGGATTAGAATCCATCATGGCGAAGAGCACGGCCGCAGGCAGGCAGGCAGGCAGGGAGGGAGGCATGGTGCTGAGAGTAGCTGAGAGCTTAAATTTGAAACCACAAGCATGAGGCAGAGAGGGCTAACAGGATGGTGTGGTGTGGGCTGTTAAATCTTAAAGCCCACTCCCAATGACACACCTCTCCAGCAAGGCCTTATCTCCCAATCCTTCCCAAATAGTTGCACAAACTGAGGAACCACATATTCAAATATATGAGCCACGGGGGGATTATCCTTATTCAAACTACAACTGGCTTTCTTTGAATAGTCCCTTACAAAAAAAAAACTTAGTTTCTGGTTTTAGATACTTTTTTTTTTAAATGTGTATTGGTGTTTTATCTTCCTATATATTTGTGTACCATTTGTGTGTTTGGTACCCGAGACCAGAAGACAGCATTGGATCCCTTGAAGCTAGAGTTATAGGCAGTAGTGGATGCGGGAATTGAACCCAGGTTCTGGAGGAGCAGTCAGTGGAAGAGCAGCCAGCATTTTTGATCATTTAGCCAACTCTCCAGCCTTTATTCAAATTTTTGATTAATTGGAAGAAGTTTTAAAATACAGGCAGTATCCTTTATTATTAGAAAGAGGGGCTAGAGAGATGGCTCAGTGGTTAAGAGCACTGGCAGCTCTTCCAGAGGTCCTGAGTTCAGTTCCCAGCACCCACATGATATGATTCACAGCCATCTATAATGAGATCTGGTGTTCTCTTCTGGCATGTAGGTATACATGCAGACAAATACTGTATACATAATAGGTAAATAAATCTTTGAAAAAATGAAAAGTGAGAGATGA
>JABTXL010012609.1:13863118-13906028 GCA_025134845.1 Neodon shergylaensis | reverse complement strand
ACATAATAGGTAAATAAATCTTTGAAAAAATGAAAAGTGAGAGATGAAATTCACAGGGCCCACTCTATGATGGACACTCATTAAATACCGATAAAGCTAAAATGCTTAATATCTGTTTTGGATTTAAAATTTCTCCTGACAACTTAGAAGTCATATTTGGTATAATTAATTGCCTTACTTTTTCTTCCTTCCTGGGATAGTAGTACTAGCCAGAAATGGTCACTACTTTGGAATTTGACGATAAGCTAATTATAAACACTTACGGTCATTATAGAGATTGACGTCAGCATGTTGATGTCAACACATGCTAACTTGGAAGTGAAATGAGTGGTGCTACCTGATGCTTTATGCTTTCTAGTCAGGAAGAGCTGAGAATTCCCTTTAAAACATCACTATTTCTTGTTTGCTTCCATCTGCTCTTTGATGTTTAATAGAGCTGTCACCACTATTGTCCCCTGCGCAGTACCCTTGTCACTGTCCACAGCAAAGAATACAGCAAGTGGTCACAGAGGTGACTGCATTTGATTCGAAAGCTTAGCTTAAGTATCATTGGGTTTTGGATGTGGGGACAGTAATGACACTGTTTGCTGGGGTCCTCCCTCAGCATCCTGGCTGCAAGTTGGCAGAGCTTATGTGTTGTTGTGGGGTGTGGAAATCAGACACCGTGGGCACCGTGTTGTTCAGCGTTAACTAGGATATCACCAGTCCTGACACATTATTGGCACTAGTGGATGAAATTTCATGTAGGGTGAATTGTAGATAATACTTTCTCTTGGGTATGATGGTATTACGGGAGAAATCAAGTATTATATTCTTAAAACTTTGCAATAGATTTGAGATGTTTCAAATCAATTTTTAATAGAAACATAAAAAATATTTGGAATAACAGTAAAATATGAAAATTGGAAGATGTAGAGGCTTTTAATTTACAATTGAGAAAGTCCTAAAGCAGTCATTCTTAGCCTTCCTAATGCTGCAACCTTTTAATATGGTGACCCCCAACCATAAAATTATTTTCATTGCTATTTCTTAACTGTAATTTTGCTGCTATTATGAATTGTAAATATCTTATGTCTGATACTCTTAGGAAACTTCTTGAGAGGGTCATTCAAGCTGGGCAGTGGTGGTGCACGCCTTTAATCCTAGTACTCAGGAGGCAGAGACAAATGAATCTCTGTGAATTCGAGGCCAGCCTGGTCTACAGAGCTAGTTCCAGGACAGGCTCCAAAGCTTGAGAGAAATCCTGTCTCAAAAACTTTTTAAAAAAGGTCATTCAATCCCCCAATGGGGTCATGACTCAGGTTGAGAACTGCTGACCTGGAGAGTCAAATAACTTGATAACCACCATGTGCCCTGTAAGTACTCACAGCAGGTTTGAACCGTCTAACTCTGTTTCCTTTGGAAAGTTTAGTGTCAAAAACCAAAATTCTGCTTCACAATCCTTCCTGTCATCTGGTCTTAAATAAAGAAAAGAAAAATTAAGAGAGTCAAAGCATGTAAATGAATTTTCCATTTTCCTTTTCCATCCCATAGGTATGTAGGATTTTGTATGAAGTTTGTTAATATGCTGCTGTCCCATGGGGTCAAGCCCATTCTTGTCTTTGATGGATGTACCTTACCTTCTAAAAAGGAAGTGGAGAGATCTCGACGAGAGTAAGTTGACTCCACACTTAGCATCTGGCTTAGCTGTGCTAAGACTAGACACTTTAGGATGTATGATACCAAATTTCTAAAATCTTGATTTCTTGTACAGCGTAGTATGTGAGCACATTCCCTTAAATGGTCTGTTTGTGTTAGATTGTTGTCACGTTTAAAATTAATTACCTTTTGACATGAAACATTGTCGGCTGTCAGTTGGCTGCATACATTATCAGTCACGTGCTCAGCTGCAGAGATGCTGCTGTCTATAGTCCCAGCACATGAGAAGCAGAGGCAGTAGGGTCCAGAGGCCTGGGTCATCTTAGTGAGAGCGAGGCTAGCCTGAGCTACCCGGGCTGATGTGCCAGCAGATCTGTTGTGCAGTTTTAAATGAATTCAGCTCTTTCATTCTAGAAGATCCCTATAATTGCAGTTTTCCTATTCTTCTTGAGTCTGCTTGTAAGTATTTATATTTTACCATGTGTTTCCCCTTCAGGAGACGACAAAGCAACCTTCTTAAGGGGAAGCAGCTCCTGCGAGAGGGCAAGGTGTCAGAAGCGCGGGACTGCTTCACCCGCTCCGTCAACATCACACACGCCATGGCCCACAGAGTGATAAAAGTGAGTCAGTGAGAGCCAGCAAAGGCACCCAGCACACGTGTGCAGAGATGCAAGGGGCGGATTCCCCTGGGCCTGTTTCTTACCCCACTGTGGTCGAATCTGTGCTTAACCATCAACTTGCGTTCTTTTCTGAATGATGGCCAGAGAGGTGTCCCCTGACTCGCTGATTGAGGGGCTCTGCAGAACCCCAGAGTCTGCCCCTGCTGTGAAGCTCCTAAGCGCCCCTCACCCAGATCTTAGTCTCAGCCCCCACTTTCCTCGTCCTAGGTTTGTGTTGAGATTGCTTCTTAAAGTTAGGATAAAGTCGGGGTTAGCTGTGTGTACCCTGCTGTCCTGTCACCTGGTTCTGAGCTAAAATAAGCGCCCTGAGGCTTCTCTCATGGTTCCTTGTCGTGTAGACATTTCTTTTGATTGTTGGTCATGGCTTGATTTAGAAATAAGGGGGATATAGGCCAGAGTGAGGTATACAGAAACCACGTGCTCTCTGTTGCCCCTGAAGAGAGTTCCGTGTGCAGCAGAGGAGAAATCGCGATTGGACACAAGTGGTGGTGTCACAGGGGCACTTGGTAGACAAGGGAGGAAGGAGAAAGGTAGAAGGATGTATTTCCCATGATGTAGCTGCAGCGATTAGGGTCTGGAATTTACCGGAACTGTGTTAGACAGGCCTTCTGCCTGACGAGGCAGCCTGCACTCTTTAGAGGGAAAAGTGCACGGACAGGTTCAAATAAGTATCCTGTTTACCTTCTGAGCATAACAGTTCTTAAGGTAGAAACTTACAGATTCACCACTACTACCAAATATATAGCAGAATTTCTTCAAATTCATAAATTGATTTTTTTCAGGTATGTGTGTGCTCAGGCATGCACACAGCACAGGTTGATTAGGGCGGTCTGGACAGCATTGACTGTAGGTCCTCCCTTTCTAACCTCACTCGAGGCAGGGTCTCTGCTATTTATCAGTTCATGCCACCAGCCAGCTTCCAAGGATCCTTGTCTCGCCTTCTGTTCTGCTGTAGTGGTGCTGGAGTTACATATAGACTCTGTTGGACTCGTCTCTTTATGGATCAGAACTAAGGTCTTCAGAATTATGTGGCCAGTGAGCTGTCAGCCAGGCCTATATAAATTCATTAAAACAAAGCAGTGTATAATGTATTACAACTAAAAGGAGAACGATTCTGCTTTAAAGGACGTGGGTTCTAGAAAGTACT
The DNA here is from genome assembly GCA_025134845.1 of Neodon shergylaensis. Taxonomy (NCBI): domain Eukaryota; kingdom Metazoa; phylum Chordata; class Mammalia; order Rodentia; family Cricetidae; genus Neodon; species Neodon shergylaensis. The sequence continues at coordinate 13,902,563 of JABTXL010012609.1, read as the reverse complement.
GTGGTCGTGTGTGTGGAGGCTGGTGACACTGTGCCGTTCTGATGCCATGCTGCAAGCTCTCTGTGGTCTCTCACAGGCTGCCCGGGCCCTGGGTGTGGACTGCCTGGTGGCTCCCTATGAAGCTGATGCTCAGTTGGCCTACCTTAACAAAACTGGAATTGTACAAGCCGTCATCACAGAGGACTCGGACCTCCTTGCCTTTGGCTGTAAGAAGGTACTGAACTGCACCTACTGCACGCATGCTATGGGGCGGGGGGAGTTGTGTGTGTAGGGGAGCCAAAGACCTCCTCACCTGGAGTACTTGTTCATGTTACTTGGTATCCGTGAATTGCTTTATCATTGGGTTTGGTTTGCTTTTGTGGGTTCTGGTAATAAACCTAGGGTTTTATACATGCTAGACAAGTGTCTACCACTAAGCTACACCTCCGCCTGTGAATGCTTTAGTGTTTAGCTTGTCTTTTAGTTGACTTTGTGTGTGTGTGGCTGAACCTCTGACTGCTAGACAAGCACTCTTTACCACTGGGCCACAGCCCTCGTCACTCCTCTCTGGCTGAATCTCCCTGAACTGTTCAGCCTGGGCTCGGACTCAACTCAGTAGCCTGGGCAGGCCTGAACTCCGGGTTCTCCTTCCTCCCAACCTGAATTACCAGGACTGGCTAGTTTTACTTTTTAATATTAGTAACACACTATGTTTTTTATTAGGTTTTTGTAAACTAACTTATCAGTGACAGGGATATTATTCCATTATTTAGAAATAATGTATTAACCAATTTAATGGTATACTTTATAATGGTCTATTAAAGGAGGAGTTAAGATGCAAACCATAGGTGGTTCCCTTTTGATAACAGCTGTAATATGATTATGCATCTTCATAGACTGCTAGGATGCTCGTCAGAATCTTAACTCTGGGTGATTCATAAACGGGGTGTGGACAATTTGGGGGTTTTTAAATTTCCTGCAATAAGCACATATTGCCCCAATGACAGTAATAGAAGGCTGGCCACTTTAGAATGTAAAAGAAGGTAAGATGAAAAGCATGTGTTCTGGAGCAAGAGCGATTCCTTAGAATTGGTGTGATCTAGATAATGATAACAACATGGCCTTTCCGGGTACTTACCGTTTCCCTCGTGTGAAGGTGGTTTTGAAAATGGACCACTTTGGAAATGGACTGGAAGTGGACCAGGCCCGGCTGGGCATGTGCAAGCAGCTCGGGGACGTGTTCACGGAGGAGAAGTTCCGGTACATGTGTATCCTGTCGGGCTGCGACTACCTCTCCTCCCTGCGTGGGATCGGCTTAGCAAAGGCCTGCAAAGTGCTGAGACTGGCCAATAACCCAGATATCGTCAAGGTAGGAGGGACCCTCGGTCCACGAAGAAACAGTCAGATGGCAGGGGGACTTCAAATTCAAAGTGGGTTCTGAATTTTAATCTATAGCCTGTGCGTGTTACCAAAGGGAAAAGGTGTCTAGACTTGAGAACTCTTGACTTCTGGATCCTAGCACCTGGGAGTGGTTCTCAAGCCTTCTGGTCTAAGGATCTTTATACTCAGAAAAGTTCTGTGTGGTAATAGCTTTTGATTATATGGATTATAGCTCTCAATATACGGTATTAGAAATTCAAACCAAAATTCTAATATTCATTCATTTAATATTCTGTTAGCGAAACGCTCTTTCTGCTAACAGAAATCACAAAGCAGCACTATTAACCCCTCCTACATCATCTCAATCCACCCCCCGCTAAAATATTTTTGAGACAAGTTGTTTTGAATATCAGGCTGCCCTTGAACTTGCTGCATAGCCAAGGATGGCCTTGAACTATTCAGTTCTCAGATTTATTGTTTACTTTGTTTCTTGGATATAGACCAATCGTGAATTTGTAAAGGTGTGAGAAGAATTGGAATAGCAACTCTTTGATTAGGAAAAACACAGCCATACCAATAAGGACACACCATAGTTCTGCTAATATGCTCCCAAATCCCACCCATTGTCTATGAGGAGGAATGTCGGGAGGTGGTAAACGGTGAGCTGGTAGAAGCCAGATATCTCATTGTCCAGGTGTACTAGGAGAATCAGCAGGCAAATATCGAGGCATAAAATGCATGCATCCTGGAGGCACATTTCCTGTGTTGGTAGTAAAACACACAGGAGGTCTCTCCCTGTGTCCAAAAGAAACATTAGCACTAGTTTTGTATCGAATGTGAGAATGTCCCTTCTGCTCCCATCGGATTGGTAGTATTAGTAGTCACTGCTTTTATGTTAGGGCATCCCATGAAGTTACATGAAAAAATGGGGTGTGACACATGTGTCCGACAGGGACCATCGTAGGGGAACGGTGAAGTACCTATTTCTTTTCTTTTTTTTTTTTAAGCTCTTTTTATTTATTTATTATGTATACAATATTCTGTCTATGTGTATGCCTGCAGGCCAGCAGAGGGCACCAGACCCCATTACAGATGGTTGTGAGCCACCATGTGGTTGCTGGGAATTGAACTCAGGACTTTTGGAAGAGCAGGCAGTGCTCTTAACCTCTGAGCTATCTCTCCAGCCCCAAGTACCTATTTCTTGAGGCTTATTAATATCCAAAGCTTGTCTCAGAATATTTCAATAAGAAAAAGGTTCAGTTAGCATATTTTCTGGTCCCAACCTTAAATATCCTTTCCTACTCTATCCCGGATTTCTAAATCTAAAGTTCCCTGATCTGGGAACCAAGGGCTGCATTGCTATATAAATTGTAAGGAAACAGTTGTGAAGTATTAACATTAATTCCCCTTTTCTTTAAAGTATTCTGTAGGGAACTGTCTTTCCTCAGACTCATTATGGCCCATGACTTCTCAAAATTTTTCAGTTCTTTTCCCCCCTCTCTTGCCTGGTCTATCTTTTACCCAGGGGGCTCTAGAAACCTTTAGGTAAAGTCTTGTCCTTACTGACAAAGGGGGCTTATCTCTGCAGGGTCCCTGTTCTCGGCATCAGTTGCCAAAAGGATAAGAACAGTGTTTCTAGAAATGTATGCTTGACATAAGCCATATATTTTGCATTTTGAATGAGCAGTGCAAAACTGGGCATGGGACCCGAGTTTTGGGTGATGTGGTGTGGCTGTGTTTTCTGGTAAAAGTGTTTTTGGTGTGGGTAAAATCACTTGATTTTTGCCTCACTCTCCAGTGTCAGGTGTGGGATCAACACTCTCTCCTCTTCAGCTTTTCATGAAATATTTTTACATCCACTGTTAGGTTATCAAGAAAATTGGGCATTACCTCAAGATGAACATAACGGTGCCTGAGGATTACATCACAGGATTTATTCGAGCCAACAATACTTTCCTCTACCAGCTGGTGTTTGACCCCATCCAAAGGAAGCTGGTCCCTCTGAATGCTTACGGAGATGACGTTAACCCAGACACCCTGAGCTATGCTGGGCAGTATCCTTTCTGAGCCACGTGGTGGAGTTTCTCATTTACTCTGTTAGCGTTGTTGATAATGGCACAAGATTTCTAGTGAGACCTTAGTGGAAAAGAAAAACTCGAAAAATCGGCCTTATATTTTATGGTGCAGATGGTCATATTTCACTCAACTTCAAAAAACCACACTAGTAAAAAGTTAGGTTTTTTAATATGAACCCGAGGCTCGTCTGTTGCGAGTGAATTGACTGCACTGGCGCCAGGTCCCTTGCTCTTAGCAAGCACATCAAAAGTGTCACCCGAGACGGAGGCAAGCCTGGTTCCTCAGGAGTGTTTCTGGTCACCAGAACTCAGGCAGCTGCAGAATCGCTTAGGGAGCAGCCAGGACTTTCCCCATACTTCTCTAGAAAGGGAGGAATTGACTCGGGCTTCTCTTCTAGAAGATGGCCAGCTCCTACAGGGAAACAGGCCAGCAACCCTGCCTGTCCTTGGATGCTGATGTGAACAGTAGATGAGATCTCTGTACATCCTAAACCTTGAAGATTCTCTGTGGTAATGGACAGCATTTTCATTTCTTAGTGCCGTATGATTCGATTGCTTGTTAATAAGGACCTTCTCCTTAGCCTTAGCAACCAGGTATGTCGATGATTCTGTGGCTCTGCAAATAGCACTTGGAAACAGAGATGTGAATACTTTGGAGCAGATTGACGACTACAGTCCCGACACTATGGTAACGTTTTAAAAACTATAAAAGCACATTTTTGTTTTGTCTCAAGAACTTAGATGTAGGTCTTCCTTTGCCCAGCAGCTGTGAAGTATTTCTGTACTCAGTGCTATGCAGAGTGTCCTGAAACTTACTACAGGAGATAAACAGGTTCTGTGCACCAACGGCCTAACACTGTACAACGTGCATGAATTCTCAAAGAACAAAAGAAGTCATAGTATCTAAAAGAACTTATGGAAGAAGTAAGCATGCACAGAAGAGACAGTGCAGACTGCCAGGAGATGGCATCGTAAAGAATACGTGTAAGGAAGGCAGTGGTGAAGAGGTCAAACACAAGGCAGGGTACTCATGAAATCTTGCTAGCTTATGAGTGAGCCTAAACAGCTTGTACTAATAGAAGAGAATAAAAAATTACTAAAGCACAGACTTCCTCAGGACCCTTCCCTCCCTTACTTCCTTCCTCACTCTCCCTTCCCCTCCCTCCCGACTCCCTCTTGGCCTCACACTTGATAGACACTCCATCACTGAGCCCCTTTGGATTTGAAATTGCTTACTAAGTCCCCCAGACGGAGCCTGAACTTACTAGGTAGCCTGATCCTCCCTCCTCAACCCCCTGGGTAGCTGGGGTCACAGGCCTGCGCCATCAGACCGTGCTCTAAAGCTTTTCTTTTGAACAGTAATTGAACACTGCTATAACCTTCCTCCTTGTTCTTTTCTAGCCTGTCCACTCAAGAAGTCATAGCTGGAATGACAAAGTGTGTCAGGAGTCACCTAATAGCATATGGCACAGAAACTATTGTCCTAGACTTGAGGCGAATGGTGTTTCCCATGCTCCTCGGTTGACGGAAAATTCAAGCACTGTGGGCCTTAAACAAGTAATTATCACTAAAGGGTTAAATCTTCCCAGGAAGTCTTCCGTGGTAAAGAGACCAAGAGATGGTATGTACTTCGTTTTTTCCAAATGTGGTGATTCTTGGTTATGGGTCCTCTTTTTCGGGGATCATGGGGAAGAGGGAGCAGAAATGGTGTGGAGCAGGGTGCCAATGGCTGTGCCGGCATCTGCCACGGCAAGACCGCTCGGCGTTATTCCAGAAGGAGACAGCAGCGGGGCATCGCTTAATACGTATGCTTTAATGCACTCATCATGGTTCCGTCATACAGATGGGAGCATAGCACTTAATTATATGGGTGGCACGGGGAGAGCGTTTGCAGATCACACTTAAGAGAAGTCAGGCCAGCCTGGTCTACAGAGTAAGTTCCACGACAGCCAGGGCTGCACAGAGGCCCTGTATTTAAAACGTATACACATATATACACCCCAAAGCGGGAGGGGGAGGGGTTGGGGGGGTGGCTTTGAGGATTTAAATCAATAATTTAGAGCAAGTGGTATCTTAATAGTTACTATTTATTGAAGACTTCAGAGATCTCTTGTTCAGTGTACTGATGTTGAATCAGTTGTCAAATTCATCCTTATATTTTCAGGTTTTGACCCTTTTGAAGATGTCATTTCAGTTTCTAGTTCTCTGTACTTTGGGTACAGCTGTGACTGGCTGCGGTGGTCAGTGTGGCTGGCTATGCAGACAGCAGTCAAGTGTGCCCTGGTGGCACTCGGGCCCTTCTCCAAGGCGGCTTTTACTGATGGCTCCTGGTGTGTGCTTATCGTTGTTTCTGTCACTGGCTGAGCCTAGGCTGAATTTCTCCAGTTGCTGTTAAAGCCAAGCTCAGTGACATTTTAAACTTCTACATAGATGGTTGAAACTGGCTCCTGTATCTTGCATTTTAGGTTATATTGTATCTCTGTGTAAGATATTTGTATTCCACATTTGACCCAACAACTCTTGGCCTCGGGGCTTGGTAATGAAGAGCCAAGCTGGAACATTTACCTCAGCAACTGCCTCGGAGCGTAAATAGTTGCTGGTTTTATTGGGATATTAAAAACTTTGAATCATTAATCATAGCTTTATATATAAGCTTCCCTCTAATTGTTTTCTACACTTAAGCTAAAAATATAGTCAGGCATTCAGAATCTGTTATGCACTGAAATTTTGGTTAGAGTAATTTCATATAAAATCATACAGAAAATTGACATTAAATGTTAACTAATTTGCAAAATTGTATAACACGGTTAAGGTCATTGTTTTTCAGTCATTCTTAATATATCCTTATTTGAGGCATAGCTTTCAAAAAACAAAATAGGATGAGTACATGGCTGCTGCGAGCTCTTGCCCAGCATGTGTGGGACAAAAAGGAGGCTTTGCCTTTAGGACACCAGGGCTCAGGATGTAAAATCCAGGGCAAGTAGCCAGCAACAGAGGAAGCCCAGGTGTTTACGTATGGTTCTGTTTTTGTTTAGAGGCTCTGTCCGAAGATGACCTATTGGGTCAGTATTCTTCATTTACGAAGAAGACCAAGAAAAACAGCTGTGGAGATAGCGCATCTTCTAACTCTTCCGAAATATCTGCGCCCAACCTGGATAACGGGACGGCTCACGGGACAGATGCACACACTCCGTCTAGGATAAGGAATAAATTCGCAGTGTTTTTACAGAGGAAGAACGAGGACAGTGGTGCAGTTGTAGTTCCTGGCACCAGAAGCAGGTACCGGGTCTCCAGAGCGCCCTTTAAGCTGGATGTAGCATTCTCTGCGGGATCCTGCTGCATGCCTGTTTCCTTAGCTGCCTTAGGTCTCAGTTATGTTACCGTTGTTGAGACAAAAGTGTCTGCTAGAAAATAGTCACATGATGAAGGAAAGGTTTGTTTTGGGTCACAATCCAAGAGTGCGGTCCTTCACATGTGTGGAAAGGTGTCAGGAGCAGGAGGCAGCTGGTCTGTCACTTTGCACCTCCAGTCAGGAAGAGGAAGATAGCGAGCCCCAGCTCCTTTGTCTTCAGTTCAGAGCTCTAGCCCAGGACTCTAGTGCGAGTCTTCATCTACGTCAGCCCAGTCCAAAGGATTTTAACGGGCATGTCCGAGGCCACCTTTCCTGCGTGACCCTCGTCCTCATGAACCACCACACCCTAGTTCAGACCAGAATGCATTGTCGTTCCCTCCCACGCCATTGGTTCTGGTATCTGTCTTTACAGAATCCGAGTAAAAGAGGACTGGGGCCCTAGTTCTGTCCTTTTAGGGTTCTCTTTCCATTTCCCATTGTTTCTTTTACAGTATTTTGAGAAGCTGTTTAATCTGTCTTATCTTAGTTATCTTTATATGTCAACACCTTTCCTATAAATATTTCAGCTTATCTTTTAGGATCTAGAAATATACCAAACGACACCATAAACTAATTAGGAACGGGCAGCTGTGACCTGTGACAGGATTTTGGTTTGGTTTTTTTGTTTTCTGGTTGGCCTAGAACTATGTAGGCTGGGCTTGTCTTAAACTCACAGAGATCCCCCTGTCTCTGTTTCTCAAGTGCAGGGATTAAGAAATCCAGGATCCTGTCTTCTATCTAAAGGCTTACCATATAAATAACTTTCTAAAGATGTGTGTGTTATCATGATAAAAATTACAACTCAGGCATGGTGGCGCAAGTCTTTAATCTTAGCATTGGGAGGTAGAAGCAAGTGGATCTCTATGTGTTTGAGGCCAACCTGGTCTATATAGTGAGCTCAAGGACAGACAGTACTATATAAAGAAACCCTGTGTCAAAAAATAAAAAAGGATTTAAACCTCAATTAAAATTCAAGATCTTTGTGGTCTTTATGTAAGAAAATAGATATTTGAATCTTGATAAGTTTGTGAGTAGACCTTAAAATATTTAAGATAATCCATTCTTCCTATTTCTTGTTAGGTTTTTTTGCAGTTCTCCAGATTTTGACAACTTCGTACCTAAAAAAGCAAGCATTCAACCTCTAAATGAAACTGCTGTCACAGGCAAAGCCACTACCAGCCTCGGAGCACCGGACTGTCCAGACACTAAAGGCCTTGGAGCACTGGACTGTCCAGGCACAGAGGGTCTCAGAGCACCGGACTGTCCAGACACAGAGGGTCTCAGAGCCTCAGACAGTCCAGACACAGGGGGCCTTGGAGCACCGGACTGTCCAAGCACCGAAGGCCTTGGAGCACTGGACTCTCCAGGCACAGAGGGCCTCAGAGCACCGGACTGTCTAAGCACCGAAAGCCTTGGAGCACCCTACTGTCCAGGGACAGAGGGTCTCAGAGCATCAGACAGTCAAGACACAAAGGGCCTCGGAGCACCGGACTGTCCAAGCACTGAAGGCCTTGGAGCACCGGACTGTCTAGACAAAGAGGGCCAGAAACTGGTTGACATAAATGGAGCACAGGATCCAAGTGCTCAGATCCCAGGCAATGAGACTGTGTCTCCTGATGATGAGGCTCAGTCTGAGACCAGCAAATTTGTGGGGACCGTTTCCCCGCCCACTCTGGGGACACTAAGAAGTTGTTTCAGTTGGTCAGAAACTCTGAGAGATTTTTCAAGAACTCCTAGTCCCTCTCCAAGCACTGTGTTGCAGCAGTTCAGAAGAAGGAGCGAGTCCTCCACTTGGCTGCCCAAGACGTGTGCCGTGACTGACACGTGTCAGTCAAAGAATGAGATGTCAAGTACTAAGTCTCCGCCCTTGCATGAGGTGGGCCAGGCCTCCCGATCTCAGGAAAGCATAGACTCTCTGTACAGTTTAAATGCATCGAGTCTTTCCCAGCCTTCCAGTAAGGATTCGGATTCAGAGGTGAGTCTGTGTCCGCTATCTTTGCTTTCAGACTCAACCGCAGGAAAAAAATTGCCTGTTGATCAGACAGTTGAGAAAATTTTGCCAGCATTGTAGAAATGAACTGACTTTCTCAGTTTTTATTCAAAATCCTCCTGTTTCTGGGACTGGAGAGATAGCTCAGTGGTTAAGAGCACTGACTGCTCTTCCATCCAGAGAACCTGGGTTCAATTCCCAGCACCCACAGGGCAGCTCACAACTGTAACTCCAGTTACATGTGCGTGGTGTTGGTTTTGCACAGCTGTGTGGGTACGTGTGTGTGGTAGTCATGCCATGTCCAGAGGACAACATTTCATAGCACCTCTCTCCTCCTCCTGCTCTTCCTAAGATGTCCCCTGACCTTTGGCAGGGCTTGGGGGCTGAGAAAGATGTCCCACTTAGGGCTAAGCACCATCTGATGAGCACTTTGTGTGTCAGCATTTGACAGCTCCTGAAGTGACTGGGGAAGCTGTCAAAATCCTAAGTGTGTATTTAGTAGAATATTTCTTCAGCTAAAATGTTTTGGTGTTTTCTTGAGTGAACATATCTTTTCCATCTTGACTCATTGTTTCCCATGTTTAGTTCATTTTAGTTCCTGTTTTTTTATGTCTTTGATGAAACTGTGTTATTTATCCAAGTTTCTCATTTCATACTATTGGTTAATTAAATATTGGTCAAGTTGTGATAAAAACTCAAGTAAGCCAGGTATGGTGATGCATACCTTTAATCCCAGCACTTGGGAGGCAGAGGCAGGTGGCCCACCTGGCCTACAAAGAGAGTTCCAGAACAGCTATAGCCCTTACAAAGAGAAACCGTGTCTTCTTGAAAAACAAACAAACAAACAAGAAAGCACTGAAGTAAATTTTTGTCTTCCATCTGGGGAATCTAGGAATCGGACTGTAACAATACGTCACTTGATAATCAAGGCAGTGAGAACTCCAAGCAACAGTCGCCTCCCTTTTCAAAGAAGGACACACTTGTAAGGAACAAGGTAAAACAGTTAGAATTATGATTTTTTATTTTCAGAGGCAGTGTGTAATTATTGCCAGAAAATGAGAAATATACACACAAAACATTGAAAATTAAAATACCAGTATTCTGCTTTGTTAAAAAATGCTCTTTCAGACTTCTTTAGATACTTTAGATATTTGTGCTCAGCTGTGGATGCTTAACATGTTAGTTGGAACTTCTTTTCTCTGTTTCTGAAAGATCTTTTTCCATGTACATAGTAATAAGTATTTCTACATATATTACATAACCCAGTTTATAATTGTTTACCCTAATTAATTTGTTTTTAATTAATTTCTGAGAATGAAGTCCTTGGTGATTGACTATTCCTAGTGTGAGAATGGTTTGCTGTGTCTTGCCAAAATACCTGTTAGTCCCACCGGTTGAGAAGACCACGACCACAATTTAAGGCCAAACTTGAAGCAAACTTTAGTTAAATACTGGCTAAGCAGATGGGCTGTGGCCATGTCCATCTCTGGATCTCCAGAAGATGGTCCAGGATCAAGTTTTGCAAGGCCTTAAAAAGGAAAACCCATAATTCATTTCCCATCAGAGAGTATGCATACCTGACTTCTTTCCTACTACCTCCTGCCAAGCACGTCTGGTGCAGAGGGTCAAACAAGCTTGTCCAGGGAGTGAAAGCGGTCGCTTGTAGTCTCCCTTAAACAGTGGCCTCCAACATTTCCGAACTGTCTGTCCTTGGCAGGGGCTTGCCAAGCAGAGGCATTTTTGGTTCTTGGATCTCTTAGGCACATAATTAAAACTTGAAATGTATGTTTGATTCTCACACACTGTGGACCCAGGCAGAGCTCTGGGTTCTTTTGCTTAATTTTTTGACTTTTATGTACACTCTGCCAGATTAATCAGTTTTAAAGATTTATTCACACACCTCCCTCTCTATCGTAAGAACCAGTTACTGTGCTCACAAAAAAAAAAAAATTGCCCTTAAAGGCTGGGTGTGGTGGCGCAAGCAATTGGGAGGCAGAGGCAGGCAAGAGAAGCTCTGTGAGTACCAGGACAGCCAGGACTATGGGGAGAGACCTTGTCTCAAACAAGGAAAAAAAAATCAGCTCTTGAGTAGAAACAAAATTATCAAGAGATTTAAGTTGGTTATGTATGCTGCCTTCGCACAGTAGAGCATCATCAAAATACAATTCAGTTTCATGTTGGAATGCAGGAATGGCCAAGATGTATCATTACATGAACTCAAAGAAGACAAAATAATACCTCGCGCTTTTCTGTGTGTGTAGCTCACTTAGTGGCTGCACTGAACCCAGCAAGCCCTTCTCGAAGGAGGTGAAGAGGGAGTAAGACTTTCTTTTTAACTTAAGCTTTATGCCAGGCATGTGTTGCCTGTTGCATGACTATAGTAGACGTTCCTATAGTAGACATCTTTAGAAATCTGTATTGCATGTGCAGTCTTTTCCTATTCTGGTATATAAAGAACACTTAGGGTCTTCTAGAACAGAAGGTTAAAACTGGCATTTGGGGAGACCCACTCTTATCTCTAACAAGCAAAATAACAACAATTCTAAATTCTAATTTCTCTCCAGGTTCCTGGGCTGTGTAGGGCTAGTTCTATGGACTGTCTTTCTACCACCAAGATCAAGCCCCTGGTGCCAGCCCGAGTCAGTGGCCTGAGCAAGAAGCCAGGAAGCATCCAGAAGAGAAAACACCATGATGCGGAGAACAAGCCGGGGCTGCAGATAAAGATCAACGAGCTCTGGAAAAACTTCGGGTTTAAAAAGTGAGTGAGCATCCTGACTCCGCCTCTGAAGCAGGGCAGAGCGCTGTCTTCTGTAGCCCACGCCCCAGCCTCAGCTCTCACTCCAGCTGGGGGCCGCTTTTCCAGGGAAGCTCCTTTGCTTCCCATTGCTCAGGACTGGCATGAGAATAGTGGCAGTGGGAGCTGTGTTGGTTGGCTCATTGCTCACAGATGTAACCACATAGACCAGTGTTTGGGCACTAGTCATGTTCTAGGGACGTGACTAGACGGTGTTGGGAACGCTAAGGATCTTCCTATGAGACTGCCACAGAGTGAGTTAAGCAGCAACTGTCAAGTCTCCTTTATTTTGCTGTGTCTCCACTCCTGCCAACTCTACCATAGGATGCTTGGTCCATAGAGAAGTACAAGGAACTCAGCTGTGCACTGGTGCTTCTCTGGCTGACACTGACATCCAGCACAGGGAAGTGCTGTGGTTAAAGTGTGCCTATAGAGGGGGTCTATGTGCTATAGACCGTGCCTGTTACATACTCTGCAGATCTGAAGAAGCCTTGGGGAGGGCTTCGTTTAGAGCACCTGCTGCAGAAACCTGGCACTAGAGAAATTCCCAGGAAGCCACAAGGATGACCCCAGCTAAGACCCTGAGCAGTAGAGGAGAGGGTGCCTGAACTGGCCTTGCCCTATGGTCAGATTGATGAATATCTTAAAATTCACCACAGAACCTTCACCCAGCAACTGATAGAAACAGAGGCAGAGACCCAGAGTGGAGCACTGGGCTGAGCTTCCAAAGTCCAGTTGAAGAGGGGGAAAAGTGAGAATATGAGCAGAGGTCAAGACCATGATGGGGACACCCACGGAAACAGCTTACTTGAGCTAATGGGAGCTTACTAATTCCAGCTAGACAGGGAAGGAACCAGCATAGGACCAAACTAGGCCCTCTGAATGTGGGTGACAGTTGTATGGCAGGGGTAGACTGAGGGGCCAGGGTTTATCCCTACTGCTTGTACTGGCCTTTTGGGAACCCATTCTCTTTGCATGGATTCCTTGCTTTTAGTTTTCATCAGGAACTCACAACTGCCTGTAACTAACCAGCTTTGGGGTAGGGGAGTATATCCTTTCTAGCCTCTGTGGGCTGCTGCTCTCACGTGCATAGACACATACATATAATTAAAAACAAAATAAATCTTCAACGGAAATTCTCAACATTAAATAAACTTAAAAGAGCAGTTCAGGTAGCTCACCTCCAAGCCTGCAGATCTGAGTCGTGCCCCCCCCACACACACACACCAGGGTACATATAGTGGAAAGAGAAAATCAACTCTGAGTTGTCCTCTGACCTCCACGCACACCCCATGGTGCAGACGTCATATGAATGTTAAGAGGGTGCCAGCGGCTTTAGATTTGTGGAAAGTTCGTCATTCTGGGGCTGTGGATCTGGCTGAGTGGTTGAGAACACTTCTGTGAGCACAGGAATCTAAATCTGAATCCCCAGGATCCACCTAAAAATCCAGGCTTGTCTCCCTGACCTGTAGCCCAGCTGTTGGAGAGGAGACAGGCAGATCCTGAGAGCCTCGCCTAAACATCTGAGCTTGGTTCAGCAAGACGCCAGGCTGTCCTCAAACTTACAGAAGTCCACCTGCCTCTGCCTTCCAAATGCTGGGGTTAAAGGAGTGCACCACCATGCCCATCTTAAATAGCTTCCCATTCTTCTTTTTCTGGTTTGGATACTTACGTCTTACTGCATAGCTCTAGCTGCCCTGGAAGTCACTATGTAGACCAGGCTAGCCTCAGCTCACAGAGAACCTCCTGCCTCCACCACTCCCGGCCATCAGATGCATGCACTCTGTGGCTGTTTGCCTGTTTTCGTCACCCTTGGTGGAGGTGGCTGGAACAGAGGGTCCTGCTGGCTGCATGTGACCTGGTGTCTGCACCCACATTGACTTGCTGGCAGCTTGTACAGGATTTTGCTTTGACATTTATTGGTAAAAATGTTAACACAGGGAGTCCAAATATTATGAAAATAATCTGATCTTACAAAGCTCCTGAGAGAAGCATCTGTTATGGGAATTCTCCACCAACCCTCATCTCCAGGGCGCATGGGACTTTCAGAGCCCGTGTTAGAAGAAATCAAAGTTATAATAGGTTTTTTATGTTGTTGTTGTTTTTTTTTGTTTGTTTGTTTGTTTGTTTTGGGTTTGGGTGTTCTTTTTGAGACAGGGTTTGGAGCCTGTCACGGAACTCACTCTGTAGACCAGGTTTGCCTGGAACTCTCTGCCTCCCAAGTGCTGGGATTAAAGGCGTGCACCACCAGCACCTGGCGGTTTATGATAGTGTTCTTAAAGATCTATTGGGAAAAAAATAACTTAGTGGTGTTTAATGTATTTAGGAGAGATAAAAATGTTCTGTGTTATATTCATAATTGGGTTTTTAATAGGTGTGGAGTATTAGTCCAGCAGAAGGGAGTTTGGTTAAAAGAAACAAAGGTACAGTATTGTTAGTTGTGCTGTTTATGTTCATCCTTAGCTGAAGGCAATAAAGAGGCTACTAAAGTACACACCTTTAATCCAGCAGAGACAGGAGCATCTCTGAGTTCAAGGCCCTTCTGGTCTACATAGCTAGTTCCAGGTCAGCCAGGATTACTTGGTAAGACCCTGTATTTAAAGAGAAAAAAAATCTGTGTTGCATTCTTGATTCTGCTTCTATATTCTGTGTGTGTGTTACTGATAGACTAGCACCTACATTGGAAGGTGATTTTGAAAGCAAGAAGAGGCTCGAAGAAAAATTCAAAACATATTGGAAGTATGCAGAATAAAACCTTGGGTGTGCTCCATATGAATTGTCATAGATTTCACAGTAGGGTTTATGTGCCCCTAGCTTTTCCATTTAGGGTGTTGCTTCTCTAATAGTCGGTACCTGAAAATCAAGTGTGTTTTCTTATACTTTTGCAGAGATTCTGAAAAGCTTTCTTCTTGTAAGAAGCCCCTGTCTCCAGTCAAGGATAATATCCAACTCACTCCAGAGACAGAAGACGAAATCTTCAACAAACCTGAGTGTGCGTGTGCTCAGAGAGCAATATTCCACTAATGAGGGCCGCTGCCTTCAGGAAAACCTTTCCAATTCGAGAGATTTATTGCTGTCAATGCCATTTTTAAAATGGAAAACATTTTGTATATTAACTTAGTGACTTTCTTTTGCTTAGCTTTTTATATTTTCATGGAAAGCTGAATAGAAGAATAAATCTGTCTTTGACATTTCTGGGATTTCAGTGCTAATTTGGGCAAATCTGATGCTGATAACAATCTAAAGGATTCTCTAACGTCAGTAGAGAATGGAAAATGGAAATAAATAAATGGAAAGCCACAGATCTGTAGTCACTCATACCCAAGAATGGATGGTTCACAGCTTTGGTATTTTGCAGCTGTCTTCCCTGTCTGTCCTTGAAGGGCAAATTGAAAGTAATGTTGCTGATGTGGGAAGGGAAGGGCAGCAGGAGGACCTCTCTTTGGATTATATGCTTAGGTCTCAAGGCTGCTGTTTATTTTTCTCCGTGTGTTTCTGAATTGTGGCCCAAACATCCCTTAGCATTGACTTAGCCCTGTGCAAGGTGCAAAAGCTGCAGGGCCTGTGATCAATATATTCTGCAAAGATCGAGGCAGGTTTGGAAGAAACCAGCCACACCAAGGCACATCTTATACCACCAGAAGGAGAGGGATGGATGGTGAAGACATTTGTGATACAAACGACAGAGGAGAGACCAAGACTTAAAATCCTCAAAAGGGGTTCTGGGGGAGGGGCAAACAAAATTGGATGTATTTGGGAAAGACCTAGTCCAAAGATCACATCTGAGTTCCTGTGAGCATCCCTGTCGCTGAACAAGTCAGCTCGGGCAGACACTGCAGGTACTTACCTCTCTTCCGTGTCAGAAAAGAACTAGATGTGCTATAAATGCCCAGTTCACAGCATGGAAGAGAAGACATCAAGCAAGGATGAGGAGTGTTCTGTAAAGGGAGGGTGAGTTTTCTGTTGGCAGGAGCCGGGCAGGTAGTTGTAGAAGGACCCCGTCTGTCTCAGTGAAGACAGAGCAGAGAAAACAGGCCCCTTTTGAAAACCTTTAAAAACAGGGAGAAGGTAATGGCAATGCCACTTTTACAGTCTCCAAATCACTACATAACACCAACCCCACTAACAGCTAATTTCCAAAGCAATCTTTATAGTCCCCAAACTGGCAAGGATAGGTCACAGACAACCACAGGTCACAAGATGATGCCATCTGTGCAGGTGAAGGAAAAGAGCAGCCAAGACCTGAGAACTTCTGTGCCATTGACAGGCAGAAGGGCACTTTGCATGGAAGGCCTGACAGTTAGATTGTGTGCCTCAGGCCACCAGGATGGAGCCTGCCAGTCCCTCTGAATGTGACTTCTCACAGCTCATCCACAAGTTCCTGCTCACAACAGTAACTTGGGATTTGGGCCACACTGAGCAAGGGACACGAAGAGGTTGCTGGGAAAGGAAATAGCAAAGTTGTGTACCATATGCATGCATGTAGTGCCCATGAGCCAAAAGGGCTCATCAGATCCCCTGGACCCGGAGTTACTGATGACTGTGAGCAGCCGCGTGGGTGCTGGGAACTGAACCCTGGTCCTCTGGAAGAGCAGTCAGTGCTCTAAACTGTGGAGTCATCCCTCTAGCCCTGAAGACTGTTTTTAAATGATTGAAAAACATGAACAAAGAACTGGAAAAACTCAGGAAACTCCAAATAAAAACCTCTCAGAAAGAAAAGCTCAATCAGAAGGCCGCAAACTGGAGACCAACAAATGAGTTCGCAAGCTCAGGTAGAACACTCACCTAGCATAGCATGTCCAGACCCTGCTTTCAAAATCGTTAAGCAGAAAATGAAAAGAATTTCAAAGATAAAATTGGCTTTGCGCATATCTAGTTCAGTCTCTGAGCTACCCATGTGTGCCTCTGCACCCAACACCCTGGCGACAATAAGGTTTGCTGCTCTAGTATTCAATAATTTGTCCTTACTAACCTGTTATGGTTCAGGCCGGGCTCTAACTTAAAATCCTCCCTCCCTGACTTCAGCCCTGGATTTAAGGTTTGCTGTTCTGACTTGGGTTTCATGAAGCACAGTGCTCCCCATGCTTGCACCTCCTAGCAGGGCTTTTCTGATCGCCATCCTCCCCATCTGTCTAGTAGGCACCCCCTGCAAGTCTACAAGTAGACCAAGCTGCCTGGGTGGCACAGGGGTTCTGTGCGCTGTCACCTGTGCCTGGGTTTAAGGGACTTGTTTCAACTTGAATCCTTACTCTGCTGGGCACAGGCCCCGCATGTCTGCTGTGTTCTAGCTCGGCCAGTGTCACGGCGCCCACTCTCCTCCATGCCTCTGGTGCTTTCAAGTGCTTTGTTTTGTACGCAAGCCCTCTGATGGGAGACCAGAAAGTTCTGATTTTGTTCACTGTCCAGGTTTTCTATTTATTTATGTGCTTTTATAAACTATTATTTAAAGAAGCTTTGTAAATAAATAAAAACACCAAAATTAACCAGACCTAAATCTATACAACTCAATAGAGTTAAAATCTGCATTATCTGTATAATATATACATATATATTAATGTGTATATGCTTGTATGTTTGCTCATGTGAGAGAACAAAGCCCATGGAGTTCAGAAGAGGGTACCAGATCCTCTAGACTTGGTTACAGATGTTTGTAAGCCCCCAGTGTGGGTGTTGCGAATAGAATCTGGGTCCTCTGTAAGAGCAACGGGTGCTCTTAGTCAATAAGCCATCTCTCTACTCTCCCCACCCTGTTGTCTTTTATGTGTTTGTTGTTTGGGTTTTTGTTTGTTTTGGTGTTTTTGAGACAGGGTCTCCCTTTGTGGCACTGGCTGTCCTAGAACTCACTACGTAGACCAGGCTGGTCTGAAACTTTCAGAAATCCGCCTGTCTCTGCCTCCCAAGTGCTGGGATTAAAGATGTGAACCTCTAAATCTGGCCCCATTGTCCGATTTTTGTTGTTGTTAATGGAAGAATGAATCACTACAAGGCTTCCTTCATCCTAGGGAGGGGTGGAACCAGGAGTTTTGTTTTGTTTTATGTTGGTTCCTGGTTTTTCGAGATAAGGTTTCTCTGTGTAGCCTTGGCCTTCCTGGAACCCACTCTGTAGAACAGGTTGGCCTTGATTCACCTGCCTCTGCCTCCAATGAAAGGTGTGCACCACCACCACCCAGTAGAATTTTGTTTTTTTTTTTTAGTTAAAAACAAACAAAACTTAACTTCAATAATGACTATTCTAAAATGCCCACAAGGGGGCAGCACCTTCATGCTGCTTGTGCCTAACGTCTGGAATTTCTTGGAAAAGCAGTCCCCCCTCCTTATAGATTTTCATAATCCTGTAACACAACATATCCTTGTTCATGAAATTAATGCCCCTAATCCTAATCCAGTTCTCTGTTAAAAGATTCTTTTTTAAAATGAAGATTTGTTTTCTGTAGTTTTGAAGATCTTTTAAAATTATCTGAATTTTTAAAACCCACGTGTGGTTTGAGCATCTTTTCCTATAGACGTACGCAGACCAACAAGCCACTGTCCTCACTTCAATGCACATGCCATACATGATTTGCCTAATTAAAAACATAACAATTTTTACTCGGTATTCAAATGGCTGATTATCTGGTAACTGCTTTTTGTTTTGTTTGTTTGTTTTTGTTTTTTGAGACAGAGTTGCTCTGTGTAACAACAGCCTTGGTTGTCCTGGAGTTCACTGTATAGACCAGGCTGCCTTCGAACTCACAGAGATCCTCGTGCCTCTGCCTCCAAAGTGCTGGGGATTAAAGTGATGCTCCACCACCGCCTGACATGCCTGCTATTTTAAATGAGAGTTTGTTCCATTCCAAAGTAAGAGTGTTTTTTAATAATTTTGCTAGCTGCAAAATTAGATAAAGTCAATTTATAAAGAAGAGATTACGAAAAGCTATGCTTGATGACTTACTCGTTTGGTGGCGTGGGCCATTCTGGGGTGCTGTTTCTTCTGTCGGGGCATTTTCCCAGCCAAGCTCAGGCCAGCTTAGACCTTAAGTCGCAAATGGTACCATTAATGCTAAGAACAAGCAAGGAGAGGTACTCAAGCCGATCGTCCTATGAGGACTAGCTGCCTCCGCTGTGCTGAGGAGAATTCCTGGCCATGGGCCAGGATCACTTGTATGTCCTGTATGTAAGAACATTAGTCTGAGGATCAGAGATAGCTCAGTGGTACAAACCTCTGTTGAGGCCCAACAACCTGATTTCCATCCTCACCCAACACCCATGTTAAATGGGAGGGTGGAACTGAGTCCACAAATGCCACCGCATGCACACACACACACACACGCACACACACACACCAGACATGCCTGGAGTACTATGGCAAATGTTTTTGAAGATCATTAGTACTTGGCAGTTGCCTGGAGTTGAATAGGATGCATGCCTGGGACTCATGGAATCGATCTAAGGGATGGGAGAGGGAGGGACACCCTGTTCTAATGCAGGGAAGCTGTGCCATCAAAGAATAGAGAAGGGTGGTTAGGTAGTGAGGAGACTGAGTCCCAAGAACTTGCCGAGGGGCAAGGAAAGGGCTGGGATTCAGTTAGGAGATCCGATTTGGAAAGTTCTGACACAGTGTAGACTAAAGATCAAGGTCTGAGAGGAAGCTTTGTGCTTCCTGTATCTCTTCCTTTTTCCATCCCCTCCTGGGGGCTGGGGATTCCAAGACAAAGTTCTCAGTAAATCCCTGGCTGTCCGGTTACTTGCTCTGTAGACAAACCTGGCCTTGAACTCAGTAATCTGCCTGCCTCTGCAGGGATTAAAGGTGCTGGAATTAAAGGTGTGTGCTACCAGCACCCAGCTCACGTCTCCATTCTTAGTACTCAAGTTTCATTGAGCTGCTAGTATTTGTGAGTGGGCAGGAAAGGGTAGAAGTGGGTAAAGCCGGGAGTGCCTAGCTGGACTGTGTTCCACGAGAATACCCTCTGCCAGGCCTCATCCAGCTGTCTTCATCCCAGGTCACCTTGCCGCTTTACCTTGTGTTTTGCTTGTGTTCATTTTATTTCTCCCTGTCTCCCTAGTCAGCTACAAGTGAAAGGACTCTAGCGCACTTGAGCGTGTAGCTGTGGCAGACCTTGCCCTCCCCCCCCCCTCCATTCCCTCTGCCTTGCGGAAAACCATTAGATTACATTCCTAAAGCTAGCCACCACAGTCTAGTCTATTATTTGGCCACTTTCTCCTCCTGAGACTGACTACCAAGGTCCAACTCTCAAAGTATTGAGGCCCAGCAATCAAAGGCCCCCTTTGGCTCACCTAATTAATGTGCCCAATTAAAATTAAAAGCCGGGCGGTGGTGGCACATGCCTTTAATCCCAGCACTCAGGAGGCAGAGGCAGGCGGATCTCTGTGAGTTCGAGTTCTGGTCTACAAGAGCTAGTTCCAGGACAGGAACCAAAAGCTACGGAGAAACCCTGTCTCGAAAAATTCCAAAAAAAAAAAAAAAAACCCAAACAAATAAAATTAAAAACCTCAGCCTAACACAGGGTTTCCCCCTTTACCCTTATAAAGGCCATTTTCCTGGGGACTGCATCTGTCTTACTATCCAGAGGCAGTCCTTTGTCCCCCCTGGGACAAATACCCCTCTTACCCCTTTCTTACTCCCTTTCAGCCCCCTCCCTGGTTTCCTTCCCCTTCCCTCTCTTCCTTTATCTCCTGTCTTTGTCCACCCTCTCTGCCTCTGGAGCAAATATTCTCCTTTGTGCTCCTTTGGTCTGGTGATGCTGTTATTTCAGTACGTGCTAATGGAGCTGGGAAGAGAGTAGCTACAGTGAAATCCTAAGCACCTCTCTCGACATTTGCAGTATCTCGTGAATGACAGTATATTGTCATGATTTAAAATATTTAAAATAATTACCTCCATCTTGCACTATATAAGCCAAACATAGAGGTACAAACTTGTAATCACCACCTGGAAATTGAGGCCGGTGTATATGGAGTTCAAGGTCATGCATGGCTATGGTTTGAGCCCGGTGGTGGTGGCACACACCTTTAATCCAAGCACTGGGGAGGCCGAGGCAGGTGGATCTCTGAGTTCAAGGCCAGCCTGGTCTACAAGAGCTAGTTCCAGGACAGGCTTCAAAGCTACAGAGAAACCCTGTCTCAAAAAAAAACAAAAAAAAAATTTAAAAGTTGAGTTAAAAGATATGTATGAGATCCTTCATATATATCCTGCATATCACACACACACACACAGCAAGACCAGAGAAGAGTGAGAAGACCTCAGGAAGTTGTCTTTCCTGGGGGTCATGTGAAATGAGGAGAGTATTGTTTGGTATTGGCAAATAGGGATCCCAAGGATACGTGTGGCCCCTTCCAGTGAGAGACCCAGCTCTCAGGATGCATCCTGTTTCCAGAACAGCACCCACCAAAATAAACACCCTAGGTGGCTGCACCTTCATTCGAAGCCTTTATCTTGTCTTTAGGCATCTTCCATCTGCATAGGTTCACAGTTTTCCTTTGTTTTCCAAGGCTTGCCGGGGTATCCGTCACACCCATGTTCCTATCTCATGGTGGGCAGAGCAGGGCTGAGGAGCATCGGTCAGGTTCGTCTCCAGCCTCCTCTCCGAGTCCTGGCGTGCACCAGAGTACGAGACTGCTGTGTGACGAAACTTTTCCTAGGGAGACAAGACACACATCTCCTTACCCCAGATAGGGACCCCACAAAGCATAGAAACTGCTGAAGTCCAACTTGGTGAACCAACGAGTTTTATTGGGGTTACTTACAGGAATATGAGTAAGGGGTTACCAAGGCACCCCAGCATGGGAGCCAGCTCACAAAAGTTGGGAACCTGGAACGCACTGCACAGTCTGCAGATAGTTCAACAGATTTGTGAGTGTCCTTTCCAGGTACCTAGGTCGGTCTAAGCCAATGGTCCTCAACCTTCTTAATGTTGCCACCAGCCGGGCGGTGGTGGCGCACGCCTTTAATCCCAGGACTTGAGAGGCAGAGGCAGGCGGATCTCTGTGAGTTCGAGGCCAGCCTGGTCTACAAAGGGAGTTCCAGGACAGGCTCCAAAGCTACAGAGAAACCCTGTCTCGAAAAACCAAAAAAAAAAAAAAAAAAAAGGAATTCATCTTCTTTGTGGTCGGGGGAGATTTCATGGGGTTTGGCTCAAACCAGGAGATAGAGAAGAGAGTGATGAGCCTCCTTGCTGCCTCTGCTGTTACTGTCTCATAGCCAAGCCTTCAGAGCTCTCTAGGAGAGCCTCTGGAAGGTTCTGAGACTTCCTAAGAGGGCTGGAGTCCAGGAATCTCACAGAGATCTGCCTACCTCTGCCTCCTGAGTGCTGGGATTAAAGACGTGTGCCACCACTGCCTGGCGAGGTTCAACATCTTCTATCCTTTTTTAAAAATTTTTTATTTTTACATGCATTGGAGTTTTGCTTGTATGTATGTCTTTATGACGGTGTCAGTTCCCCTAGAACTGGAGTTACAGACAGTTGTGAACTGCCATGTGGGTGCTGGGAATTGAACCCAGGTCCTCTTGAAGAGCAGTCAGTGCTCTTGACCTCTGAGTCATCTCTCCAGCGCTCAGCATCTTCTCAGAGGCACTGTTTGCTGCCTTTTGGGGATACTTATCTTCTGACAGGCTAACACCATCTTGTTTGGTCTGGAACTAACTTCTCCAGATGGTGTCTCTGCTATGAACCAGCCCCTTTCCTGTAAACGCAGGCTTTCTCTTGGGTCAACTTCTTGTGTGCTGCAGTCTTTCGTGAAACAAGGAATTTCTCAGAGAGAGGGATCCCCTGGGAAAACATGGCCTTCTTGGGAGCCTCCTTTTCCCTGGCTCTCTGTCACTCTTCCTCCTGTACCCAGACGTTACACTGATGCTGGCTCTTTGTCTGATGAGAACAGGGGTGAGGGAGAGCAAGAATGTACCTGACACATTGGAGATGTCACAAGGAGGGTAAAGAAGTCCGACCCTGGCCTTCTTCCCTTATCACCATTATTTAAGGTTCACACCATGCTACACATTGGATTTCCCAGGTGTCACTTCACAAATCCCCTGGGTGTCGCCGAGTTACAAAGCCATATGAACTCCTTGGTTAGCCGGGCGATGGTGGCGCATGCCTTTAATCCCAGCACTCGGGAGGCAGAGGCAGGCGGATCTCTGTGAGTTCGAGACCAGCCTGGTCTACAGAGCTAGTTCCAGGACAGGCTCCAAAGCCGCAGAGAAATCCTGTCTCGAAAAAACAAAACAAAACAAAACTCCTTGGTTCCAGGCTCAGTTTCAATCAACAAAAGCTCATAGCTTATCGATAACAGGTTCTGTGCTGGACATGGAGGGGGATCAATGTTGTGGGGTGTTCAGCAGGGAAGACTACTTGGACATGGGCTTACTCAATAGAAAGTTTTTATTAGCCAACCGGCCACTACACTAGGACCTGAGGGAGCCCTGAGCTTTCTCAGGGTGAGCTTTTAGTCACAGAACCCATATTCTGGGCTGACACACTTCAGTTAACAAGAACAGTTAGCCAGAAGTAGAGCTACAGAAGCCAGAAAGCACGGTTAGTAAGTTTAGCGACTTGTCCAGAACTATGGACTTTGATGGGTTAGGTCTTTGTTTTAATTTTGGCAAGTGGTACTGTCTACCTGCTTAGTTTCATAACTTGAATGATACTTCCATCATGGAGCCGGTTGTGTGGAGGTCACGGGGCCTGCTATGTTTTGAGGCCCTGATACAATTAGAAGGAGCGAGTAGAGTTGGCCTCTGAACATCGTTTCAGCCTGACAGGTGTGTTCAACCTGTGACCCCCACCCCCGGCTTCCTGTGACAAAGGACAGCTATGAAAGCAGCCCAACGCAAAAGCCCAAGCTTCCAACACCATAAGCTTTTCTTCGGGTTGCTTCTCTTGTAATTCTTTTGGGCAGTTGGTGGATAACAATGACCCGTGCCAGTACCAAAAGGTTGGCCACACCTGTGTGAGAGGTGGTCAAGCTTTGTCAAAGTTCACACAACCCGGCTTGCGAGATGGTTCTGCAGCTGAGGGCTCCTGCCACCAAGCCTGGGGGCCCTGAGTTCCATTCTGGACACCCACAAGGTTTGGAAGGAGAGAAAGAACTCCCGCGAGTTGCACTCTGAACCCCCCATATATGCGCCAGAGCACACATGTGCTCACATGTCCCCACAGAATAACTGGGAAAAACAACTTCAAACAGCTCAGTAGTAGGCGAGTTCAAGGCTAAGCCACCATTCCTTCCATCCTCCTAACCAGCTGTGTGGGTGTTGCTGGGACTAGGGAGGTTTGGGTCGGCGCTGGGGTGTACACTGAACAAAACACAAACAAACAAATAAATAAAAACAAACAAAACTGTTCCAGGAATTACCTTTCAGTGCAAGGAGGTCTGGTCAGCTCCTCCCCAGCCTCTGGATCTGGGGAACTAGAAGGCTGGATGGGTTTCTCTTAGTTACAGATAGTGCAGTGGCAAGGTCATCATACAGGAAGGGACAAAATGATAGTAGACTCTGAATGCCTCACATCTAAAAAATTGTCCTTAAAACATGGGCCATGGCTGTGAGTGTGTGCAGGGATGTATGTGTGCATTAGTACACATGTATATTTTCTTGAATTTTTGGAGCCTGCACCCTCCAAAACCTAACAGTCACCTGTTTTCCCACTGCTGGCCCTAAGCTCTGTTGAGTGGAGGAGACACACGTGACGGCACAGGTGCCTCGATGCCCGTCTGTAGTTTAGTTCCCCGAGAAGAACCTACATTTCAAACAAACTCCTTTCCTAATTCATACACTGTTTTTCAGAAACTGGATCTGTATGTTTACATAGCCCTGGGGGAGCACTGATGACTCAGAACTGACTGTGAGCCGGCAGTGGTGGTGCACGCCTTTAATCCTAGCACTCAGGAGGCAGAGGTAGGTGGATCTCTGTGAGTTTGAGGCTAACCTGGTCTACAAGAGCTAGCTCAAGACAGGCACCAAAGCTACAGAGAAACTCTGTCTCGAAAAACCAAAAAAAAAAAAAAAACAGATATCAAGCTCTTGAGAGTTATCTTCTGACCTCCTCATTGTGGTACATGGATGCTATAATATACTTAAGGACTAAAATCAAGCCAAGCGGTGGTGGCGCACACCTTTAATCCCAGCACTCAGGAGGCAGAGGCAGGCAGATCTTCGTGAGTTCGAGGCCAGCCTGGTCTACAAAAGCTTGTTCTAGGACTGGCTCAAAGCAACACAGAGAAACTCTGTCTCAAAAAACAAAAACAAAAAAAAAAAAAAACAAAAACAAAAAAGTCATGATCAGAGACAGGAAGAGCAGGGCTCAAAAACTGTCTGGACTTGGAGTCAGACTGAGACAATCAGGCTTCTTGCTAAGTTTATATATACATATATAATAAATGCATGTTATATGTATTTGTTTTCTCAAGACAGGGTTTCCTGTGTAGCCCTGGAAGACCTGAACTAGAGAACTCACAGAGATCCACCTATCTCTACCTCCAGAGTGTTAGGAGCAAAGGAGTAAGCCACTGCCTCCCAACGGGGTTTACATCTTGAGACAGGGCCACTTAGAAGCCAGGGTAGTGTCAAAGTTACCGAGTAGTGGAGGCCGGTCTTGAACTCCTGATTCTTCTGCCTCTAATTTCCCAAGTGCTGAGATTACAACCATGTGTCTCTTTTTGTTTTTCATATCTGTGACAGTGTTATTTTTGTGGTTTTTCAAGACAGGGTTTCTCTGTAGCTTTGGTGCCTGTCCTGGAACTAGCTCTGTAGACCAGGCGGGCCTCGAGCTCCCAGAGATACGCCTGCCTCTGCCTCACGAGTCCTGGGATTAAAGGCGTGCTCCACCACCGCCCAGCTTCTGTGACAGTCTTGCTGTGTGTCTGGGTGGCCTGGTACCAGGCTGACAACAATCCTAGGATCACAGGCATGTCACAGCCATGTTATTATACTTGAGCTCTCTCCCTTCCCCCCCACACACACCTTTTTTTTAAGACAAGCTCTCAGTATAGGCTGCAGGTCGTCCTGACAGGGCACGATTTAGCCTGGTGACAAGCGCCACTTTTACTGGGTGTGGCAGTGCACACCATTAATCCTATCACCTGGGAGCCAGAGCCAGGTGAAGATCAGCCTGGTCTGAAAGGTTCAAGGCTACAGACAACAGTAAACTCTGCTTCAATAATAAGCCAACAAACTCAAGATCCTCCTGCCTCCACCCTTGAATGCTAGAATTCCAGGCCCTTGCTGCTAGACCACAGAGAATTTTTCTAAAAACGAGATAAAGGAATTAAGAATTTTTTTTGTTTATTTGTTTTTCGAGATAGAGTTTCCCTGTAGCTTTGGAGCCCATCCTGACTTGTAGACCAGGCTGGCCTTGAACTCACAAAGATCCACCTGACTCTGCCTCCCAAGAGCTGGGATTAAAGGCACGTGCTAACACAGCCCAGTGCCTTAAGCATTTTAAGGTGGGATAAAGCGTGGCCAGATTTGAAGGCTAGAAATCAGTTTTAAGGTGTGTCTTGAAAACTTTAAAAAGGGAAAAAGCAATAAAGTCAGCATCTCCTTTTCCAGAGAATCGCTGGCCTCTGGGAGCTGTACGAGCTCTACAGGTAGCCCAGGAGGGAACTGTGATAAGTAGGAGAGAGAGGTCTCCAAAGACTCACTGGGCTGGAAAGAAACCTAGACTCTGGTGGGAGTACAGATCTGATCTCCAGGATGTCTTCCACCTGCTTCCTGTGCCACCGCTGCAACAAGCCCCTGAAAATCTCACCAGACCTCTCTGCGATACAGAGAAGGTCCTTGGAAGCCCAGCATCATGCCAGTCCCTCCCCAAAGATGCCAGTTTCTGGGAAGCTAGAGGACAGGAACTCCAGAAGACACCATCCTGACCGTGGCAGGACATCCCAGGAAAGTGCTTGCTGCCCCTTCACTCTGCTTGGTGAGCCGAGCACCCAGAGAACTTTGGACAGTATCCAAAATACTATCTTAGAGACCTTTGAAATCGTCTCTGGCCAAAAGGATGTGGATCACCCGCTCTGTGTGGACTGTATGGACGGCCTCTTGGAGGAACTAGATGCACAGCTCACTCTAGCTGAAGCTGACAATCAGAAGTACAAAAGTTTCATGGAGAGAGAGTCCCTGGTGAGTGATGAAGAGCGGGAGGCCTTGAATGCAGAGCTTCTGGCTGAGCTGCAGAGTCTGGAGCAGGAAGAAGCAAGGCTGACTCAGGAGCTGCAGGACGTCGACCACCAGCATGCAAGAATAGAGGCCGAACTCAAAGCAGCCGAGGCAGAGAGCAGGGAGCTTGAACAACAGGAGGAACAGGATTTGAAGGACTACGCTGCCTTGAAGTCGGAAGAGCTGGAGCTGACGGATGAGCTGAGCAGTGTGGAGAACCAGTTGGCGTATGTCCAGAGGCAGCTGCAGAGCCTGAGCAAGACCGACATCTTGAACATCACGTTTACCATCTTGGATGAGGGTCCCTTGGGCATTATCAACAACTTCAGGTTGGGCCGCATCCCTGGCATCCAGGTGGGATGGAAGGAGATCAACGCCGCCTGGGGACAGACAGCCTTGCTGCTCTTCAGCTTGTCCAAGATAGCAGGACTACAATTCCAGAGGTACCAAGTAGTTCCCTGCGGGGACCATTCCTACATCAAGTCCTTCACTGGTGATGAAATGCTGCTCTTGTTCTCAGATGGGAGCCACAACAGCTTCTATGATAACAAGTATGACCGTGGGATGAATGCCTTTTTGGACTGCCTACAGCAGTTTGTGAAGATGCTAGAGAAGGAGGAAGGCCTCTTCCTGCCCTACAGGATCCACGTGAAGGGAGGTATGCTGGAGGATGCCACGGGCAGTGGGGAATGCTACTCCATCAGGACCCACCTGAACACGGAGGACCAGTGGGCAAAGGCTCTTAAATTCATGCTTACCAACTTAAAGTTGATTCTTGCTTGGGCTTCGTCAAAGTATTATAAGAAGTAAGCAAACTGAAGGGGACATAGGATCACTCCCGCATTAAAAATGATTGGTAAAGAGATGAGAGAATTGGCGGGAGATGGAGTTGGGATAGTGGGGAGAAAAGCTGCTTTGAGCTTTTTAAGAAAAACTGGCTCTGTTGTGGAGTGGACCTTGGGAGGTCGGCAGTCATGGGATCAGGCTTTGGGATTATGTGTTTGTTTTCTCTAAGACAATTTCAATAAACGTTTACATTTTCTTAAATGATTCAGAGTATGTCATCTTTGAGGGTGGATTGCCTAAAGCTCACGGTGGCCTGGCATTTTATATTTCTGTACTTCAGCTTCTGCCATGCTATAATTTATGTGCCATATGCCTCTGCACTGAGGGCTGTCTCTGGTTTTTCGAGACAGGGTTTCTCTGTAGCTTTGGAGCCTGTCCTGGCACTTGCTCTGTAGACCAGGCTGGTCTTGAACTCATAGAGATCCGCCTGTCTCTGCCTCGCGAGTGTTGGGATTGAAGGTGTGCGCCACCCCACCCGGTGAAAGCTGTCTCTTAATTACATGTGTCACTTTAAGATTACTTTACTTTTTTCAGAGACAAGGTCTATCTAGCTCTGGCTAGCCTGGAATTCTCTGTAGACCAGGCTGTCCCCTAGTTTACAGAGATCTGCCAACCTGCTTCTGCCTCCTGAGTGCTGGGATAAAAAGCATGTGCCACCGCACCCAGGACATTTTGTTTGAAATTAGCTTTGAAGCCTGGGGATACAGTGGGATGTAGAAGTGAGAGGGTCCAGAGGAAGCTCCAGGATGGGTGCGAAAGGATTAATGAAGATCCCACTAGTTTCCAGGGAGACAATTCTGTCCCCTTCTGCTCATCTGTAAAGTGGGGACAATTGGACGCATTCTTATACATCGTTGAGGTGATTACAGAACCAAACAAGCAGTAAAGTATTCCTATGCCTTCACTTTCCCCATTTTTTTTTTTGAGACAGGGTTTTGCTGTAGTTTTAGAACCTGTCCTGGAACTAGCTTTTTTTTTTGCCCATAACATTAATAATTTGTTGTATCTTCAGGACACATAGACTCCTCTTGCAGAGAAGGGTCTTTCGGGCAGGAAACTGTCATCTAGACGCGTGCTGTTCACTTGTCATTTTCGTACATGGCTGGGTTCTTCATCCTGGACCGCTCAAACTCCTGGTTCCCCCAGGTGTAGATCAGATAAAACGCCACAAACGGCGGCGCCACGCGCAGGATGCACTCGCGAGTGTGGCGCAGCACGTTGGGGATGCCTTTGCTGAAGTAGTTCGGGAAGGCGCGCTGCTCAAGGGGTGATAAATTGTAGGAGATCACGTGACTCATCCGCGTCAGATTCCCCAACTCGCGGCCCATGGTGGCTGCGGCCCTCCAGCACGCAGAGCCCGGCTTAACGTCACTTCCCTGGAACTAGCTCGTGTAGACCAGGCTGGCCTCAAACTCAGATCTCCTGCCTCTGCCTCCCTAGTGCTGGGATTAAAGGCATGTGCCACCACCGCCTGGCCCACTTTCCCCAATTTTAATGTTTATATCTCACACAATGCAATTAACACGTCCAAGAATGCTTAAACAGAGAAATTGTTTTTAGACAGTCTAATCTGTCATGGAATTCACTATGTAGACCACGCTGGCCTTGAATTCTCAAAAGATCCGCCTGCCCCTGACTCCTCAGTTCTGGGATTAAAGGTGTGCGCCATCACCGCCCTTCTGATTCATAGACTCCTTTGGTCTTTCGAGTCAGGGCTTCTCTGTAGCTTTGGAGCCTGTCCTGGATCATAGACTCCAGAAATGTAATATGCAGCTGGGCGGTGGTGGTGCACGCCTTTAATCCCAGCACTCGGAAGGCAGAGGCAGGAGGATCTCTGAGTTCGAGACCAGCCTGGTCTACAAACGATAGTTCCAAGATAGGCTCCAAAGCTACAGAGAAACCCTGTTCCACCACTTCCCCCCAAAAAGATGTAATGTCGTGGGGCAGTGATGGTGCACACCTTGAAGTTGCCCCAACTGGCCTAGAATTCACTGCAGCCCAGGTCTGGAAGTCCCCATCCTCCTGCCACAGCATCTCCTGAAAGATTACGAGCAAGCGCCTGCTCCGGACTGAGACAAAATTCTAGCCGTCTCTCTAAGCACCTCATCAGCTGCCAGCAGCTGTGCATTCCCTGCTAGGTGCTCCGCATGAATTCATACTCATAACTGCTTATCTTTAGACAAAGGCATAAACAGAAAATTGCCAGGCGGTGGTGGTACCCGCCTTTAATCTCAGCACTCAGGAGGCAGAGGCAGGCAGAGCTTCGTGAGTTCGAGGTCAGCGTGGTCTACAAGAGCTAGTTCCAGGACAGGCTCCAAAGGTACAGAGAAACCCTGTCTCAAAAAAAAAAGGGGGGGGGCTGGAGAAATGGAGAAATGGCTCAGTGGTTAAGAGCACTGGCTGCTCTTCCAAAGGTCCTGAGTTCAGTTCCCAGCAACCACATGGTGGCCCACAACCATCTGTAACGAGATCTGATGCCCTCTTCTGGCTTGCAGGCATATATGCAGGCAGAATATTGTATACATAATAAATAAATAAATAAATATTTAAAAAAAATAAAAAATAAAATAAAATACAGAAAATCATATCTGCATTCAGTGGCCAGAGATTCTTCGATTTCATTATTTATTTATTTTATTTTATTTAATTTTTGGTTTTTCAAGACAGGGTTTCTCTGTGGTTTTGGAGCCTGTCCTGGAACTAGCTCTTGTAGACCAGGCTGGTCTCGAACTCACAGAGATCCGCCTGCCTCTGCCTCCCGAGTGCTGGGATTAAAGGCGTGCGCCACCACTGCCTGGATTATTTATTTATTTATTTATTTATTGAGACAGGTTTTTTTCTGCACTTAGCTTTGGAGCACCTCTCTGTAGACCTTACACCCTCCTTAGACCAGGATGGCCTTGAACAGAAATCCACCTACCTTTGCCTCCCAAGTGCTGGGATTAAAGGCATGCACCACCACCGCTTGGGGATATTCTCTGCTTTTATCTTTGACTTTACTTCCCTTACTGTAGTCTTAGACTCTCATTCCCCAGCCTGTGCCCTTTAATTCACCAGCAAGCTCCCCTATTACAGCCAGCATTGGTTGCCATAGCAGCACCAGGAGCTGGCATGAACTCCAGGTTCTTCAGTTCTTTTTCCAAGAACCCGCTAGAGTTCCTAAGGAGATGCATTTATTGTTCTGTTTAGCCACTCTCTTAGGGTTACTGTTGTAGTGAAACACCATACGGTGACCTAAAAAAGCAAGTTGGGGAAGAAAGGGTTTATTTGGCTTACACTTCCACATCAGTCTTTATCGTTGAAGGATGTCAGGCCAGGAACCTGGAGGCAGGAGCTGATGCAGAGGCCATGGAGGATGCTGCTTGCCAGCTTGCTTCTCATGGCTTGCTCAGCCTGCTTTCTTACAGAACCCAGGACCAGCAGTCCAGGGGTGGCATCACCCATAGTGGGCTACCCCTTCCATCAGTCACTAAATAATAGAAAGATGCCCTACAGATTTGTCTACATCCCAATCTTTGGAGACATTTTCTCAGTTAAGCCTCATCCTTATCTGATGATTCTAGCTTGTACCAAGTTTAACTACCCAGCAACCTCCTCACACCAATATTTATATGTAACACTTCACTTGTCTAGAGATAATTTTTATGAGGTTTATTTATTTATTTATTTATTTATTTTGGTTTTTCGAGACAGGGTTTCTCTTTGGCTTTGGAGCCTGTCCTGGAACTAGCTCTGTAGACCAGGCTGGTCTCGAACTCACAGAGATCCGCCTGCCTCTGCCTCCCGAGTGCTGGGATTAAAGGCGTGCGCCACCATCGCCCGGCTTTTATGAGGTTTATATAAACACATGGGGCTGATGAGAAGCCAAGGACAATGGCCCTGGGTTTTGATCCTACTTCAAGTTCTGGCTTTGTGGGAGCCTAGCCAGTTTGGATGTTCACCTTCCTAGACATGGACGGAGGGGGGAGGACCTTGGACTTTCCACAGGGAAGGGAACCCTGACTAATCTTTGGACTGGAGAGGGAGGGTGAGAGGAATGGGGGGAGGGGGAGAAGGGTGGGAGGAGGGGGAGGGAAATGGGAGGCTGGGGGGAGGCGGAAACTTTTTTCTTTTTCTCAATAAAAAAAAAATAAAAAAAATTGATTCTTCATATAAAAGAAAAAAAAAACTGAGGGTTTAGTGGTCACAAACCTAAAAAAGGTCGCTTCTGCCCCCTAGTGGTATTTGTCAGTTTTGACAGCCATCAATGAAGACCTGTTGGGTTCTGAAATGACTGGCAGAAGGAGCTACTTCTTTTTGATGCCATTATCACTTGGGAAGAAAAGACAACTGACGGGGTAACTTTGAATTGGGTGGTGCAAATCTCACATAGCCTGCTTAGAAGGTTTTCTTGCTTTGAAGCCTAGTTAATTTTTCAAGATATGAAGAAAATGACACAGATTAAATAATCTATTAGATTTGCAGCACAGATTCTTCTTCTGGATCCAGAACCATCTGATGCCAAAACCCCTGCTCTCCCCAAGACAGCGTGCTGAAGATGTGTGCTTCATATGTTTACCTGAACTCAGGATGGATAGGGACAAAACATCCTGGTAGTTCTTTCATAAAAGATCCCGTGACTGCTAGCTCAAAAGGCTGTCTGAGCTATCTGAGAATCTTGAGAAGTTGAAAGTTTGGGAAGCAGTTCTAAGGAAGAGTCTTGGGGTGTACTACATCCTGTCAAGCTCTGAGGTGATGCTGACGCTGGAGTCTTGAGCGGACTCTAGACCATTTTGTGATAGCAGGAACACAGTAAGAATGCGTTCAGACCCAGGAGGAGGCTTTTCATGTGCACCTCTGTTAAGCTCCAGGAAAAGCCTTGCAGAACAAAGTCAATAAGTTCAGTGGACTTGACGAAGCTCTTGTCTCCCAAGAGTGGCTTTTTTCTAGGGTCCAGGGCAGTGAAACCTAATATCTTACATGTGCTAGACAAGCATTCTACCACTGAGGTCCCAGAACATCCTTCCCCAGGAATATCTTGATGCTAGAATTCTCACAGTAAATGCAGAGAAGGGGATCAACAAATGCTTTCCTTAAAGGGTCAACTAGGGTTTTAGGCTGTGCAAGTTTCGCGGTCTCTGTTGCAGCTACTCCACTCTGTCCTTGTCCCACAGAAGCACCCGAGAGACAGAGATCAGCGGGCATGAGAACAATCCAACATTTCACATCCAGACAGGCCCAGATCAGATGGCCCACTACCTGTGTGTACTCAGACTTCCTGGGTGTCATGATAAACTCCATAAACTAGTTCTGCTCCATGATTACAAATAATTTTCATGTGTTTGTGTGGTGCTGACAGAGACTCTTAGTCTCAGCAAGTTCAGATGTTCATGGAGAGATCAGCCAGTGAGCACACACTGACAATTGCTTGTGCATTTGGGAAAAATGTCAGGACCTGGGCGCCCTCTTCTGCTAGCCAAATACATCATGGTTGCTCAGAAAACTCATGTGTAAACATACTGTGAGAATACAGAAAGGGCAGCTATCATCTTGCAATAGCTGAGGTGGGAGAGTGCGCTTAGAAACACAAACCTCGGAAGCCACACACAAAAAAAGATATCATTAAAAACCTAGATGAGAAAATTGACTTAATGGTCAGAGGGAATCGTGGAATTAGCTTTAAAATGCACGACTTACAATGAGGAAATTACTCAGTTCAAAAAATTTTAACAGAGAATCATAAACAACCTAGATGCAAAGAGATATGATCCTTAGCGTACAAATTGCCCATTAGTTCCAGTTACGTGAGTGGGCGCTAAGAAAAGGAAGGCTATATCCAGACCAGAAATGGTCGGAATCTGTCTCCTATAGACAGGTCAGCTCCTGCCTGGCTTCTGGGATCACACATCCTCCTGCTTTAAAGGATGCTTCCATGTGGAATTCAGCCACCATGCTGAGAAGAGGCCTCCTGGAGTCAGTCCAGCCCTCAGTCCTGCTGGGCCCAGGCAAGAGTCTGAAATGGCCCCCAGATGGCTCCTGCTGTCAGTCCTCTGAGCCAGTAGTACCAAGTCTTTCGTGTCTTCATGGCTGAGTCCCTAGACCAGGAGCAGAGTCAGCCGTCTGCAGATTCTGTAGCCCCCTCCCCAGCACTCGGAGCTGTATGCAATAGTGGCTACTTTTCACTTTATAACTTGAGGTTCGCTTAGTCGTGAACAATGCCCACCCCACCAGAGGGTCTCGAGCCATCCTCACACATCCTACATCAGCCAAGGACATTAGGAAGTGAGAGAAAGTCACATCAGTGAGGTGAGATCAAACATGACACAAAAGGTCGCCCAGAGCAAACTCTTGTATTTGTAGTATGGTGGCAATTGTAGACACTGGGATCCCAGGCAAAGCAGGGAAGTGGAGAAGGCTGGACAGGAGAGGATGAGAGCTGGCCATGGACAGTGAGGTGCATGAGAAGAACTTAACACTGTCCATCAAGCTGGGCAGTGGTGGCGCACACCTTTAATACCAGCACTCAGAAGGCAGAGGCAGGCAGAGCTCTGTGAGTTCAAGACCAGCCTGGTCTACAAGAGCTGGTTGCAGGACAGGCTCCAAAGCTACAGAGAAACCCTATCTCGAAAAACCAAAAAAAAAAAAAAAAGGCTGTTCATTAAGTTCAGAGTCAGTTATAGGAGGCAGATTTTTTCCTTCCTTCCTTCCTTCCTTCCTTCCTTCCTTCCTTCCTTCCTTCCTTCCTTCCTTCCTTTCTTTCTTTCTTTCTTTCTTTCTTTCTTTCTTTCTTTCTTTCTTTCTTTCAGACCAGATGTACCCATCCCAGATGTCAGGTTCCAAAATGTCTCAGCCAGAGTACCCTGACCTTGGGATAGCAAGCACGCTTAGTTTGAGGGTTCAACTTTCATGAATGTTCTATTGCTCATACAGCTATGTTCTGGGCCTGGTCATTACCTTAGTGTTTCCATAGTTACAGACCAAGAGTGTCTCCTTTGTCAGGGGCCTTCTGGGTTTCCTGCTTGGCCTTTAGCCGGGGGATTCATCACGTTCAGTGTTTCATTGACACTGATCTGGGAAACATCGATAACTCTTACTGGATGAGAAACTCTAGTCCATCTGATTACTCTTTGATCTTCAGTTCAAATGACCACAGTGCATTTTCTTCCACCCTTCACCACCTAGTTCGCTAGCATTCCCTTCAGTGCAGCAGGGAATCCTATACTGGAAGGCAGCCTCCATCTTGGGTGTCACCACTGCCAATATTGTCGCTTACTATTTTAGCATTTGCAAGTCGTTAGGATGGGGATCTCCAGGGAGCTTTAGCTTAGGCCCTGGGATGGCTGGTTCATTTTTGTATTTAGTTCTGGGGTGGAGAAAAGGCACCCACAGCTTAGGGAGTGAGTTGAAGTCATTTGATTAGTGTCGTGGTGGATGGTGAGATTTGAGCCTGTGACCATATGGTACCAAGCCCTTTCATGAGACAAGGCTTTGCACTATAGAATTTCACGCCAGCCTAGAGTGGTGCCATGGCTGTTATTGGGAAAACACTTACCACTGTTGCGTTCTTATTTGCAGTGTTGGAATTGCAAGGACACACACACACACACAAACCTTCTCCTTTCACTGACAAGGTCCCTGACTTTTGGTCCTAAAGGACTTTTGTCTGATAGCTCCCGGAGTGCTCACAGCCCAGGCCCAAGCCACTGTTTGCCCATTATAGTCGTTGGGGGTTAGGCTGGGTGGTGCAGATCTGGGCTGAGCAGCCCCACTCCAGAGCCTTCGCAGCCTGAGGACTGGAGGTGCAGACTGGTTCCACAGACCCCAAATCCACAGCTGGAAAGCTAGGCTCCTCTTTTCCCTGACTCAGCCGTGCAGCTGTTGGCTCTTCACTCCCATCCCTGCCACTCTGGGTGAAAACTGATATAGACAACAGGAAGCAATCCATGGCTTACTAATCCTTTAGACACAGAGGCTCAGAGGGAACTGAAAGAACTCTGATATGATGGGAAAGGGATAAAGGGATTCTGGAAGGTGGCCTTCAGGGAAAGCAGCCAGAAAAGAGAACTAAACTTGTTTTCCTAAGAGCCAGAGGCATTTTTGGTTATACCCAGGATCTATGAAACACTCAAAGACACGGGGAATGTATATTTTGTACAAGAGGAAAACCATTTTTCGCACCTGTAGGGTTGGGAGGAGTATCATCCCGCTTCCCACCTCCCCCCTACACCTCACCCCCTCCCACCAAGCGCTGGGAGTCTATGCATATACTGTCACAGCCGACTTCGAAGCTATTGGCTGCCTACTTGTGGTAGATGCCCTCAGAAATTCTGGGCAGATAAAAGAGAAGGAAAATTGAATGTAGTCTGAAACTTCCAGCAGAGAAGGTGGAGACGCCAAGAGGGCACACAGCTGTGCCAGTCATGGGAGGAAATGCTTGGGTGCTAGGGCAGGATTTGCTAGGAAATATTTCTGAGATGTAGAGGAATGTGGAAAGAAGGTTCCCAAAGACACAAACAGAACAAGGCAATGATGGGGGTAGAAATAGGAGGGGGTGGAGCTGAGGGAGGGGGCGGAGCCTGTGAACAAAGAGGGACACTGTGTGCTGTGTGCTTAAGGGAGTGCTAGTGGGCAGTGTGGTTAAGAGTTCCAAATGCGGGTTTGGAGAGATGGCTCAGCAGTTAAGAGCACTGGCTGCTCCTCCAGAAGTCCTGAGTTCAATACCCAGAAACCACATAGTGGCTCACAACCATTCATAACGAGATCTGATGCCCTCTTCTGGCATGCAGGCAGAACACTGTACATAAAATAAATAAATCTTTAAAAGAGTTCCAAATGCAGGAGGAGAATCCCATGCAAAAGCAGCTGAAGAGTTCTGGTGAATTCCACCATCTGATCAATGGTGAGTCCGTGGCAACCACTGGGAACTCCTAGTTGAAGTACAATGGGTTAAATTACTACCTTGAAAAAAGAATCTATCCATGTAGGAACGTGGAGTGTAGACAGGAGGCAGAGCACTGAAGAGAATGAGGGAAGAAAAGATGGAAGCTTGGCTTAAGAAGGTTATGATCTGGATATTAGACACAGTTGAGAGCTATGAAGGAAACGAGGAAGCAGGGTAACCTCAGAAGCCTGGAGCAGATAGAAAGCCACGGGCTGGTAATTAGTGGGTTTATGGCTACAGCAACTGCATGAGCAGTGCCCTGTTGTCTGGGAAACTGGGCTAGAGTCAAGCTGATGTGGAGTACCCGTGGGGAGAATGGAATGCCTTTGAGGCGTGTGACTGAAGCCAGTGAAGGGTCAGGCGGTGTCTGGGCTTGGGAGGATGTGAAGTTGAGGGTTTAGATTGAAGGAAGTTGTAGGCATTGAATGGTTTGATGGCTGCAGAGAAAAGACAGACTGAACAGATCCCTGGGCTGACCTACTCTGGCATGTTGATGGAGAAGACTGAGAATTCTGCATGAATGCATGGATTAACACGCACAGGTCTGAAGATCCATCGCAATTAGTCATGGCTTCTTTTTTTTTTAAATATTTATTTATTTATTATGTATACAATATTCTGTCTGTGTGTATGCCTGCAGGCCAGAAGAGGGCACCAGACCTCATTACAGATGGTTGTGAGCCACCATGTGGTTGCTGGGAATTGAACTCAGGACCTTTGGAAGAGCAGGCAATGCTCTTAACCACTGAGCCATCTCTCCAGCCCTAGTCATGGCTTCTTAATCTGTACCTTAACTCATGTATCACCTTGACGATACCTATAGTTTCACTACTGTATGTTGTTTACTTATAGTTTCTCTTTTAAAAAAAATTTGGGACACAGTCTCAAATAGCTCAGGCTGATCTCAAACCCTTTGTGCAGTCCAGGATGATCTTGAATGTCCATTTCTCCCCTCTACTCCTCTGGAGTGTTGGGATTACAGGTGTGTGTTACCATGCCAGGTTTATGTTACACTGGAGATAAAACCCAGGGATCCATGCATCCTGGGAAAGCACTCTTGTTTAGGTACAGAAGAAAGCAGAGAATAAAAGAGAATTCAGGACCGAGGAGAAGAGGGAAGGCATGGGAGGTGGAAAGGCCCTTCTTCTCATTGCTGATGTCCTCCCATATTCCACTCATCTGTGTGTGCTCATCAGGAGTCTCAAGCATCAGTGTCAAGGGGAGATGAAGTGCCAAAGGAAATGAGAAATTCGGAGATATTCTCCTCTTTGAGGCATATTCTGCCTATTTAGTCTGGGTCAGGTGGGCATGCGCCTTCTATCTGTTAATACATAGAATTTCTCCTGGAGGACAGGCGAGATTGCTTAGTGAATTAAGGCTTTTGTTCCCGAGCCTGATGGCCAGAGTCCAATTCCCAGCATCCACAAAGTGGAAGGAGAGAATCGACTCCTACAAGTTGTCTCCTGACTTCCAGCGGCACACCATGGCATGCCTCCAAGCCAAATAAATAAATAAACAAACAAACAAACCAACTAATGTAATAAGTTAAAAAAGTCCACCTTCTCTGGAACAGTGAAATGAAGGATAGAGAAAGGAAGACAAATCTCATTTTTGTAAAACTTTAACTCTGATTTCTCACATCCAAGGTCAAGCGCAGATCCTCATCAGGACTCTTCACGGGGTCTCAGCCCCCATAGTTCACCACCCTTGACCACCCCTCCAGCTCAGGCCCTTCCCGACCCACTACAGCCATCCCTGCTTCCTTCTTCAGGTCTTGGGTTTAATTTCCACACTTGGAACATTCTTGCTGTATTTCCTTCCAGTCTTGCTCATCTATACTCCAGGGAAGGTCTCCTCTCCTCGCACACTTCCTGTAGTGACAGTGTTTCCAGGTGCATGCTCATATTTGACTCTGAGCGTGTGCATGGGTTCAGCCAGCGTGATTGGATTTGGCTTTTTATCCACCCTCAATTGGTGGGAATCGTGAAAGATAAATGCAGACATGCATGTGACCTGTTGCCTCCCATCTTGGGGAGGTAGAAGGGGACCGTTTCTTCTCTGTTTGTGTCATGCTTGTGCAGCAGCTGGCCTGTTTGTTCCCAAGCCTCAGAGGTGCTGCTCAGGCCAACAGCACAGCTAGGAGTGGTCCCAGGCAGGTGGAGAGCATTACAGGGTAACTGGCACCATAGAAGAGGGTGCACTTACAATATCCCAAGGACTACCAGCTCACAACTAAATTTATCTTTTTAAAGTCTTAGTTTTGCCTTGTATATTTTTTTTAAAAGATCTTTACTTAGTTTTATTTGTGGGATTGGGAGTGTGCATGTATGGATGTATGTGTACCACACCCATGGTTGAAGCCCAAGAGGTCAGAAGAGGGTATCATTGTCTCTGGAAATAGAGTTACAGACTTTGCCAGCTGCCACATGGGTCCAGGGAAATGGAGCCGAGTCCTCTGCAAGAGCAGCAAGTGCTCTGACCTACTGAGCCATCTCTCCAGCCCCTGCTTTATGTTTTTGCAAGCAAAATTACTAGAATAATCTATTTGTAAGTAATAACTTAATTAGAAATCTGAATTACCTTGAAACCGAAGGCTATTTAGTAACAGTGACAACACAGCGATCCTCAGACCTGGGAATACTAAGTTCACTTCTTCACACAAACACAGAGAATACGGCTTTGCAATGGACACCAACCCTTTGTTGTCCCTGGCTGTCTTGTGTGTTGGACTTACTAATTTGAATCAGCTCATGAGAACATGTTAGGGTATAACATGGAGGTACATGACTGTAATCATTATGAATTTAAGGTAATCCCTGGCTACGTCGTGAGTTCATGACCAGCCTGAGATATAGGACCCACTTCTGTCTTAGATTTTCTTTCTTTCTTTCTTTCTTTCTTTCTTTCTTTCTTTCTTTCTTT
>JABTXL010012609.1:13837226-13863108 GCA_025134845.1 Neodon shergylaensis | reverse complement strand
TTTCTTTCTTTCTTTCTTTCTTTCTTTCTTTCTTTCTTTCTTTCTTTCTTTCTTTCTTTATTATTTTTTTTTTTCGAGACAGGGTTTCTCTGTGGCTTTGGAGCCTGTACTGGAACTAGCTCTGTAGACCAGGCTGGCCTCGAACTCACAGAGATCTGCCTCCCAAGTGCTGGGATTAAAGGCGTGCGCCACCACCGCCCGGCCCCATGGCAACTCTTATAAAGGAAAAACATTTATTTGGGGGTTTACAGTTCAGAGGTATTGTCATGGTGGGACTTGACAGCACACAGTCAGACATGGTGCTGGAGAAGGAGCGGAGAGTTCGACATCTTGACCCACAAGCAACAGGAAGTGAACTGTGTGCCACCCTGGGCATAATTTCAGCATAGGAGACCTCAAAGCTCACCTCTACAGTGACACACTTCTACTAAGGCCACACCTACTCCCAAAAGGCCACGCCTCCTAATAGTGCCATTCTCTATGAGTCTATGGGGACAAACTACATTCAAACCAATTACCAGCCGGGCGGTGGTGGCGCACGCCTTTAATCCCAGCACTCGGGAGGCAGAGGTAGGCGGATCTCTGTGAGTTCGAGACCAGCCTGGTCTACAAGAGCTAGTTCCAGGACAGGCTCCAAAACCACAGAAAAACCCTGTCTCGAAAAACCAAACAAACAAACAAACAAACAAACAAACAAACAAACAAAAAAACCAATTACCATGCCATCTTAAATAATAGGGATAGCAGTAACATAATACAAAACAGGTGGTGGCTCACGCCTTTAATCCCAGCCTTTAAACCCTGGCATGGCAGTGTGCACCTGTAACCTCTGCTCTGGGTGCAGGGTTGGGTGAGGTGGGACAGAGACTGGTGGGGAGAAAGGGGAGACTTCCTGGCTAACTGGTCTAGTAAGTACAAAAGATAAAAGAGCAAGCTCCAGGTTCAGTGAGAGACTGCTTAAAAAAGTGAGGGGGCAGTGGTGGTGCACACTTTTAATCCTAGCACTTGAAAGGCAGAGGCAGGCAGGTCTCCATGGGTTTGAGGCCAGCCTGTTCTACAAAGTGAGTTCCAGGACAGCCAGGGCAACACAAAGAATCCCTATCTTTGTCTTAAACCCCCCCAAAAGGGGGGGGCAGGCATGTGTACACACCTTCAGTCCCAGCACTCAGAAGGAAGAGGCAGGTGGATCTCTATGAATTCAATACCAGCCTGGCCTACATAGTGACTTCCAGGCTAAGCAAGGCTTCACAGTGAGACCTTTTCTAAAAATCAATCAATCAATCAATCAGATACAGAAGGAAAAGGAAATATCTCTGGTGTCTGTGCGCATGGACACCCCCCACACACACACACCCACACCCACATCCACACATGAGGAATCTTTATCATTACTTAAAACCAAACTGACAAGGATTAAGCCAGCCTCTCTTCCTGCATGGCCTCTGCGCTGCTTCTCTAGGTATGAGCTCAAGTATTTCATGTTTCCCTCATTTCCTCATTCCTTTTCAAGTGTGATCTATCTCAGTTGATAGTTTCTGTCTGGTTCTGTTTCTAGTTTTCCTTAGTAAGCATCTCCCAGAATATGAGACATTTTCCAGACAATTTACAGTCCTGACTTACTTTTCAGTCAAAATAAAGCACATATTTAAAAAATAGTTGTTCTTACTGTGCACATGCATGACGTCAGAGTGTGGGTGAGCATGCTGCACCATGCGTGTGGAGGTCAGAGGACAACTTTGTGGAGCTTTTCTCTCCTTCCACTTTTATGTTGGTTCTTGGGATTGAACTCAGTTTGCCTGGCTTTCTTAACAAGCTCTGAACCGTCTTGCCAGCTCTGAAGTGTGTTTACTGGCTTAACAGGCATTTCCTTAAGGTAGACCGGGAACCTTTTGAAGGCCCTCCACTGCTGTTGGGCTTGCTTTTCCTTCTTTGGAGACAAGGTCCCACTATGCAGCTCAGCCCCATCTCAAACTTGTTCTCCTGCCTCACTTTCCAAGTGCTGTGATTACAGACATGTATCTATAAACACACACCGGGCTAACTTTGGCATTTTAATAATTCTTTTTGTTTTTTTGTTTGTTTCTTTGTTTTGTTTTTGTTTTTTGAGACGGGGTTTCTATGTGTTTCTTTGCAGCCTGTCCTAGAACTCACTCTGTAGACCAGACTGGCCTCAGACTCACAGGGATCAGCCTGCCTCTGCCTCCTGAGTGCTGGGATTAAAGGCGTGCGCCACCACTGCCCGGCTTGAGTTGAACAATAGTGGAAAATATATACTGAAGTATCCTGTACTCACTAAATGTACCTGTGTGTCACCCACAGTTAGGTCTCCCCAGTGGCTTGCTGGCCAATGGATCCTGAATCTCTCCCTCCAGCCCAGGTCTCCATCATTTCTGTCAATTACTAGAAACCCACGAGGAGGTGGAGTTAACACGCACTTCCGTGTCTGGCCAGAGCTGAAAAGCGAGACTGACCTCTTTGCCTTCCGTCAGGTCTGCGAGCGCCAGAGGAAACGCAGACAGCACATTTTCATCCTCGAGCCCCTCTTCAGCCTTTAGCGAGGCAGTTCACATCACGTCCTGGTATTGGGGTACAGATTCTACTTACGAATAAACTCAGGGGGAAATGAAATTAGCGTCTCTCACCACTAGATGTCACACCACACTCGATTCAGGAACAGTAAGTTCCTGAGCTGTTGCTCCAGGCTTGAGTTACTGTAGCCATAAGTAGACAAAGCTCTTTGGCCAGGCTCCTCCCTCCTATTAAGGTTTACTTTTAATGTCTCATTTGTTTTTTTTTTTAAATATTTATTTATTATGTATACAATATTCTGTCTGTATGCCTGAAGGCCAGAAGAGGGCGCCAGACCTCTTTACAGATGGTCTGTAACCATGTGGTTGCTGGGAATTGAACTCAGGACCTTTGGAAGAGCAGGCAATGCTCTTAACCACTGAGCCATCTCTCCGGCTCCCTTAATGACTCATTTGTAAAGGGAGAGGACGCACAGGCTCAAACCACTAGCAGTCGGGTTTGGAACTGATAATGTAATACTCACGTGAGATCTTCCCTACCTCTTGGTTTCAGCTCCTTCTCTTGCAGTGTCAAAGTCCCCAACAAAAGCAACTTAAAGAAGGGAGGGTTTATTTTGACTTACGATTCGAGGAGCAAACAGTGCATGGTGGTGGGGAAATCACTGCAGTAGGAGCTGAAGGCGGCTGGTTATTGTATCCACAGTGAGTAAGCAAGATGCTGGTGGTCAACCTGCTTTCACTAGAAACGGCAGCTCATGGAATGTGCCATGCCCCCTAGAATGGGGCTTTCACCTCAGCTATACAGTCTACTAATTCCCTCACAGATACGCCACTTTGTTTCCTAGGTGACTCTAGATTCTGCCAAGTTAACAAATACGACTAATCGCCACCATACTAGTAGTGAACCCCGGTCACCTAAAGGACAATCCAATCTCTCGTTATTAATTATAGTGGCTACCTGAGTCTGAGCACATGATAACAACCTTCCACCTCTGTTAAGAATTTAACACACAAGCTGAAATTAGAACAGTACAATGGGTCTTTTCAAGTCAATAAAGAGGATTTTGTGATCTGTATACAAACATTCATCAACTATCTCTTTCCCACACAAATTTGTTTGTTTGCTTTTGTTTTTTTGAGACAGGATTTCTCTGTGTAGCTGTGTAGCTTTATTGGAATTTGCTCAGTAGACCAGCCTGGTCTTGAACTCACAGAGAGCTGTCTACTACCTCTGGGATTCAAGGTGTGCACCACCACCACCCGGATGACGTAAATTCTTTTATATATATATTTTTTACCCCCTTTGTTTTTTGTTTGTTTGTTTGTTTTGGTGTGTGTGTGTGTGTGTAAAACAACTCTGTCGGTGAACCAGGCTGGGCTTGAACCATGCCATGCACCGCTACCACCCGGCTCACAGACTCTTTTTAAACAGTCCAATTTAACTTTGAAATCTTGCCTCCACTCCCACTTGGAATTCTGGGATGACAAGCAGGAGCTACTATGCCTAGCAAGGAAAAGTTGTCTTTTAAAATAAGTTGATGTTGGCCAGCCAGATAGCGCAGTGGGTAAAGACACTCGCCACCAAGTCTGATGATCTGAGTTTAATTTTTGGGAACCATATGGTCTCTAAGAACAGAGATCAATTTCCAAGAGCAGTCGTTTTATATCCACAAATGCATGCCATGGGACACAGACTGCACATGCAGTATTGCTCATGCATGCTTACACATGCACACACACACGCATACACACACACACACACACTAAATGTAATAAAATAGGAAGAGCTTTAAGATCGCCAGCAATTAACCTCTGAGCTCACTCTCTACTGTCTTCACAATGATCCTTCTATATTTTGTGGCACTGTGTCACGACTTTTAGAGTCTTAGTGATGTTCTTAGCCATGTATTCTCTATAGGACCGCATTGCTCTTAAGGACTTGGCTTATAAAATTTTGACTCCATATCAGAAATACCAGTCTTAGGAGGAGCTATTGATAATCACACAGCATGGCAGTTGAAAATACCTGTTGAGTTGTTATTATTGTACAGATTAGTTCTTAATATGGTTCTATGGTTTTTAATTAGAATAAACCAAATAGAAAAGATAGACAAATCACAAACTGGATAAGTGATCACCACAAATGCTAATAACTTTAATATATAAAGAGCTTATGCATATTTATAAGATGTTAAGGCTCCATAAAAATGTTAAGCATATGGAAAGATTATTCATGGATGATGGAACAGAGCAGTTAATAGACAAGAAAATTCATGCAGATTCATTAATAGGAATATGAGCACAAAATTTAAAATTAAGAGTCAATTTCTAAGAAGTTAGCAAAGATTTATAAGGATTTTTAAAATCAGGAAACAATGAGGGCAGTGATGGCTTTCTGTCACTGTGACGAAATTCACTGAGACAAATAAAGGATGAAAAGTCATTTTGTCTCAAGTTTCAGTCCACATTCACTTTGTTCTGTGCTTTTAGATCTGTGAGACAGCGACTCACGGTAGACAGTATATGACCAATGAGGTGGCCTTATGTTGGCCAAGAAGTGATAGACAGAGGTATAAATAGAGATAGATAGATGGATGGATAGGTAGATGCTTTATGAAGAATTAATCTGTCTGTAAGGTGCAGGAGTAGAGGTGGGGACTAGAAAGAAGCAGTTGGGAGCCTGACCTGATGTACACGTCCATAAACTTAGCACTCAGGAGGCTGGGGCATGAGGACCATGAATCTGAAGCAAGCCTGGACTACATAGTGAGGGTACGAGCATGGCTGAATTCTCAGCAAAGATCTG
This sequence comes from Neodon shergylaensis, assembly GCA_025134845.1. NCBI lineage: Eukaryota > Metazoa > Chordata > Mammalia > Rodentia > Cricetidae > Neodon > Neodon shergylaensis. Next base: position 13,857,774 of record JABTXL010012609.1, on the reverse strand, counting down.
CCTACTTTATCTACTTTTGACCATCATGGTACACATGCATGTACGTGCACACACCACACACACACACACACACACACACACACACACAGTCTTTACTGTCTCCCTTGTTATAAAGGTGTCACTTCTACCATAACTTCATTGCTGTCATGACCTCATCTAACCCTGGCTGTCTCCTAGGATACAACACTCAAGAGTAGGGTTTCTACGACTCTAGGAAGAATATGAACATGCAACTATGTTCTCCCCAGTTTGTCTTATGAATTTCCACATTTTCCCAGCAGAGCAGCTCTTGGTGAAAGCTGGCACAAGGAGCATGTCATAGCTCAGGGGTCAGCAGAGGTGACCCAGATCTTACTCAGTTGATCAACCTCTATGAGAGTGGCAAGATTCCCGTGGACTTCCAAGAGGCCACTATTCTCAGGGTTGCCTCTGGCTTCCGGCTCCCACTTTCACTGAACAGCGAGGCCCGGCCTGTTCATCTGTGAGTGTGAATGACTTGCTGAAAACCCGAGGCAGGGGAGAGCTTTAACCCACGAACATCTGAAAGCACACCAGTAGCCCCTCTACAGAAATCCTTCAGTCATGCCTCAAATCACAGCTCTCGCCAATGTCGCTGTGGCTTCGTCCCTTTCTCTTAGGCTCTTCTCAGACTCTGCCTGCTGAGATTTAGTGTGGCATTGACCGATGCTGCCCCACGTCACCAGCTTCACCATCTACCTCCATGTTGCTGACTCAGTTACGTCCTGAGACAAAAATGGTTCTCCTTCCCTCACGTAGAAATTCTAGTCCCAGCTTCTAATATATTGCATGTTTTGGGGGCCAGAGACATGGCTCAGTGGTTAAGAATCGGCTCACTCACACCTAAGTTTGAGTCTCTGTATGAATGTTGGGTGGGTCACAACTGCCTGTAACTTCAGCTCCGGGGAATCCAACACCTTCTGATTTCTGTGAGAGCCTATACACATGTGCACCTCCCACTCAACACACATACAAATAACAAATACCTTAAGATTTAACAATTAAAATAGACTAATATAATCTTATACCAATGCATAATTTTAAAAGAGACTAAATATCCTGGACTTTCTCCTATACCAGTGGTTCTCAGTCTCAGCCGAAATTCCTCTGGGGTTTGACTGTTAGCTGTCCTGCATATCAGATATTTACATGACGATTCCTAACAGTAGCAAAATTACAGTTATAAAATAGCAACAAAATAATTTTATGGTTGGGGGTCACCACAACTTGAGGAACTGTATTAAAGGGTCACAGCATTGGGAAGGTTGAGAACCCACTGCCAGAAGAGGGTGTGTGGAACTGGAGACAAACAGTTGTAAATTAGCATATAGGTGCTGGGAACCAAACCAGGATCCTCTGAAAGAGCGGTCAGTGCCCTTAACCACTGAGCCATTTCTCTAGCCCCCAATCTAGTAATCTTCAAGTCTCCACTTTAAGGGGCAAGTAGGGTATGAAGAGAAAATTGTGAGCCCTCTCCTCAGTTCCCATTTCCTATGGGATTTTCAAAGTGACACTGAGGAGTCTGGCCCAGTCCGGGATCAGGATATCACCAAGCATGAGAGGTGCGTCACACAAATGTTTTATCGTCATTTGTCATCCACAGAGTGGAGAGTCCAAGGTCAGAAGCCAAGTGCACCTGCACATTTGTCTGCCCTCCTGATGTGTTGGCTTTTTATCTCATCCGTCTTTGTTAGTGATTAGACAAGACATCATAAGTTGTTTCTCCAAATAACATATCAAATATTGATGCAGCCCAAAGTACAATGAGTAGGTGGGATGGATGGTTATTAGATGAGAAAGAAATCAACGCAGTGTAACCTCAGGGCTCGATTTCAATCCTACTTTGGGAACCTGTTTTGAGGGTTAGATAGGAAGAAGCCAGTGCAGCAGGAGCTGCTGGAAACATGGTGAAGGAGTCTTGTTCAAAGGATGGCCCCTCAGGCAGCAGAGTGGACGTGATTGGGGGAATACAGCAGGGTGTGGGAGAGAGGATTTCTACAGCAATGCTAGATCCCTGTCACGATGAGAAACAAAGTATGGCAGCCTGGAAATTAAATTTCTACTGCCTTATGAAGATTCAAGGCTTTGTCTCTAGTGTGGTGCTGTTGGGAGGAGGAACCTTTAAAAGTCATAGACTTAGGGCAGGTCTATTTTTTAAATTAATTAACTTATTTATTTATTAAAGATTTCTGCCTCCTCCCCGCCACCGCCTTCCATTTCCCTCCCCCTCCCCATGAAGTCCCCCTCCCTCGTCAGCCCGAAGAGCAATCAGGGTTCCCTGCCCTGTGGTAAGTCCAAGGACCACCCACCTCCATCCAGGTCTAGTAAGGTGATCATCCAAACTGCCTAGGCTCCTTAGGGCAGGTCTTTAAGTCCTTGGGAGTATGCCACTGAAGGGACTGTGGAGCCTCAGCCCCTCTTTTCTTTCTGACTTGGAGTACAAGAGTCTTTCTCCCCACTGTGTCATGCTGTCTTGTCATAGACTCAGGGCAATAAGGCCAGTTATTTATGGATCAGAACATCCAAAACTGTGAGCCAAAACAAACCTTTCTCTTTTTCTTTTTCTTTTTTCTTTCTTTCTTTTCGTTTTCTTCAATTTTTTGAGACAGGTTTCTCTGTATTTTTGGAGCCTGTCCTGGAACTAGCTCTTGTAGACCAGGATGGCCTCAAACTCACAAAGATCTGCTTGCCTCTGCCTCCCGAGTGTTGGGATTAAAGGCATGCGACACCACTGCCCAGCTTAAACCTTTATTCTTTATAACTTGATCATCTCAGGCACTTTGCTATAGTGGGAGAAAGCTGACTAACACAGCAGCGTTAGAAAGTATTACATTGGGCAAAGGTAGAGAGCCATTCATAACTTTGCTTTATCGTTTTCATTGGTGTTGAAATAAGAGCGGCCGGGGCTGCGACCCCAGCACCCCAGCCGCCTGCTCTGCTAGCGGCTAGTTTATGCCCGAAATAACAACACACAAACTGTATTCATTTAAATACTGCTTGGCCCATTAGCTTTAGTCCTTACTTGCTAATTCTGATATCCCGATCAACCCATCTCTAATAAAATGTAGCACCGGTCTTACCGGGAAAGATTCAGCATGTCTGACCTGGTGGCTGGCTGCATGTCTGCCCTGGAGAGAGCTGCATGGCGTCTCTCTGCTCCAGAGCGCAGAGCTGTCCACTCTGAGCTCACTTCCTCTTCCTCCCAGTATGCTATTCTGTTTACTCCTTCCACCTATGTTTTAACCCATGAGGGCCAAGCAGTTCCTTTATTACTTAACCAATGAAATCAACAGATTGATATATGACACTCCCACATCACATTGGTGCAGTGCACAAAGCCTGTCTGCGCTTTATATGCTACCACACAGTTCATAAGCTTCAGGCAAGGGGCTGGAGGTGGAAACACACAACTCACAAACACACAGATAGAGAGAGACAGGGACATGGACCTCTAGTCACTGGTAAGAAGCCTTTTATTCAATAGCACCACGGAGGCTCATATACCCAGCAGAGTCAGGTGGGCCAACAGGTGAAAACCTTATCTTCTGATCCTCAAGGCAAGGCAACACGTGCTCAAGAAGCAGAGCTGGTAAACAACTTTGACACAGCTTTCAGAAACTCAAATCAGAAGGAAAGTAAAGATGGCTAGCAGGGAAGAACAACTGGAGGGCAGGACTCCAAATGGTCCCAACACATTTGTTTGTTTTTCTTTTTCTTTTCTTTTCTTTTTGGTTTTGGTTTTTCAAGATAAGGTTTCTCTATGTAACAGTCCTGGCTGTCCTGGAACTCACTTTATATACCAGGCTGGTCTCAAACTCATAGAAATCTGCCTCCTGAATTCCTGAGTGCTGGGATTAAAGGCATGAGCCACCATCGCCAGGTTGTTTGTTTTATGAGACAGGGTCTCATTATATAGGCCTGGTTGTCCTGGAACTCACTTTGTAGACCTGGCTGGCTTTGAACTCACAGAGATCTGCCTGCCTCTGCCTCTGTAATGATGGGATGAAAGGCATGGGCCACTATGCCCAGTTTCTCACTTTATCTTTTAACTGAAGGTGATAAAGTCTGCTTTGCAGATGAAGATTAGCAACAGTACATGATATATAGCATGTGTTTAATCATAGCAGCAATTATATTAAACATGAGGGGATGTTATATAGCAAAATAAATTAGTTTTGGTTTTGTGCATAAACATTTTCAATATGATTTACTTGAGTAAAGTGCATAACAACAAAAAAAAACACCTACATTCCCTCTCTTATTTAATTTTCCCACAATTCCTGAGCTTTAAAAAATTATTTTCTATTTTTTTGTGTGTCTACATGTCTGTGTGTTTGGGTGGTGCACCCACAATGAAGGGAATGTGCCCTTTTGCACACATGTGTTGTGCAGCAAGCCTCAAGGCAGGCTAGGAGGTAGACAGGGGACGTTACTTCTTGCACAAATCTGTCATAGCTGACAACCAGGTTCTCTTCTCTGATCTGTCTTCCAGTCACTCTGAGTAAACAGTTGCTACACATCATTGAGCATCAGAGATCATAAATCTTCCAGGAGAGCAGCTAATAATAATTTGGGTTCTGGGCATCAGAGAATGTTAAGCTAAAAGTCACAGTTCATAGTGGGTGATTCCTTCTCTTCCACCAACCTCTTACAGCTCTGGGACTTTTGTTTTGAAATGATGTTGGGGAGGGATCTGTGCACACTTGTTATAATCAGCCAAATAATGCAAAGATGCATGAAAAAAGTAAGTGTCCCCCTCTTCCTCCGTGTCTGCATTCTTGGTTGCCAGAATCCCATGATGCTGATGGCTTGATGCAGGTTTTATTTTTTTCTTCCACAGGTGACTGTTTCAGCCATGACACAATGGATGGATGGTTTAGCCATCCATCCAAAGTCTCCTGCTTTTTCTCTTGACTCCAGAGGTCTCAGATTGTATCCTCTTTGACCGATTTTAATTCCTGTCTTCCCCTGCAGCAATACCACAGATATAATATCCTTCACATAGTTCTATGAATCCTTCTAATGAATTACTGAGCTTGAGAGTGGTTTGGGAATCCCCTGAGCTTGCAGTTGGTATTAGCAGCAAGGGTGGTTTTGTGTAAATTCTTCCCTCTGATGTTTTATTTTGACTGACATAAAACACCATGGACTGGATGGTTTAAGCAAAGTAAATGTCTTTTTCTCTCTGTTCTAGAGGTTGAGCGTATGAGATGAGGCTGCTGACGGGTTTGACCTTGGGTTGACACAGAAGCATCTCTCTGTGGCTTTCTGTGGTGGAGGGAGAGGTCCCTGGTGCCTCTTTCTCTTTTGTGGGACTATTTTGCTTTTGCTTTACTAGTATTCTACCCTTATGACTTCTTCCTCCTCCCCCTCCTTCTTCCTCTTCTTTGCTGTTGTCTTCTCCTCCTGCTTCCTGCTCTTTCTCCTCTTCTTTTCTTTTCCTTCTCTCCCTCCTTTTAGCTCTTATCACCTTCTTCAATGCCCACATGCAGTTAAAAGCCTTCCCAAGGGAGACATAAGCAATAGCTACCCCTCTCCTTAGAGTTCTGATGACAAACTAAGGTACAAGTCCACTAAAGTTCATTCTGGGGGAAATGAGTTTTTTGGGATTTCTTACATGGCTTAGGTGAGGGGCTGTGGGAGCTTCTCACCCCCCCAAAAAAAACACATCAAAAAGTTTTAACCCAGCAGACATGAGAGTGTTTTCATAGCCATACGGATGGTGCCTCCCTTCCCAGCCTTTCCCTGTAGTGCTCCTGAGACCACATGAATTAGTGCAGAATCACATACAATGTCTTTCTTACGAGGAGAGAGTGATTCAGCAGTCATTTACCACACTCTGCTTCCTGAGTGTGGATCTAATGTGACCAGCTGCCTCCTGAGTGTGGATACACTGTGACCAGCCATCTCCTGATGTGGATACAATGTGACCAGCTGCATCCTGATGTGGATACAATGTGACCAGCCGCATCCTGATGTGGATACAATGTGACTAGCCGCATCCTGATGTGGATACAATGTGACCAGCCGCATCCTGATGTGGATACAATGTGACCAGCGGCATCCTGATGTGACTACAATGTCACCAGCCACATCCTGATGTGGCTACAATGTGACCAGCCGCATCTTGATGTGGGTGCACCATGAGCTGCTTTGAGCTCCGGCACCATGATTCTTCTGAGGCAAAGGACTGCACCCTGGAGCTGTGAGCCAAAAGAAGTCCTTTGTTTCTTAAGTTGCATCTGTAGGATATTTTATTACAAGACAAGTAACTAACGGGATCAGTGTTCTTATGAAACAGGCTGCAGCTGCAGAGGCACCCTTGCTCCTTTTAGTACATAAGGACACTACGAGAAAGCAAGCCCTCGCCAGACACCAAATCTGCCAGGACTTTGAGTAGGACCAGAACTATGAGGAAAAAGTTCCCGTGCCTTTTTCATTATCTATTTGCTGTAGTGTCTTAGGTGAGAAGTATATCTTCCTAATCCAGGTTAGACTTCCTGATATACATATTTATGTATACATAGTTATGTCTCTCACTCATTCAAGCAGAGGTCCACTGTCCAACAAACACATCCCTCCTCCTCCAGACATATGCTGAGATTTGACTTCTGGGAGATTGAGGGTCATGTTGAGTTTCATCACATCTGTAAGCGAGGCTCCTTTTCTCTGTCTACTGTAAGAATGGCAGGATTATAGGGACTTGGGGGGAGCTAAAGGACCCAACAGAAATACTTGTGTTGGGTTCTTACTGGTCAGGAAGAGACTTGCACAGTGATAAGGCTATGATGTACGTTCACTGGTGTTCCTACTATGGAAACTGAGGCTGTTTTTACCCTGTGTATACATCCTTTGAGAAGTTGTATTCCATAGTCCTTGTCACTGGGAGGTGCTCGCGACCCAGCTATTTTTATTATAGAGGCATAACTGGGATGAGAAAGTCTGCAGCTCCTTCTCCAAGGAGAAAATAGAAATGCTTTTCTTGCAACACATTCCAAAAACTTTTCCATCAGAACAATCCAGTAATAGATTTTAACAACTATTATATAGTAGGTTATTAAAATAAAGTGTGGGATACTGGCCCAGTTCCTGCATGGACACAAAAATAGTGTTATGGTCTGTCATACTGTAAAAATATGGCATTTTGAGAAAACCAAAGCTAACAAAAAGTACAGCATCTCAAAGTTATACTAAATCTTGCATGCACTTCAATGTTTAAATAAGGCTTAGTCCAAAGGAATGCTTCATGTGTACAAAGTCATCAAGAAAAATTGTCCTGTGTTATATTGTATTTTAGTGTGGGAAATTCAAATAATAAATTAGGAAATAACATTATATTTAAAAATATATTCTTGCTTCTCTTATCCCTGTTTTGAACCCATTTGTATCCTTAAAGAAAGTATCTCTCATATATGCACATTAGGTATTTTTTATTAAAAAGACTCTTTTTAAAAATTTTTTTATTTACCTGAGTGTTTTGCTTGAATATATGTATATACATTATGTGCACCTCCGGTGTCTGGAGAGGGCAGAGGAGGGCATGAGCTCCCCTGGCATGGGAGTCATGTATGGTTGTGGGTGCTGGGAACTGTCCTCTGCGAGAGTGGCTGGTTCCCTTAACCACAAAGCCGCCTCTCCAGCCCCGAATATACCGTGTTTGTCTTTGTGCATCTAGCTTATTTTGCTTGATGTAAGGCTTTTCAGTCACATCCATTTTCCTGCAAATGTTGCATGGGCCCTGTTTCTGACTATTTTGCATATCTGAGCATGCTCTATATTCATTTCCAGCCTTCCGACTCAGTGCATGTTTGCACTGGGTGTATGGGTCCAGGTTCACAGAGGACAGTCTGGAGCAGAGGCAGTGTATTTCCTGTCACTTCTTTCCAGAGGAGACAACGATGCTTCTCACCGCTCTGGAGAAGTGTCTAAGTGGGGGCACTTATGGGTACTTGAAAAGGGATTCTGACAGGCTGGGCCCAATTTAAGTGTTCCAGGAAGCTTAGATTCTTGGTTTTCCTGAATTGTACTAGAGTCTGACAACACTGGAAGGGAATGGGGCCACAGAGCAAAGATAGCAAGGGTTAAAATAGTGTCCTCTTCTCTCTTGTTTTCTGTTCCCCATTCCATCTACTCCATTCCTCAGGAAGAGAAGAGTGAAGGAGAACACAAAAAGAAGAAAAGAAGCAGAATAAAACTCTCCTGCTAGGCCACAATCCAGACGGACTCAACTTCAAAAGGAAGACAGGAGCTTCATTACACTCCCCCATTTCCAACACTTGGCCTAGCGGCTGAGGTGACAAATGGCACCAGAGACTCAGCATGTGCCAATTTACTGCAGCATAGAAGGAGACTTGCCACAGCATTGGCTACAGAAGTGAGGGCCAATATCGGGCCTTCACATGTGTGAAAATGACATTCGCATTGATCCTGAGACAAAGGACAAACATTTAATCTATTACTTGGCACTAATAACAGCTACCGAGAAAGAAGCCTGTAAAGCTGACCACGGATGTGTGACTCTCCAGCCACAGAAGCAGGATTTGTTGGCGAATGACAACAGAAGAGACTTGAGAGAAACCACTGAGTCAGGAGGACTCAGGAAAGCTGCAGGCTGTTACCTCACAGAGCCCTGTGGTGCTACAAGATCCCTCGGTACACAGACTGAAGCCAGACCATGACTAAGCCTGAAGTGGATCCCTCAGGATGCCTTCCTCAGGTGAGGAAGAAGAGGCACTAGTTAATGCGCGCGTGCAAGCCCCACACAGCCTGAGTAGCAGAACCGGTCTGGTCTCCAGATATTTTGTAACGCTGCAAATCTAGAGTCGTTGTCACTCTTAGGACCAGATTTGGCTATTAGCTCCACAAATGAGTCGTGAGCCTTGGGTAATCAGAGACAAACAGTTCTGCTTTCCCCCATGACTGTTGTGTTGAGGGCAGCTGTCTCAGGAAGGTTGTGGTTGAGCACCGGAAGAGCCTGGTGGGACGGGGGTCAAACACTGAAGGAATGCAGAAGAAGGGCAGGAAGATGAGAGGGTGTTTGGAAACCAAGGTAAACAGGTGTCAGGGGACATGGGAGCAGGGTGTCAACAGAAAAGATGGCGTAGGAATGTAAGAAAGCAGATAATCCAGGGCTGCTTATGGGAGTGAGCACGCAGAAGGTCAGCAGGAAGGAGTGGGGATGAGGGGAGGGGCCACATCTGCTATCACCCACTGTGCTGTTCTGGTTGCTGACATCTGGGCAGAGCCTTGTCATGTTAAGCCAGAGTTCTACTACTAGGACACACCCCAACTCTCTCTGTAGACTTCTACCCTGAAGTTCTCATTTATTGAGAAACCATTTTCTGTGAAGACCTCAGGAACCAAACACTGATGTTCAAGGTTTACCTGGTAGAACTCTGAAGTTCTCTCTCTCTCTCTCTCTCTCTCTCTCTCTCTCTCTCTCTCCCTCTCCCTCTCCCTCTCCCTCTCCCTCTCCCTCTCCCTCTCCCCATGCCTGGGTGTGCAGGTCAGAGAATAACTTGCATGTGCCAGTTCTTTCCTTTGGCCATGTGAGGTCCAGACACTGGAATCAGGTTGTCAATTTGCCAACAAGTGTCTTTACCTGCTGAGGCTTCTCACTGGACCACAGTACATATTTTTGTTTAAAGTCAAATATGATTAGAATGAAAACTGAAAACTCATAACTAAACCAGGAAGCGGGACCTGAGATTCGGCTGAGTCACCCCCATATCCCTTTGTTCCACGCCCACTTCTGCTGAGTGGGTGTCCTCACCCATTTTCTTTTCCTAACACTTGCATTTTTATTTCTTGCATTTGGTTACCCACACGCCTTGCACAATTTTGAGGTGTTACATTTTCCAGACTGATTTCTTCTCTTAGGCTAATGGTCAGCCCTGGCATATTCAAGACTTTGTTCTCTGAAGTCCCAGTGGACCGGGCAGTATTTCAACGTCTTGCAAATGCTTTAAAACAAACAAACAAAAAAACAAAAGCAAAAACAAAACAAACAAAAAAACAACAAAGGAAAAGATGTGCTTGGGTTTATTTTCAACTTCTCTGAGTCCTCATGTTATAGGAAATCTTAAAGTTGCAGGGTTAGGCATGATGTATACTCTAGTTACAAGGACTGAGGATAAGCTTAGGACCACAGTGTTTACTAGAATATCCAAGGACCCAAGATTTATCCCTTCAGGGAATGGATTCAGGTTGTCGAGCCTGGCAGGCAGCTTTTATTGGCCGAGCCACCTTCCCAACCTGAGGGAAGAGAATTATTAAAATCTTAAAATCTAAGCTAAATCAATACCTTCCTTCATCCTGCACCAATGCACTTGATGACATGACTTCAAATTTTTTTCTTTTTACATCTCTCTCTATATATAACACATAATAAATCACTATTTATGTTATTCAGTTGTATTTTTTTTGGGGGGGTGGACCCATATATCAAGCCTTTCCATTAGATTTCACTGTATTTTGAATCTCAGGACTTCCATTTGGGTTGGTGTATTTTTTGTGTATTTGGAGACAGGCTCTTTCTGTGTTGTCTAGACTGACATCAGCCTCTTGAGCAAGTACTGCTGTATGTGGAGAAGGAACTACATTTTGATTCCACAGGCAACAGGAAGTGGTCTGTGACACTGGGCGTAGCTTGAGCATATATGAGGTCTCAAAACCCACCACCACAGTGACACACTTCCTCCAACAAGACCATACCTACTCCATCAAAGCTACACTTCCTAATAGTGACACTCTTTGTAAGCTTGTGGTGGTCAATTATTTTCAAAACACCACAAAGTGTGTGCCAGATTCCTTAGCCTTACACATGAAAACCCTTGAGATAGGGTCTCTTTGTGCAGCCCTGGCTGTCCTAGAACTCTATGTGGACAAGCATGGCCTCAGACTCAGAGATCTATCTGCCCCATGAGTGCTGGGATTAAAGGCATGTGCTACTATTCCCTCCACCCCTCACCGTGTGTGTGTGTGTTTGTGCGTGTGTGTGTGCGCGCGCACGCGGTGTGTGTGTGTTCAGGTTTTTGATTTGTTTTTCTTTTCCGCTATGCTAGTAATGGAATTCAGGGCCTCCTATGCAAGTACTCTTCCTCTCTAGCCCAGCTAATTGGTATTTTTGATTTCTTTTTTCCCTCCTTAATGGTTTTAAGTAATTAAAATAATTTGAATCTATTCTTTCTTTCCCTCACTCATCTATTGGATTTGTTCTGTTGAAAACTTAACCTTACCTTTGTTTTCCTTTTGAGGCAGAGTCTTACTGTGTAGTCCAGGCTAGTCTCAACTCAGAACTTGTGGTCCACCTGCCTCAGTTTCCCATTTCTACTGCTGATTCTTTGAAACTAGTAGGCATTTGCTCTGTTTATTGTTGCTGGGTTTTTGATTTTAGTTGGTATATTTTAAGACCCGGATTTAATTTTTACCACAGTATGTTAGTTATTTTGTGTCACAGTGACAAATACCTGTGACATGCAGGAAGGACAAGTAGCCTGAGCTCATGTTTTCAGAGGGTTGCAGTCCATTACAGAAGAGAAGGCAGAGGAGAGAAGGTCGCTTCTCTGCTCCTCGCTGTGGCAGCAGAAGCAGGGAACAGTGGTTGACAGTCACATGATGGTTGATCAGGAATCAGGGAGCTGGGCAGAAAGGATGGCACATTAGAACTTTCCAGAGTCCACCTCTGTGACTTAGTTCATCCAGATTGGCCCCACTTCCTAAAGGCTGCAGTCTGTCAAAATAGCATCACTCGGGAGATAAGCCCCTGAGATGTGAGCCCAGTAGGGAATATTCAAGATTCAAATCACAGTATAAATTGGGTCACCCACCCTCCATCCTTCCCTCCCTTCCTTTCTTTCTCTCCTGTTGTAATGGGAGCGGCTGGCTACGTTCCGCCACCCGGCTAGCTTTACCAGAAATAATTACATGGAAACTGTATTCTTTTAAACACTGCTTGGCCCGTTAGTTCCAGCCTCTTATTGGCTAGCTCTTACATATTAATCTAACCCATTTCTAATAATCTGTGTAGCCCACGAGGTGTCTTACCACGGAAGATCTTAACCTGTGTCTGTCTGGAGTAGGAGAATCATGGCGACTCCCTGACTCAGCTTCTTTCTCCCAGCATTCTGTTCTGTTTACTCCACTCACCTAAGGGTTGGCCTATCAAGGGGCCTAGGCAGTTTCTTTATTAATAAGAAATCACTCCCACATCATTTCCCCTTTTTCTGTTTAAACAAAAAAAGAAAGGCTTTAACTTTAACATAGTAAAATTACATATAACAAAAGTTATCAAGTAAGAATTACAGTTACAATATTTATATCTATTTATCTTTTATCCATTCTTCAACTCCATCAAAGACTCCAGAAGGATATAATATTACCTAAGCAAACAAGAAATCCAAAACTCTAGAAATGACAGAGACATCTCGCTGCCTGGACAGTCACCCAAAGTTCTTTTGTACCGTTAGGGCATCCATCTTCGGCCTTCAGACCCATAGTATACAGAGACATTTCCATGAAGCAGGAAAATTCAAAGACCGTTCAGTCACTTTCTGCTGTGTCCTGCAGAATGTCTCGTGAATTCTTTTATGAAGCAGGAACCCTGAAAGACCATCTCACCTTTAGGCAAGTTCAGCAGTCCTCTCTCTGCGGGTTCTTTGTGTCCAGTTTATGCAACAGTCCAGGCAAGAGCAGTTTCTTGCCCAAATGACTATCCAACTCCATAAGGATCCTCTTCGATGCCCATCTTCCTCTCGAAGTATAATGGTGCTGCCAGGAGCAGACGTGTCTCATTGTCATGAAAAGCCCTAAGTTATTAAAATATTTTAAATGCCATATTCTGCAGTCTTTGAAAGATATGAAGAATGCCTATCTAACTTTAGTATATCTTTATATATCTAGAAAATCTAACTAACATGACTACAAGCTTTACTATTATCGATGATTATCCATTAGCAACCTATATTTCCTATTATACATTACATTTTAAATGAACTACACAATCACAATACCTTAGTCAAGAACAGAAATACATATACATATAACAAAATTGACCTTAAAATCCAAACCAATGCAAATTATTCATATCTACGTCACTCTCTTTCCTCCCCTCACATTCTATGAAAATTCTGTTGTCCTTTAGTTCCTCCAATACTAAACAGAATCATTCTGAAGCTTGTGTGTAGGCTCTTGTCTAGAATACTGATGACTTCTTTCTGTTTACCATTTTTCTTATATTTTTGGCACATGGTTTTACTCCCTTTGAATGTTTAGTAACTTTTCATTGAGTATCAAACACTGCATACTAAAAACAAAACAAAACAATAACAACAAAACAAGAGAAAGAAAAAATAGTTCTGACTTTAAATATCTTCAGAGAGAATATTTGTTTGCTGTCGACACATGACTGAGCAGCCACAAGAATGCGAAGAGTCATCTCAACTCAGCCAGAGCAGAGCACTGGGAACTCTCTCTAGGGCTTGACTGTTTTGGCTCTTCCTACTCCTCCTGTGCTCCTGTCCAAAGGCTAGGGGCTCGACAGGACCTGTCCTCGGGCAGCCATTTCTAAAATCACATTCTCACCATGAGTGTGTGGGAAGCTGCTCAGCGTCTCCAGGAAGGGAGACATTGAGGTTTTTGTCTTCCTTCCTTCCTTCCTTCCTTCCTTCCTTCCTTCCTTCCTTCCTTCCTTCCTTCCTTCCTTCCTTCTTTCCTTCCTTCCTTCCTTCCTTCCTTTCTTTTTTAAGACAAGATTTCTCTATGTGATAGCCCTGGCTGTCCTGGAACTCCCTCTGTAGAGCAGGCTGGCCTCGAACTCATAGATTCTCCTGCCTCTGCTTCCCAAGTGCTGGGATTAAAGACGAGCATTACCCCCGCCTGGCTAGGTATTAAGTGTTTTTTAACTCATTTTACTTTTTTCTCCCTAAGAGCTCAGGTCTCTAAAAGGAGAGACTTTTGCCTTTCATATGCCCTCATCTCAGAACATGGTATGATGCACGGCAAGTGAATATTTGCTGAGTTAACCAGTAGGTGCTCCTTCCACATGGGGTTGGATATAATGAATCTCATGCTTTTCTTTTTAAACCAGAAGCTGACAATAGTGCCACTTAGGAATACTGTTACACCAAGCAGGGCAAGAAAATTTGTTCACCCTAGGGATTTGTTCATAGCTGGCCAGAATTTAGATCAAGAAATATTTTTATCACTGAGGAAGAGCATTATATCACAGAAATTACTGGTGCAAGGTATAAGTGAAAAGTAGGTGACTTTTAGTCGTTTTCTTGCTTCTAAGTTTCTCAGTATAGGACTGGGGACATGGCACAGTTGGAAGACTGCCTGTACAAGACTGAGGCCCTGGTCTTGATCTATAGCACCAAATGCCAGCTCTTAGGAGTTAGAGGCAAGAAGATCAAAAAGTTCAAAGTCGTCCTTGGCTTCACAGCAATTGCAAGGCCAGCCTGGGCTATATGAAACCATCTTAAACTGGAAACATTGTCTATATTAAAGTATACCCACTTGCCTGAATTCTAGAGTGGGCTACATCCAGTACCTAGCCTGGACCCTTCAAATGACAATGCTCAGCAATTGGAGGAGGTTGTAGGGTTGATGGTTGGTGTCTTAGTTAGGGTTTCTATTGCTGCAACAAAATACCATGACCGGAAATCGCGTTGGGGAGGAAACGGTTTATTTGGCTTATATTTCACCATTGCTGTTCACCACTGAAGGAAGTCAGGACAGGAACTCCAACAGGGCAGGACACCGGAGGCAGGTGCTGATGCCGAGGCCATGGAGGGCTGTTGCTTACTGGTTTGCTTCTCCTGGTTTGCTCAGTCGAATTTCTTATAGAACCCAGGATCACCAGTTCAAGAATGGCGCCACCCACCATGGGCTGGGCCTCCCCCATTGATCACTAATTGAGAAAATGCCTTACAGCTGGGTCTCATGGAGGCATTTCCTCAACCGAGGCTCCTTCCTCTGATGAATCTAGCTTGGGTCAAGCTGACATTCAAAACCAGCAAGTACAGTTGGGAACAGAACAATTTATGGAAGGGTGTGTTCCTAAATATTTCATTTTCCTTGACTTACATGAAAACCCTGGGTGCATCAGTTGCTTTTCTATTTCTGTGATAAAACACCACGTCAAGGCAACGTATAAAAGAGTATAATTGTACACACAGTTTTCGAGAGAGCGCATGGGGGCGTAGCAAAGGCATGATGACAGGCATAGCTGAGAGCTCACATCTCAAAGCTGCAAGTGGGAGGCAGAGAGCACACTGGGGATGGTGGTAGGCGTGTGAAACCTCCAGACTGGCCCAAGTGACACCCCACCTCCAACGGGGTCACACCTTCTCATCCTTCCCAAACAGCCACCAACTAGGGACCGGGATTCAAATACATGAATCTATGAGGTGGGGCTGCATTCTCATTCGAACCATCGCACTGGGACAATATTTATTTGGACTACGTGGTTTTGTATTACACTCTGATGAAACTGATCAGTAAATTGTGATAAAAAATATTCGAAATTTATTTCCTCAAAATAGACTATGCTTAATTTGACTTCTATACTCGGTCATAAATTCTGTTGACAGACAGACAGAGTCTCATAATTGCTGTCTCTTCCACATCAACAGCTTTAATATTGTTGAGAATCTGTGTTTAATAAATGTTAGTTCCCTGTCATAGTTCTCCCCTGTATGTTAGTCCACACTTAAGACATACCACTAATTGTTTCATGTTTATCCCCAAAAGCTAGCCCAGCATAAATAAAAGGGCAAAATAATTTTTTAGACAATAGATGTATTGTGAAAAGATTTCTCATACTCCAGGGACAGTTTTAAGATGAATTTGCAACTTAAACCAATGGAATGCTTTTTGTTTTAAAAAGGGGTGGGGAAGAAGACCCAAGTTAAAGATGTAGAGGCTTTAGTTTGTGAAGACATTGAGAAAAGATCACTTTCAGTGTCTCACAAAGGAACACAAAACCGAAGTAAATGTAGTTCAATAAGGCAATTTCTTTTCCCAAGAAGATTGCGCCACAACCCAATGCAGACTAACAAACACACTTGTCAAAATGGCCTCTTTTATCCCTGATATAGGTGGTGACTCATTTCATCATACTGGCAAGTCTGAGTTCACAATCTGATGTGATCTGTCAATCAATGCAAAGGGGAAGGATCAGGAAAGATGGGTTCTTGCTGGGCTGATTACCCTTGGAAGGACAAAAGCTGTTTCTTATAAAGGAAATAAGGTGAGAGTAATACAAAGGGAATAAGGTGAGATTAGTGATCAGTCAATGTAGGTGATAAAAGAAATACCACACATTGAGAGGTGACTTCATGAAAGCCAAAGACAAACAGAGGCTCCTTACGAGGCAGGACTTTCAGTACATTCCCAAAGTTCAGTGAGGAGCACTCCCCTTGACTCAGATTCCTTTCTCAAGACAGGGTTGCTCTATGTAATAGCCTTGGCTGTCCTGGAACTAGCTCTGTAGACCAGGCTGGCCTCAAACTCACAGAGATCCGCCTGCCTCTGCCTCCCACGTGCTGAGATTAAAGGTGTGCGTCACCACCATCCAGTTCTTATTTGCATTTTTATTTGCCTGTTATTTTAGACATCAGTGGACTCCAAGGTCTACTTAAATGAATACTTGAAACTCAGGACACAATGAAGAAAGTTGGTTTTTTTTTTTTTACATTCATGATTATTTTTGTTCTTTCTTAATTATTGAGTGGGTTGAGCCCTAGGGAGATAGTTTAGTGATTATTGGTGCCATTCCTGATAATCTGAGTTCAATCCCCTGGACCATATTGTGGAAAGAGGGAATAGACTTCAAGAAATTGTCCTCTGATCTTCTGATATGCATATTAAACATAATAATAATAACAACAAAAATAAGTTAAGTGATCTGGATGGCATCTCTTAGAAAATTGTAGAAAGTATGGTATTTCTTTTTTTTTTTTTTAAAGATTTATTTATTATGTATACAGTGTTCTGTCTGTATCCTTTCTGGCCAGAAGAGGGCACCAGATCTCATTACAGATGGCTGTGAGCCACCATGTGGTTGCTGGGAATTGAACTCAGGACCTCTGGAAGAGCAGTCAGTGCTCTTAACCTCTGAGCCATCTCTCCAGCCCCCTATGGTATTTCTTTTAAAAAAATTATATACATCTTGTTTTTTTGAGACAGGGTTTCTTTGTAGCTTTGGAGCCTGTCTTGGAACTCACTTTGTAGACCAGGCTGGCTCAAACTCACAGAAATCCACCTGTCTCGGCCTCCTGAGTGGTGGGATTAAAAGCATGCACCACCACCATCTAGCTAAAATATTTATTACTATTTTGAAATTATGTGTATAGTATGTTTCTAAATATAATTACAGTGCCCATAGAGGCTGGAAGAGGGTATTGTAATCACAAAATCTGGAGTTGCAGGCATTTATAAGACTGTAGATGTTGTTACTCTAAATTCAATGTGGGTCCTCTGGAAGAGTCACACTTGCTTCTAACCACGGAGCCATCTCTCTCCAGGCCAGTCATCTCTTTTCTTACTGTACTGACATTGAAGTTTATGGTGACCTGTTCTCTTTTCCACATTCCAGGATTATATTCTTAATCATTTTTAGGAAAACACGTATCTATGATTGCTGTCTCTACCCTGTGACACCTATGTTGTCTTGGAACTCTGCCAGCAAGAAGGTCATCACTGCTGCAAACCCTCAGTCTTGGGTCCCTGGAATTGCAAGACTAAATAAACCTGTCATTACAGAAACGGCAAACAGTTGTTCCTGTCTGTCCCCATGACTTTGCCCTGAAGGACTGAAGTCTCTGTTTTGTAACTAATCATGTGAGTCAGTCAGAGCATTCACTGACTGCCACAGATTTGCCACTGTTTTAGAAGTGTTTGTAGGATGCTATTTCTTGCTACCAGTCTGGGTGAGATCCTTGTCTTTTCAGCAGATGTGACTCATGTTACTTCCTGGTTAGAGTATTCGTTTGCATATAGAAGCCCCTCTAGCAAGCTTCTTCCTGTTGAATTTGGTCTCTTTTGACCCCGATGAGCCGAGAACTCTGCTGAATCACAGCGAATATTCACTATGAGTAAAAAATATCTTTTATGGTTTCAGGTAATTAAGATTTTGAGATTGCTTACAACCATCTGTTTCAGTGTTCTACCATAGGAATGGAATGCACACATTAGACACACACACATAATACACACACATACTTCACACATATACCACATAAACACATATGCTACAAACATACAAGCTACACATTACACATACAGACACTTCACATACATTACACACACATAAACTACACATAGTACACCATACAATATACACACACTATAGTATAGACATTACACACATAAATTACACACTTATACACTACACACATACACTATATACACATGCTATACACACATAAACTATATATACACATATACTACATGCTACTCATGAACTACATACATATCTATACTGGCTAATTTTGAGTGTCAACTTGATACAAACTACAGTCATCAGAGAGGAAGGTGCCTCAGTTGAGAAAATGCCTCCATGAGATCCAGCTGTAAGGCATTTTCATTTTTTTCAATTAGTGATCAATGGGAGAGGACCTAGCCCATGGTGGGTAGTATCATCCCTGGGCTGTTGGTCCTGGATTCTGTAAGAAACCAGGTTGAACAAGCCAGGGGAAGCAAGCCAATAAGCAGCACTTCTCCATGGTCTCTGCATCAGTTCCTACCTCCAGGATCCTGGCCTTTTTGAGTTCTTGTATTGACTTCCTTCAGTGAGGAACAGCAATGTGGAAGTGTAAGCCAAATAAACATTTTCCTCCCCAGCTTGCTTTTTGGTTAAGGTGTTTTGTTGCAGCAATAGAAAGCCTAACTAAGACAACACCATACACACCACATACACACAACACATATACATCATGCACACACACACATACACCACACACACACATACACACACATTTATAGGTATGTACTGACTTACGACATTGTGCAAGGCAAGAGCAAAGGCTAGAGGGCACCCTGTCTTACAGGCAGACTGGACCTCCAGTATGGACAAATGCCAATCAAAAGTGGAATTTCTTCTTGAGGAAACTATAATTCTGTCTTTATGACTTTTTTTGATTGGCCCAGTCTCACACTGGTCATTGAGGATACATGATAACTGTGGTGGTTTGAATGAAAATGGTTTCCATAGGCTCACGTGTTTTAATGCTTAATCCCCAATTGGCAAAACTGTTTGGGAAGGATTAGGAGGTGTGGTTTTGTTGGATGAAGTGTGTGTTTATCCTGAGATTTAAGAAAAAGTCCTGCAATTTTGAGCCAAATTCGAAGCAACCCTTAGGGTAAATACCAGCTGGAAAGAAGGGTTCTGGCTAGGTCCACCCCTGGATTCCCAGGGAATGGCCACGAGTAACGTTTTACAGAGACTTAAAAAGGCAAAACTCATAATCCATTGCATTTCCCATCAGGTCCAATGGGGCAAGCACACATCCAGATGTGTTTCCTGTCTATGAACCTCCCACCCACATGTGACCAGGCACATCTGGTGCAGATGGATCAAACAAACTTATTTAGGGCAGTGAAAATGCGTGACTTGTTATTTCCCAAGAACAACAGCTCCTAGCATTCCAGGGCATTATCTTGTCCTTGGGCAAGTGGGGCTTACAGGATCACTTTGCCTCTTGCAGGTGTCAATGGGGGCAGGCTTCAAGGTTCCAAAAGCCCATGCCACTCTCAGCTCTCTCTCTCTCTCTCTCTCTCTCTCTCTCTCTGTCTCTCTCTCTCTCTCTCTCTCTCTCTCTCCTGTGATTGTGGATCAGATGTGAGCCCTTAGCTACTGCTCCAACACCATGGCTGCCTGCCTACTGCCTGCTGCCTGCCTGCTTTCTGCCTTTTGCCTGTCATGCTGACTACCATGATGGTCATGGTCTCCAACCCTTTGGAGCCACGATGACCCCCAAATGAAATTCTTCTCTTTTCTAAATTTTCTTGGTCATTGTATTTTGCCCCAGAAAGAGAAGAATAACTAAGACAGTAGCTTGTGGTCTTCTTTCATTTTTAATGTGTGTTCACCCCTGAATGAGACAAAACCTGGCTCGAGGACTTCCGGCCTTACTAACCTCTAGCCAAGCTGAGCTGGAACAAAGCCAGGCTCCATGTGTCCAACCCTTCCAAATCAGTTCCAAACTCACCTTCCTTTGTCAGGCTTCTGAGTACTGCTTCTGCTTCTGTCTCCTACAAAGTCCTGTAAGCTCCTTACTTTTATCAGCCTATTATTAACACCTTCTGTATTTATTAAGTTTGTCATTAGAATTTATACTTCAAAACATCATCTAAATTTGCCACACACCTGCCTCTACTTAACTCCATGAACTCAGTGTGCGTTCTGTGCTTCATTTACCTCATATAGGAAAAGTATAGGCTGACAGCTTCAACACTTCCATTTATTTCTCCCACCTCAACAGTTTCTTTCTTTCTTTCTTTCTTTCTTTCTTTCTTTCTTTCTTTCTTT
>JABTXL010012609.1:13803607-13837216 GCA_025134845.1 Neodon shergylaensis | reverse complement strand
TTTCTTTCTTTCTTTCTTTCTTTCTTTCTTTCTTTCTTTCTTTCTTTCTTTCTTTCTTTCTTCAAACATTTATTTATTATGTATACAAAATTCTGTCTCTGTGTATGCCTGCAGGCCAGAAGAGGGCACCAGACCCCATCACAGATGGTTGTGAGCCACCATGTGGTTGCTGGGAATTGAACTCAGGACCTTTGGAAGAGCAGGCAATGCTCTTAACCTCTGAGCCATCTCTCCAGCCCCTCAACAGTTTCTTTTTTTAAATTTTTTTCTTTTGTTTTGTGATAGGGTCTCACTTTGTAGCTCTGGCTAGCCTAGAACTCACTATGTAGACCAGGTTGGCCTCAGACTCACACATATCTACTCGCTTCTGTGTCCCAAATGCCATCCCAACAACTTCTGTCATGTAGTTATTGCCTGTGTGCGTGATTTTTATGCTCTCTGCTTCTAATTCATCTTTATGAGTCCAGGATCCTTTGTTACTATTGATTTGGTATTTAATACTTAGAGAATAGATCAGGGCGGTTCACCACAAAGACAATTAGACATGAACACACAACCAACAGGTCATTAACATTAACTTCAATGTTAATTCTTTTTTTTTAAAGAGTAATTTTATTTTATGTGCAGTGGTGTGGGGGTATCAGATATTGCGGGAGCTCCTTCCGCTCCTTCAGCCAATAGCCGCTGAGATACCAGCCCACTGGGGCATGGTCTCTCTCCCTTTAAAAAAGTGGCTACTTCCATCTGCTCTCTCTCCAGCTCCCATGCTCTGGAACTGGAGCTACAGACAGCTGTGAACTGCCATGTGGGTACTGGGAATTGAACCCAGGTCCAAAAGAAAAAAAAAAAAGGACAGCTTTTACTTCATTCTGTTGTTAGTCAGGAGGCTCTGTACCACGAAAAATAGCACGTAGTCATGTCATTTAGGTTAATAGAAGTTTATTTATGCCAATACATAAGAAAGTAAGGAAGACAGGAAAATTACCCAGTGCCTACAGAGTTCGGAGTCACTGTTGACACTCAGTCATTTCCTCTGTAACAAAGAATGAGTTGGTGACTCAGCAAGGACTCTGATGGTTGGTCCCTGTGGATGCAGCCGTCCTTCCTGATTGAAGATGGCACCACGGACAGGCGAGGCCTGCCCCGGCTGTATCTTACTGCACCTTGCTTAATTTCTGCCTCTCACACCAGTTCTCCGATGGTTAGATCAGGCATTTCTGGGTGTGTCATTTTTTTTTCTGGCTTCCCCGTGGCCTGTCTATCAACCAGTCATTGAAAATACAGCGAGCAACCGTGGTCGGTGTGTGGCGCTCACACGACGCAGAACACGGTGCGCTGCTCGGAGGCCTGCCTGATCTCTCAAGAACACTTTAAGCCTGTCTCAGAGTGCAGGTAATAGCAGACAGCTTTATTGCTGGAGACAAAATGCCTTTGTTTCCCAGGGACACAGAGTGCCATTTCACTGCTACAACTGTTCTGAAGATTTGGTGTCACCATTTTGTGTGATGTGTGTTTTAGATGCTGCCTGTCATACACGCACTGGATGAAGATGCCTCCCTGCGTTTAGTGAAAGATGGTAGAATTGCAGATGAAGCCATTATTAACATGGTTGTCGCCTAATTGGACGTTCTGCATTGTCCTTTAAAGTGTCCATCTTTGTTTAAGTTGGAACGTCGGAAACAATTGCAGTATTTTTCATCCTGGAAATTGAGGTCATTCTTCCCAAGATGGGTTGTGAACCCACACAAGAAGATTCTAAATTAAAAACCAGGTCTGTCTGCTCAGTGTTTCCGCTGTTCCTAAGGAATTTTTGCCCATGGGAAGGGGTAGAGTTGATAGTTGAATTAAGTTTTCAAGAGGCCTGAGGCCCAGAGGACTATTAGTGGGAACAAGTAACTCCTTTTACAAAACAAGAACGCCACCTTTACTAACATTCCTATCAAAGGACATAAAAATAAATGATAAGTAATCTTTATCTTGTTGTGATTTAGTTGGGCCCCTTGCATATGATTCCTATAAAACTCCATTATCTCAATTTTTACAAAAACTATGACTCTATAGGATGCAGACACTGCTGATCAAAGAAAATTACTGAGTTGAAGATTCAGGAATCCACTTCACTAAGTCTCTGCTGGAAACTCAAGCAGCAGTTTTGAAGACAGTGTGCCTCAGACTTCTCTTTATGCATGTGTGGTGTGTGCATTCCCTTAGAAAGACGTCCTGCCACAAGTCCAAATCGCTGTAGTAAATCAGCCACTTGTCCCACATGTGTCCCCTAGCAAGGCTCTGTGCTAAGTGTTTCAGGCTGCTTAAATGGAATAGCTTCCTCAGCTTCCCTGCACGGCAAATTGGGAAGGGGGTTTATGCATCAGTAGGCGTCTTTCAAAGTGAGCTCTAAACTTCAGACTCCAAATGGGGTTGGTTCTGTGGGACTGGGTATAGCTCAGTGGCAGAGCACTCATTTAACGTCCTCGAGGCCTTGGGTTTGATCCTCAGCATTATAAACAGAACCCCAAACCAAAGGGAATTCGCAGAGAAGACACAGGTGTATTTATTACAGGTTTTCGGCAGAGATCTGAGAGGGGGTGATGGGTGGGTACTCTAGGCAGCTGGACCAGATGTAGTCCAGGACATGGCCTCTACAGATATTTCTTCACTAATCAGCGTTTGCTTATTTTCTCAAAGTCTATCTACATGGGAAAAAACTTTTTTTTTTTAATATTTATTTATTTATTTATTTTTGGTTTTTCGAGACAGGGTTTCTCTGTGGTTTTGGAGCCTGTCCTGGAACTAGCTCTTGTAGACCAGGGTGGTCTCGAACTCACAGAGATCCGCCTGCCTCTGCCTCCCAAGTGCTGGGATTAAAGGCGTGCGCCACCACGGCCCGGCTTATTTATTTATTTATTATGTATACAATATTCTGTCTGTGTGTATGCCTGAAGGCCAGAAGAGGGCGCCAGACCTCCTCACAGATGGTTGTGAGCCACCATGTGGTTGCTGGGAATTGAACTCAGGACCTTTGGAAGAGCAGGCAATGCTCTTAACCACTGAGCTAACTCTCCAGCCCGGAAAAACTTTTTCCTTTTTAAATTTGCCAGATAGGAATAGTATTATAAAGATACCTGTTGGGCAAAAAGCTCCACAATGGTCCAGAGTCCACGGGACCAACTAAAGCTCCCTTACTCCTGGCTTACAGCAGTACCTGGTTTCTGAGATTGAGCTGAGCAAAAACAAAATGGCTAGCTTCACAATATGGCAGGGGTTTATAAGACTTAGGTTTGAAAAAGAAAACCTCAGCATTTGGTTACATGAAAGACTTGCATCCTATAAAGCCCCTCCCCATTCAGCCTTTTATTAATCAACTTACTTAGTTATCTGAAGATTGATATGCCCAGATATAAGTTTATCCTGTTTACATAAAGGTATATTAAAAATGGAAATATCCTTTGTACTAGAATTAAGTCAGTAGTTGCACATAACAAAAGAAAATGCATGATAACTTGTTACATCTTACATTTCTTGCCTTTTGTGTTCTATTTTAAAGGTTTATTATTTATTCATTTAGCATACACATGTGTGTATATATGTATGTATGTATATATGCATACCCACACACAAGCATGTGTGCCAGGGTATGTTTGTGGAGGTCCAAGCACAGTTTGCTGAGTCAGTTTTTCTCCTTCTACCCCTTTGGGTTGACTCAGGCTGTCAGGTTTGGTGGCATGAGCCTTTACCCATGGTCATTTTGGCAGACAGGGTCTCATGTAGCCCAGGCTGGTCTTGAAGCTGCTGAGTGGATAAAGCTGACATAGAATTCCTGACCCTCCTGCTTCTGCCCCCTAAGTGCTGGGATCGCAGGTATGCACTGACTCACACAGCTTAATATCACGTTTCCCTGTGTCAGATTTCCAAGAGAAGCCCCAGTGGCCTGTGGACTTTCACTCCTGGGGGAGTACAAGACTGTTGGTAGGTCACACATAAGAAGACAAAATTTTGGGGGCTGGAGAGATGGCTCAGTGGTTAAGAGCATTGCCTGCTCTTCCAAAGGTCCTGAGTTCAATTCCTGGCAACCACATGGTGGCTCACAACCATCTGTAATGAGGTCTGGTGCCCTCTTCTGGCCTGCAGACATACACACAGACAGAATATTGTATACATAATAAATAAATAAAAAAAAAAAGAAGACAAAATTTTAACAGCTTCAAGAAACTTCTTTAGAATACCCATACATTTACCATAAAAAGCAGTGTATTTTAGTTCATTTAAAGATGTAAATTCTCTCAAATGGAAAATGTAGGCTAAGAGTTGAAGGTGGCCTTACTTCTGTCATTGAAGGAGAGGAGGATAGGCGACCTTTGGTTAACAAGATATAAGGGGACAAAGGAGGATATGAATCCTTAGCAAGTTGGAAAGCATGGATATGGAGTAATTTATCTAGTCTATAATCTCAATCAAAATGCTTATATTAGAATGTTCCAGTCCACTAGGAACAAGTAAAGGTGAAGGGGAGAATCTACCCACAAACCACGAGGCTGTTGATAAGGATAAAATTCGAATAATAACAGCCAAGTGTCTTTCCTTCCAGGAGCTTACTGCTCTGTGCAGGGAGGCAGATGTGCACATTAAATTCTAAAAATAATGAAACAGAACTTGGACAGAGAAACCCTTACAAAGGGCATGTGTTGGGGTCAGGGGATGCAGATTTAAAAAGGATAGAATTCCTGAGACAGGGAGTCATGGATTGAATCCTCTATGGCATTCTCACGGCGTGCCCCCTCTCCCCAGAATTTAGTTCCATGAAAGTTCCTATAGGCAAATGAAAACCTCCTAATGAATAAATCCACGGCACTCGAGAAGAGCTACAGACCGGTGGGAAATGAGCTTCTGTTATCCCAGGTTCAGTGAGGTACTTCTCTGACAAGCTGGTAACCGCACATTAATAAAACACCCTTTTCAAAG
The DNA here is from genome assembly GCA_025134845.1 of Neodon shergylaensis. NCBI lineage: Eukaryota > Metazoa > Chordata > Mammalia > Rodentia > Cricetidae > Neodon > Neodon shergylaensis. The sequence continues at coordinate 13,832,257 of JABTXL010012609.1, read as the reverse complement.
GGTAAGCTCAATCAGCAGAATGTGATCCAACACATCTGAGTAAGAGTGGTGTCAGACGCTGAGATAAAGTAGAGCAGATTCTGGGGACACAGAGCCCAGAGCAACACAAAAGCAGAAGCATCCACACATCTTTCCTTTCTCTTGCTGAGCCTGCGAAACTCAGACATTCATTTCTCATGCTGTGTTCTGAAGGACCTTGGCAGCGTCTCTTACTTGCTCCTTAATGGCAGCGCAGGGGGAGGGTGGGAGGGGCCGTTCACAGTGAGTCTCAGTTCTGCCATTTCCAGGCTCACCAAGCGTGATTTTGCAGAGCGTAGCTACAAACCTCCACATCCCACTTCCTTTCCTGTAGTCTGCTCGTTTTGTGATATAATAGGGAATGGCCAGTGAGGATGCAGCGGAAGCCAAGAGGACACAGAGGAGAATGTGTGACAGTGACTGACGTGAGGGTCCTATGTTTAATGTGTCATGCGACAAAAGTATGATGCACAGAAACCGTGGATCCCATATGCCTGTTTTCAACCAGCTGGTCTTTCTGAGGCTGTACTGGACTCCACAATGAGTAGATGTAGCCTGAATGGTGGGCCGCTGCTGAATTTTGAAAACCAATATTTGAGAACAAATAAGGCACTAAGTTAGTGTTAGTAATGGGGAAATGCAAAATGTGTCTCAAATTGTGTTTGGTCTCCATTCAACTGGAGAACAGCTCCCAGAATATTCCGGCGAAGACGGTAGGACAGCAATCTGGGAGACGACGGAGCCAAGAGGGAGGTGACCTTTTACGCTTCCCGTGTATTCAGAACCTTTGGATCAACCCAGGATCCCTTTGTCTGCTAAAGAGTGACAAGCCCTTCTTTGTCTTGTTGCTTCTACTCATTGCCTTCCTTCCTTTGAAAACCACCCCCAAAGCTGCTTTTACTTGCACACTTGCCAGGATGACACCCAATTCAGGGATGGAGTGTTTGGTAAATACTTAGAGTCTTATGGCTGGAAAAGTATCTTTGAGAGTCTTCAAATCAGTCCGTAAAACCTGATTTCCTTAAAGCACAGCTCTCCTGGCATGCTCTATCTCTCTGTCTCTGTGTGTCTCTGTTTCTTCCTGTCTCTGTGTCTCTTTGTATTTTTCACTGTTTTTGTTGTTGTTTTGTTTTGTTTTTGAGACAAGGTATCTCTTTATAACCCTACCTGCCCTAGAACTCTCTATGTGGCCTCCAAAGATCTTCCTGCCTCTAACTCCTGACTTCTGGTATTAAAGGCATGTACCGCCACACCTGCATACTCTTTAGATCTCTTGACCGGATTAAACACCCAGTGAGGCAAGAGACAGAAATAACAGGAAAGGAATTGGGGTGGTCAGTAGGACTGTGAACAACCATTCTGCATTCGGTGAACCTGAGTAAGGAATTCTTTTTGTCATAATTAAACCAAATCTCTGGAGATGAAAGTAAACAAATGAGGTTGTTTATCCTTGTTCTAAAGACACATGTACACTCTGGTCCTAAAGGTTCATTTGCAGCACAGCGTCTTTGTGTGTTATTATTTATGTCAGGGTGACCGGGCTTCATATTCCATGCAAATATCCACAATCCAGATTGTCAGCAGGACCAACCTTCCCCACCCGCATACTTGTTCTGTGTTTGCAAAGAGAAATTTTCCCCTCTGGATTCTTGGGAAGTACCTGGTATGGGTTCTATCAGGATACCGCAGAGATTATTTCAAGAAAAAGATTATACAGTGTAATGCTTAGCATTTATATAGGTTCTTTTGATTTCAAAAAAACAACTTAGAAATATCGCCTACCATGACAGCATCCTTGCGAGGTAGGTGAGTATTATTGTCTCTACACTGACTATAGAAACCCGAGGCCGAAGAGCGAAGGACTCTATTCTGAGCTTGGTGGCAGGAGCCATACTGGGTATGGGCACCTTGGCCACTTGCTCTGGGCTCTGAAGAGGTCACACCTCTCTCATGTAGCAACAGTCTCCATTAATACAGGATTATATATTGTAGAGATATAAAACAACAACACACGATGACATTATAGAACAATAATCCAATATTTCTGTTTCTTAGTAAAATATGTTAAGCACAGTATTTAAATTGCATTTGTCTGAAAAGCATTTGGTATATTAAATAGCAGAAGGTATATTAAATAGCTCTATAAACATTTGCTGGCATACTCTTAACAGCATAATAATTCTAAATAAATTAAAATCCACTGACGCATAGAGACCTTTCCTTTATAATACTGTTAACCAGACACAAATGTGAAATAGCTTTGTTCTCAAAATGCAGACTTAATGGCTTGCTGAATATTAGCAGGGGCACGCCATCTTTCTGAGCTTGAGGAAGGTATATATATATACACACATATATATGTATATGTATATATATGTATATGTATATGCGTATATGTATGTGTATGTATATGTATATGTATGCATATGTATATGTATGTGTATGTATATGTATGTGTATGTATGTGTATGTATATGTATGTATATGTATATGATGTATATGTGTATGTATATGTATGTATATGTATGTGTATGTGTGTGTATGTATGTGTATGTGTATGTATATGTATATATGTATATGTATATGAATATATATGAGAGTGAGTGAGAGAGAGAGAGCTGACTTTGGTTTTTAAAATAAAATAATCACTTAGGGAGGGAAAAAAGTATAGTTGAAGACTGGGTAGTGGTGGCACACACCTTTAATCCCAGCACTTGGGAGGCAGAGGCAGGGAAATCTCAGTGAGTTCGAGGTCAGCCTGGTCTATAGAGCGAGTTCCAGAATAGCCAGAGCTACACAGAGAAGGCCTGTCTCAAAAAACCAAAAGAAAAAAAAAAGAATGTAGTTGGAAGGTGAAAATGAAAGACTGATATTTCTATATTGTATACATTTTGGGGAATTCACACCTTTCCCAAAGATATTCTGACACTTTGAACTAGTGCTGAGGTGAACACAGAGATGTAGAACAAGAACATTTAGGGAGAAGACAGACTGATACCAAAGAAAACCTGTGGGTTCAGAACACAAGGGGACAAAAGACTGGGTGTTTTTCAGGAGTCTTGAAGGCTGGCATGAGATGGGGGTGTCTGTGCTCAGCTGCCTCAATAGGTCTTGGAGATGGGTTATTAGAGAAGAAACTTGGGGCTATCTGTGACTTCTCCCCTATTCCTCGAACTCCAGAATTCAGCAATGTTAAAGGAGAGGGCTCACCTCACGCTAAAACCTGTGCAGCTGGGCCAGCAGAAAAGGTCCTAAAACCAGTAAGAAACAGAAGACAAGAACTGAGTCTTAAAATCTGTATGCAGATGTTAAAAACTAACTCCTACGCCAGAATGACATTCTCCGTTAGAGCTCATACAAAAGTCTTAAATTTAATATATGGTGCTAAGATGTTGTTAGCTAGATATTACATGTCATTCAGAGAACAGTTTTAATAAGTGTGCTTTTTTTTATTTCTCCTTAAAAAAAAAAGATGTCGTAAACCATGGTCTTTGCTCTAGTCCTTCCTGCACTGGGTCTGAAGCCTCGCTTGTCTGTCAGTGAGCTATGCACTCAGGGGCTCCCTCCCGGTGGCATTGTCATTGGCAGCTTGGCTGGAGGGAGACTTGCGTTTGGACAGGTTTGAACAGTTCGGCTGTTTGGTGGGCTGTAAGGATTTGGCATAAGGTGAATACCAGTCTCTTTCAAACACATCTTTAAGTTGTTTAATGATGCTCCTGTTGTCTCTCGCATCTGCCTGGTTGATGACAAGGCCCGTACCAGCATTCTGGGTGAAGTCGTTCCCTACCCAATCAAAATTTCCTGCAAACAAAGAAATCATGGTGAGAAGGTGTGATCAACTGGGAAAATTCCCAATATATGAAATGTAGAACAGATTCAAATAAAAATAAATAAATAAACACCCAGGAATAACGAGAGAGGCAGAATCATGATGACAGCTCCAGAGAAAAAACTTGCAAGAAGCCCTACATATGGCGGATTAATATTTGCATATTATTTTGGCATTTTCTTCAGCTTCGCTCAAGTTGAAACTCAGAACAAGGAATCTGCTGTTCTTTTTCTGTAAATGTTATTTCTTATTGACGTTCACAAGACACACTAAATACAGCAACATTTAAAATATATAGGAATACACTTTAAAATCCTGTGAACAATTACACCGTCTCAAAGAGACAACATCGAATCCATATGTATAAACATTATTATGCAGAGACACTTCACAATGGAGGCAAAGCCGAAGTCAGGGAAGAGGCTCCTGCGCTCCCTAAGGAGACTGGAAGGCATCCCCTAGGGCAGGGGGACTGGCTACTTGGCCAGGTGTTTCAGGACAGTTTTCAGGACATGCCAGAAACTGGTTGGTTTAAAGAGTAGAAATGTATTCTCATGACTTTGGAGACAAAAATTAAGGTTGGTTCTTTCTGAGCGCTAAGGGAAGTGTGATGGCTAATTTTTGTTGCCGACTTGACACATCTGAGAAGAACTGCTACCATCAGACTGGCCTCTGGTCACGTCTATGGGGCATTTGCTCGATGGCTAGTTATATAGGAGGGTTCTGTCCACTGTGGGCATTGCCCTTTCCTGGGAAAGTGGGCCTGGGCTGGATAAGAAAGGTATCTGGCCATGAACCTGGGATCAAGACAGTAAGCAGTATTGCCCTCTGGTTACTGGTTCAAGCACCTGTCTTTAGTTCCGGCCTTGCCTTCTCTTGATGATGAACCTTAATCTGCAAGCTGAAACAAACCCTTTCCTCCCCAAATTGCTTTTGGTTATGGTGTCCATCACAGGGATAGAGAAACTACTAGGGTGGAAGTGATGAGTTCCAACCCCATCTCCTGGGTGGCCCCTTCTCCCTGTCTCTCCACACCGCCTTTCCTGTACGCATGCCCTTATCTAGCCCTCTTTCTGATTTTGCATTTGAAACAGGATGTTACTATATAGTTCAGGCTGGCCTCAAACTCACAGCAGTCCTTCCCCTTCAGCCTTTGGAGCTGGGATCACAGGCACGAGACACCATACATAGTTCCTCTGTGGTTTGTTTTGTTTTAAATGACATAGAGCACATTAGATTAATGTCTATAATGATCCTGCTTGGGAGTGATTTTCCTTTTACCCATTCTTTCCTACAGGGAACTGGGACTTCAGCATATGAATTTGGAGGCTGAGATTGTTTCAGAAGAGGTTGTAATTGCTATGCCATTAATGCTTAATCCATCTTCAAGACTACATTGGTTTGAATGAGAATGACCCCCATAGACTCATATATTTGCATGCTTAGTCCCCAGCTGATGAGCTTTCAGGGAAGGGTTAGAAGGCGTGGTCTTGCTGGAAGAGGTGTGTCACCAGGGGTGGGCTATGAGGTTTTAAAAGCCCACACTTGGCCCAGTGTCTTTCTCTCTGTGTCTGCTACCCAAGGACCACATTGTAAAGCCCTCAGCTACTTCTCCCACACCATACCCACCTGCATGCCACTATACTCTTCACCGTGATGATAACAGACTAAGTCTGTGGAATTGTAAGCCAGCCCCCAATTTAAATGTTTTCCTTTATATGATTTGCTTAGGCCATGGTGTCTCTTCATAGCCATAGAACATGAAAACAAAGGCACAGAAAATGACTGAGCAACCCTAACCTCCCATATATGTTTCTTTGGGATCAAATGGGCAAAACCAAGCTCTGTCCTTAGAAGGGGACAGTGCTGTTTATTTCTCTGATCTTCTGTGTCCTGTCTTGGTCACTGAGTACCTAATGTTTACTAGGTCTGATGTGAAGAATGTAGATAGAAATCCGAATATGACAGTTTCTACCTTCAAAGAGTCAATGAAGGAAACAGTCATTAGAACACAGAAGGCAGGAGAGGGTACACACCAGGATTTCACATCCAGAGCCATGCTCGCTGGGGAGAAGGCTTTCTATTTTTCGCTAAATATGCCAAGAAGAAGCTGCGTATTGAGTGATGAGAAACACACTGAAGGTTAACTGGGACAAGAGATAACCAAACTCCCAAAGGAGGGTGGTATCTTGTGGGCAGAGAAAAGGTCAGGAATTTGGAATATTAGGGGCTGTGGTCAAGCTGCAAGGGAGTCTGAGAGGAAAGAAACTATAATTTATTGTCGACTTTGGGCAAAGCACAGTACTTGTGTTTACAAACACTATTATACATGATGGGGAGAATTTACCATGAGGAAGGAGATGTTCACAGAGGTTCCTACACTCGTCCCAATTTTCATGGTTAACCAATGGTGCCTCAGGGAAAACCGCTGGAGCTGGGGTTCAGAGTCAAATCTAACTCCAGAACCAGCACTTCACTTCCGTGTCATGTGGCCTCTGACCCTAAAGGCATCCACTGACTGCTTCACCCTGGTCAATGACCTCAGCTCAGGCTCTGGGGCATAGCAGCCACACTGGGATTTCTGCTATGTGCATTGGCAGATCAAATTTTCTGGAGGAAACAGACACAGACAAATGTGTTGGGAGAAGCCCCGGGAGGAGAAAAGAGGATGCAGAGAGGTGAGGACTTTGGGGCCGTTATCCTGTAAACCGAGCTTTTTCCTGCTATCAGTGAACAAGCCAAAAATCACAGTGTTTGTGGATTTCAAATGCTTTAGTTGGCTTCTTTCCGAGATAGCTCTGGGACGTTTCATGCTGACACAGGGATTTTGCCTGACCTTCAAGGTGACATATATGCATCTGTATTTTTTTTAAAGTTGGGCTACAATTTCACCTGTTATCTTTGTAAACTATTTCAGCACCCCCTCCCCCCACCAAATGCACGCTAAGGCTGCAATACCCAGAATGTAGTGTGTCCTGTGTGTATACGTGATGTCAAGGGTGCCAACGAGCTCATTTTGTTAGTAGGCAGCCTTGGGCATCTTGCCAGCACCTTCCATTAACCTCCTGCAACCTCCTTAGCTGTCTCGTAACTCAGACACTTTCCTGAAAAATTTGCAGAGCTTAATTCAGATACATTCTGGAGAATTTAAAACGAGAGAGAGGACACTGCCTGAAGATTCTTCTGCAAGTCTCATACTAACCTAATGGAGCTGTAATCTCATACCCTGGGAATTTTCTTAGTTCCACATTATCAATGAGCATCGAAGGAACCATTCAGGAGATTGCCCAGTGTGCTGAGGATTATTTAAGGTACCAGTTATTTCCCCTTTTTGTTCTTTGAGTGTTTTTCTGTTAGAGCTCTGCTTCTCTCTAGGGAATCAGTGTTTTGTTAGAACTGTTGTCTATAAAACGAACTCACCAAATAACATCTTAGCTCAGGATGAGGAAGAGAGCAAGAATCCAATCTTTACTAAGACCCCGGACCCACCAGAGCCAGTGTGTGGGGCCATTCATATATCACCTCACTTAACCATCACGTCACCGTCAAAGGGTGGGTGCTAGTGCCCCCCTTTCTCAGACAGAAAACTGAGACTTAAAAGAGATTACACAACTTGCTACCATCTTCCAGCTTGTGTCAGTGCTGAAATTAAAAAGCACAGCTTTTTTCTGATTCCAAAACACTGCTTTAATTTGTCCAAGAAATGTTTGCATATCAGGTGAGCCATTTGAAGACCAATAAACATTACTTGATAAGCTACCATGTCTGGTCTTGGATTGGGTTCTGTCTTCCTCTTTGGTTAAGGCATCACTGAACGGGCCTATGGCATATTACTTTAAATAAAAGCCACAATAAAATATCTTGATTTCGGGTCTTAAGCCACTGTGTGCATGTCTTGATTCATCCATAAGTTTTAGATAATTTAGACAGAAGTTCCCATTTTTTAGTTTAACAATTCTGAGGTATTTTTTTGTCATTTGTCTTTAAAGTTTTTATAATTATTTGTTTATTTAATATTTATGAGTGTTTCGCCTGCATGTAGCTCTAATTTTAAGAAGGCAATGCTGTAATTAGAAAAAATAGAGACTGCTATTCTCAGGCTGGGATTGCAATGACCCCGTAGTCTGAACAGAACAGAGAACTCCTCTCTGGACACCCGCATGGCCGAGTTACATCCTTATGCAGACCCCATGTCCTCATTTCTAACTTGGATTATGCTCTCCTTTCTGTTGGTAGCGATGCTAACAGGACTAAATGAGGTAAAGTGCTTCAGGAAGTAGAAATAACTGATAGGGGTTCCGTATTCATTCTGCACCCCACAAACATGTTTTTCTTCTCTGCTGAGGCTGCCACTTCACCTGTGTGATGTAATAATCACCCCCATTCCCTAGGATTTGAGCGTCTCCTTTTTATAGACAATCTCAGCTCTATCTGGGATCATTTCAGTGAAGGAATTTACCTGGCCTCCCACACACTGCAACAAGTTAGAATAATCCCACTGATGTAATAATAATTTATGCACCTGGAACTTTATTGCCTTAAGAATGACAGCTAACATTAATTGGGCATCATCCATGTGCCAGGTGATTTGTGTGTATTGTCTCTCATTTAAACATTACTCCGTGAAGTTAAAGACTGACACCAGCCTCATCTACAAATCAGCAAACTGAAATTTAGGGAGGTCCAGGGAACTGCTCCGCGTTAGATATCTAGAAAATAGCAGAGATATGGTGAGAAGATGGCGTGGATGTCTTTGTTTCCCAGACACTATAGCGACTCCTCACAGCCCCCAGATGGGATGTCTCATGATCTTGTAGACAGAGAATAAGCATTTTGGGTCCATGTATCTGTTTCATGCCAGAACTCACCTCTCATAAGTCCTTCGTCTCCTTGCTTATAAAATGAGCCGAATGGACCAGAGAATGTGTGCAGAATGCAGACAGTAAATAGTCTTCCATGGTTGGCAACCATGGAGTAGAGAGAAGGTCTACTTAACTGAAGAGCTCTTGGCCTTCATCCTCCCACCTTTTAGTTGCACAACCTCTTTAACAACTACAGCAGACCTCTACTGTCTGGATGATGCCCAAGGAGGAGCTTTTCAGCCCCCATACCCACCAATGTAAGCTGCTCCGTCTGTTACCATGTACTTGTTGCGGTTTAATTTTGGAAAGGTCTGGTTCTTTTGTTCTTTTGTTGCACAAGCATTCTCTCTTTCCAGATCAAAAAATTTCTGTAAGACAAAAAACCAAGAAAATAAATGCTAAGAAAGCAAAGCAGGTCAATTGAGAATGTTTTGGGTCTTGTTCACAAGCACAAAGGAGCCTATTATCCAAATATCAGCAATAGACCTCACATTGGGTTATTAAAATGACGCTCTTGTTACTTTGTATAGAGGAAGCTATTTTTACTCTCCATCCATATAGGCAACAACAAAGAGAATTAGCATGCTCAACTAGCTCTGTGACTAACTCTGCAGAGCGAACAAACGAACACAAAATTCCTTCCCTGAACAGGGTGAGAACAAGGAGGTTGGTTGTTTAATCCTCACTGTCTTACTGAGCAGGGCACACTGGCCCTGGAAGCAGTCTCCAGACACTCTGTGTCTTGCATGCCAACAAACTGAATGACTGTTCTTACCTGGTGCGTATATTATGTCAATGACTAACTGATTCATCTGAGAATCTGCAATGGTCAAAAGAGATTTTGCCACAGAACAAATAGTTTTCATTGGAACACCTAAGTTCACGGGCTTTTTGAATGGGCAACTAAAAAAAAAATAAATCACAAAATTCAAACTATGGAATTCTTGTGTCAGTGTGACTCTGAAGTAATGATGATGATGATGATGATGATGATGATGATAACTATAATATTAATAGCATTCAATTTCGTTCAAGGCCCAGAATAGAGAAGCTTGGGAAGTGAGGCCTGGCTGCAGGGAAGGCAGGCCTTTGAAATTTGGCCAGGGTTGGATGAATTATCCATTGGGAATGAGCCCGTAGGACTCTGAAGGCTTAGGTCAAGGGTCTCAGTTTTCCACTGCAGTGGAGGACATGGATCCTAGAAGGTCTTTCAGCTCTGGCCTCTGTGAGCTGGAAGGGAAGAGAGGCAGAGGCCAGATGTGGAAGGTGACTTCATGTATAATTTTAAAGTTCTGATAGTTCTAATTTGGTTGGGGAAATGGTTAGAGTTGGCCTAGCCTTATACTTCACGCTGGGGGAAGGGTAACCTGATGATCACTAAGGCCCATCTATTCTGAGCTTCATCGGAAAGACATCTGAGACAGCAGAAACCAGACCACTGTCTCTAACATCGTTAGAGGTCTTACTGTGCTAAGAGAGAAGCAAGGAGACCAAAGAGAATTACTTCATTAAATAAAGTAATTCAAGAGAGCTATGAAAATATTTTTTAGATTAAAATAAAAAAATTATGTGTATCTATTTATGTGTGTTGAAGTGTGGGTATGCGCATGTGAGTGCAGGTGTCCACAGAGGCCAAAGATGTCTGATTCCTGGAACTGGAAGTATAGATAGTTGTAAGCCACCTGCATCACCTGATGTGGGTGCCGGGAACTGAACTCTGGTCCTTTGCAGGAGTAGTGCATGCTTTTATTTGCTGAGCCATCTCTGCAGCCCTAAGTTGTGACAATCTTGCAAGCAGCAGTCTCTCCCCAATGTCCTCAATGATACCAAGTCACATCTGGGCAGGTGATGAGAGTATCTACTTAGAGACAGAGCACCATGCCTGGTCCCAAACTATCTATCTGCCTTGTCAGGGCTCTGTGCTTCCTGCAGACATACTGTATCCAAAGTTTTATACCCTACTTTTCTTGTAAAAGCTCCCTGACCATCTGTGTCCTAGATGATGGGGCCATGTTTCCTTCCCACCCATGCCTGTCTTGACATTTAAAAATACATGGCCTCTGTTTTATAAAATGGCCGACAGTGAGCTATTAATGTGTGGCTTATTCAAGATTCATGACCATCTGTGTCCAAAATGGTGAAACTGAAGGGGTTCTGCAGAGGCTACTGTGGCAGATTCCTCTTTTCTTGTAGGATTTCGAGTGCAAGAGCCTTAGAGGCAAGCATGCTGTGGGGGCAGGAAGCAGCATGGCGGGAAGACCCCTGGCTTTGGGTGAAGGGAGACCAAGAGTGATCGTGGGAGTGGATGTACGATGCTGTGGGCCCAAGCTCCTGCAAACCTCATATACTCGACAGAAGATCTTGTAATGTCACTCACTGACCTCTAGGGTGCATGATACTCACAGGGAATACCAGATCATAACCGACAATAAGAAAAGTCTGGGCAATGCTTGGTCCACAGAACAGAGTCCATGTCTGGTACTGGAAACCTAGGCAAATGCCCATGTCTTGGGAGGGCATATGCCCTGTTGGGAAAGCTATTGCCTTTATTTTGCTTAATGGGCATGCTGCTCCTGTCAAATTGCCTTCTAAATAACTATGTTTATGCACAATGATTGGCGTTGCTATCAGCTTTGGTCTACAAAGCATCTTTCTGTAGGGGTCAGAAGTTACTAGAGAGACTCATAATTAGTCAAAGTATTGAGGAGAAATGACTCCTAAATGCTCAGCCATAGATGGAACATCAGAACGGGGGAAGGAGCAGGGAGAGGCGGAAAACCCTCGCTTTTTGACATGACATAGCTGTTGTTGAACCTTTGGATTTAAAATAAGCTGTGATAAGCTGCACACGTAAGACTGGGCCCATCAACACGCTGTCATGGGAGCAGGGGTGGGGGTCATGTGGTTCCATCCTTCCCTGGTGATTTACTATCAACAGTCTGGTTGATGGGGACGGGAGAGGCATTTCCTTCAGGTGTGTAGCTCCTCAGATGGCCCCACGCTCCTAGAAACAATGCTTTTGTAAATAGTCATAGGGAAACTCACTGGGGTGAGAAATGACTTGGGCATTGCTCTGGGTGCTCTGCTCTCCTCACTGGTGACAGAGCCTATCTTACCACTGCCTTTCCCAGATCACCCCCCCGCCCCCGCCTTTTACTGCCTTCATTTGTGCATAACAGTTTAACACATATTTTGAACACTGTTGGCTTCATGCCAGCCATTAGGGACAGACAGTGACTAGACATCTGGTTTCTGCATCATCTGACTTCCCTGGAGTCCCAAGTGCATTCTCTTCTCTATGAAGAGGCATAATGGACATTTGGATGGGCCTCTCAGGCCTTACCTGGCTCCCTTGTATCAATCTCTGCTTTCAGTCCTAGTATTTGATTTCAAATCCCAGTTAGCACCCTTACCCTGTCTTGGATATTTCAAACACTTTCAAATCTTGCCTGCCAGACAGATGACTGGTAATAACCACAAACCTGTTTTCATATTTCCAATACTTACAATGATTTGTGAACTCATAGACAACAGGGTGTCTGCTTCAGTTTTAAAAATTAAAATTAAGTACAGAGTTGTACAGAGAAAGGGATGGAAATTCTAGGGTTCCCTATAAGTGAAGGAAGGAAAACAGATAATGGGTGCTGAGACTATCAGAGCAGGATATTCTGTAAGTCTTTTTCTTTTGTCCCAGTGAGACACAGCTGCCCTGCTGGACACACAAGCCTCCCTTGCCTTGTGGTGTCACCTGTGAATAACGTCTGTGACGGAACAAAAGCTGAAAGGATGCTTACCCCCATAGGCCTAACCATCAAGTCTCTCACTCCTCCCTCTGTCTGTCTCTAGGATATCAAGGGTCAGGAATAAGCTGGAAGCTGATTCAAGATGGATGCTTCAGAGACTCTGTCATCCCATGCTGACAGATGCCTCAGGAAGCACAGGGCCTATCACAGAGTGGGGTCTCGGCACACAGTCACTGAATGCACAGGGGCTTGGTTTGAAAACTGAGGCCAAAAGGCTAAAGGATTAACAGTCATCAGTCAGCTGAAGGTGGGGAAGGCGGATGCAGGCAGAGGAAACAGCACTCACAAAGGCCCGGGGGGAGGAGGCAAGAATTAGAATTAGGTGATGTGGGATTCTCCTCTGTATGGTTAATAAAGCAGTTACTCTGGGTCTATTGCAGCATAGAATAGGGAAAGGCAGGAATTCCAGGCAGATAGAGGAGGAGAGAGTAGGTGGAGTCAAAGAGACATAGCCGCTGGAGAAAAAAGATGCCTGCATGCTGGTACTGGTAAGCCACGAGCCTCATGGTAAAATATAAAATAATGGAAATGGGTTAATTTAAGATATAAGAGCTAGCTAGCAATATGCTTAAGCTATTGGCCAAACAGCATTGCAATTAATATAGTTTCTGTGCGATTATTTTGGATCTGGACGGCCAGAATGAACGAGTGGTCTCTGACAACACATGGGTACTAGGATTTGAGTATGAAGTGCCTCACATAGGCTCATGTGTTTGAACACTTAGCCTAGTGGGGGGTGATATTTTGGGAGTGGGCAGGACCTACCTGAAGAAGTAGGGGCAGGACCTACCTGAAGAAGTAGGTCTATGGGCAAAGGTGGGACTTACAGGTTAGATACTGTTCCTAATAACAGCCCAAAGTCTGTCCTTCCTGACTGGCCAAGATGTAACAGGTCAAACTGTCAACTCATCCCAGCAAGGCACAAGTCCTGGCCACCATGGAACTGTGGACTCAGATCAATCCTGCCTCCCTTCAGTTGCTTCTGGTCTACATTCTGTCATGGTAGTGAGAAAAGTAGTAGAAATGGGTTATTAGCAGCTCCCTATCTTGCCTTTCTCTGGGCATCCAGAGATGGATTAGCACATGCACAAGAGAAAGGAGCAAGCCCAGGAGTCCGGGCTAGTGGGATGGTGGGCAGGGTTAGTGTGTATGGGTGGAGGTTTCGACTGTCAAGGTTACAAATAAGATTAGCAGGTGAATGAAGCAGTTAAAATGTGTACTTGAAGGGGCTGAGGAGATGGCTCGGAGGGTAAACTGCTTCCTCTCTGTGCATAAGTGAGAGCCAGAGTTTGGATTCCTAACATCCACATAAACTTTGGCAGGAAGCTGTCTGCAACATTGGTGTTGGGGGTAGATGGAGACAAGTAGCTTGGTGGCAAGCTAGGCTAGCTAGTTTATCTAAATCAGTGAGCTTCAGGTTCGTGAAAAATCCTGTCTCAAAAAAATTTAAAAAGGTAGACAAGAGGACATATAATGTTGACCTCTGGCCTCTATATGACTCCTCCCCACCCCTGGGTGTGCCGTGTGCCAACATCGTTCATAGACATGCAAAGGGAATAAGCCCTTTTTATTGAAGAATCCAGGTGATAAAATACTTACAACTTTCAAGCTGCAGTTGGCTATTTCAGTGCAAATAGCTTTAAGAGACGAAATGAAGTTAAAAGTGAGGGGGTCAGTCTCCTTCCAGAAGCTAATGAGGAGCCGGACTTTAACGCTTCGCAAAACTAATGCTTCTCTTATTTTCCCATCCAAATCTGGCCAGTATGTTCTGCAGAAGGAAAAAAGAAAACCTACCTGAGAAAGAATTTTACTAGAAACAGAATGCCTCACTGTTCCTCTGTGCATTGCTTTAATCTGTAACATGTCAACCAACATGTAGGATAGATTGATAACATGGGTCTTTGGAGTTTGGTACCAAAGGTGATGTTTTTCTAGGATTTCCTTATAGCAGGTCTTATACAAGGCCTATCTATAGACTTTACAGAAGGCCTCAGGTTCACAGGGCGAAGCTATGTGGAACTAGTGTTCAGATGAACCAACCCCCTTGGGTTGTCTTCAGCAGACCTCCAAAGCTTTCCAGGCCTCATGTGGTGGAAGTGTCTACTTTTGGGCAGAATTAGCTACGCGTCTTGCATACCTCTTCCCAGATGCAATGTCAGCCTTTATTCTTTGACAATATCCCTCACTCTCTAAAGAATGTCTGCCCTAGTTATCTGAGCTGTCCAATGCTCTTATTTCCGCATTATCTTTAACACCATCTCTATAGACCCAGCATCCCCCAGCTCCTTTCCCTTTTTCCTCTGGGATGGACACTTGGAATCCTCCATCAGGCCAGTAGTTTCCTGTCACCTAAGCCTCTTCCCACAGTAATTCTCCCAGACGGCTTCTCAGCCCTTGCCATGTGTTTCTATGACCAGTTGGTCTCTTGGCTTAAGGTGAGCATGTGGCCATCGGCTCTACCCATTCCCTACCATGTCATTTCAGAAGTATTACTTATTCCTTATGTTAGGATAAATCAGTTACTTGTCTTGTCTTAACTAAGTCTCAAACCATGCCTTCTCTCATTTATTTATAGGGATTCTGCTTTCTCATTCAAATACTGCTGAGATTCCAGGCTCAGTCACTGTTTGGACAGTTACTGTGAACTACAGCCTGTCAGTGCTATAACCACAGCATCTCCAGGGTCTGCTCTCTGACCCTCTCACCTTCTATGACCCTCCTGCCCTCAAAACTCCCTTTCTTAACCACACGAAGCCTGTGCTTTAGTCCTGATGGGCTACAGATCTATGATGCCCCGAAGTCCCAGTTCCTTCAGCCTCTCCTTGTCTCTTTTACCTGGTCAACCCAATTCCAGTTAAGATCACCTGCAGGCCACTTGTCCCTCCACCTTCCTCTTGATCTTCACAGGACCTAAACCCTGGGTGACATTAGAATTCTCTCTGTCACTTTCTAGGGACTACCAGGAACACTCACCCCAGCCTTCTACTCTAAATTGGTCCCTTGCCTCAACTCTTTTTCTCGGTCAACCTCACCTCTATAATCACAAACATGGGTGCTTAACAGCAGGTGTGATCCTGCCACACCTTTCATTAAGACACCAGAGACTTCCCCAAATCATGAGACTCTCTATGAGAAGCCTCCCCACCCCCTTGCTCCTCATCGCTGCTTCCTCTCCAGAATGGTTTCTTGCTGCCATATCTTGGGCTCTTTGATCCAGCACTGAACCTGGCAGGCGTTTTGCATCACCACTGCATGCTCTGCTAGCTGGAAAGGCAGGAATCCCAACTCTGTCTCTAACGGATGGTGTGTGTTTAGATCATCTCTGTCTTGTGAGTTCTCAGGTCTCCTTTCATTTAGGTATTTGGCAGCGAGGACACTACATTTTAAGTCTAAGATATTAAGCCATTGATAAAGGCACTGGGACTTGTTTCTCCTTCAGAGGTCTTAAGTTCAATTCCCAGCACCCACAGGGTAGTTCACTACCATCTATAATGAGATCTTGTGCCCTCTTCTGGCAGGCAGGTAGAACACTGTATACATAATAAAAAAAAAGTCTTAAAAATAAAGAAAGTTGAAATTATAGGTTTAAAATTTTATTTTGTTTCTGTCCATGTCCCTGTAGGCAGCCCCAGAAATCTTATTTATTTGCTGAGCTGAGCTTGGTGGAAACTTTCTTTGGTCTGTTGACTCCTTCTATATTTGAGGTGAATAAATGTTTCCTTTTTTTTTAATGATTTTTTTAAAGGTTAGCACACGAAGCAATGCGTTTCATCATGGCACCTTTACTCACAATACAAGAAGTATTTGAACAACAGCTAGAATGATAAACAACTAAGATATGAGCTTTCAGGTTGGCCTCTAGCTCTTTAAGCATCTTTACATTTTCCCCTCCTTGTAAGATTTTTGTTTCTTTGAGACAAAGTTTCACCTTGTAGCCTAGATTGGATTTAAACGATGTAACCTTGGATGATATTGAACTTGTTACACTCCCGTCTCAGCCTCCCAAAATCTGGGAATACAGGTATGCACCACGACATACCACAGACCCCCACCCTGACAATGAAAGACTTGAGTTTTGCTTATGGAAAGCCAAGAAACAAAGTTTTGGTAGTCTTGAGCCATCATCCTAGAATCCCGTGAACTTGGTCCTCTATTCTCCTTAATAACAGACAACCAGGCACAACGTGTTATGTTTCCAGAGGAAAGCTGACATGTAGAATTTACTCTAAAGTCAGATAAACAAGAAATGAGAAGAGCATAAGGAGGAGGCATAGGAACGGTGGGGAAGTGAGTGGGAAAATCCAGGAACATTCAAAAGATGCATGATGTCTTAAAGTAGCTCTGTTTCAATAGCATGACTCTTATAGCTCAAAATGCTTTCCCACGGTCATGAAGCGACCCATTTCTGGCAGGCTTTTTGCAGTCTTACAGACATTTGCATAAAGATGCTACATATTAGGCATATGTGGGATCAGCAAGACGAAAAATATTCAAGTAATATATGGCACGCTTGATCATTTAAGCTCACTGAATGGCTATTTTGAAATTACAATTTTCTGAATGACGGAGGACCTCATCCACAGTCAGAAATGCGCATTTTAGAAAGTGTTTCCTGCTCAAGCTAATTCTGAAAACGCCGACAGCACCCAAAGATGTGCCTTTGTTGCAAGCAAGCAAAAGAGGGAACGCCTGGGTGTGGTTCCACATTATGTGTGATTATTCTCCCGAAAGCTTTATCATACGTTCTGCCCCTGAACCATTTCCAAGTTACTATGTGACCAAACCGTGAGGAACTGAGAAGTTAACCACTGTAAAAGCAGTCTTCTTCTCTTATGGAAGGGAACACTGTCTGAGAGCATGCATTTTAGATTCCTTTCCCTCCTCATCTTGAGGACACAGAGATATGCTTTTTTTATTTAGGTGATTTTCGTTTTTGAGTCTTTTAAAAAATATTTATTGAGCTCTACATTTTTCTCTGCTCCCTTCCCTGCCTCTCCCCTCCCCACTTCAATCCTCCCCCAAGGTCCCCATGCTCCCAATTTACTCAGGAGATCTTGTCTTTTTCTACTTTCTACTTCCCATGTAGATTAGATCTATGTAAGTCTCTCTTAGTATCCGCATTGTTGTCTAAATCCTCTGGGATTGTGGTTTGTAGGCTGGCTTTCTTTGCTTTATGATTAAAAACTACCTATGAGTGAGTACATGTGATAACTGTCTCTCTGTGTCTGGGTTACCTCACTCAAAATAACGTTTTCTAGCTCCATCCATTAGGTAATTTTCAGAGTGAAGTTTATCCAACTTTCTTTCTGAGATTGCTCTCATGCCTGTAGGATAAGCTAGGTACTCCTGCAGAGTGAGCTCCCGCCCCCAAGCCTTTAAATTGGACCCACTTGGGGAAGCAATGCACGAGGGATCGTTTGCAGATGTCCACTACGGCAGCACAGCGTCTCAGAGCCCAGAGGGCTGAGCAGCCCACAGTACGGGTTGCCAAGTCCCTGACCTTTTGGTGCTCGTGCTGGAGATGGGCAGGTAGTCCGTGACGGCAATGTACACGTACTGCTTTGCATCGTCAATCACGCTGTAGATGGCATCGATGTCAAAGCTTCTGTTTTTAGGACAGAAGAGTTTGGGAGAATTCTGTGAAGATAGAAAACCCGAGATGTTAGAGTTGAATTGTAGGCATCTGTGGATTTAAAATGTTTTTTATTTGTGTTGGTAGGTCTTGGTTTATTGTTAGTCATGCGGTTTGTAAACCTCCTGTCTGCTTTTCCTTGTTGTTGTTTTTATTTCTTGTTTGCTTTTTGAGACAAAGTTTCTCTGTGTAGCTTTGGCTGTCCTGGAGCTCACTCTGTAGACCAGGCTCGCCTTGAACTCAAAGAGATCCACCTGCCTCTGCCTCATAAGTTCTGGAATTAAAGGCATGCACCACCACTGCCAGGTTTCCTTTCTGCCTCTTGGTCAGTTTACAACAAGCTAGTTTGTGTTTTGTCAAAGTTGAGGCAGGGCATGTATCAAGTCCTTGAAGTCTGTCTCAGGAGGGAATTTTTGCTTTCCGTACACACCTTGCTATTGTGAGAGCAAGCTGCCTCAGGTTTATGTGATTCTAGGATCCCTCCTGTTTGTGACTGAGGATATTCTAAAGTATGATTTACAGACTTATATACACATAGAGGAAGCAATTTATTCTTGAAGTCATTTCATCTGAGAAGTGATGTTGGCCATAAAACTATCCAAGACACAAATCTAAAAACTCTCATTTTTCTGGATCTTTCATAGAGTCAGGAAAAGGATTGCTGATGGTGGAGAAGGAGCATCTATAACCTGCCAAGGAGAACCCAAGTTACCATGATGCCCACATCCATCAACAGAGTCAGAGAAGAAAGATATCCTGCCAGACATCAGTGAAATGAGCTAAGAGGCAAACTGTGCTGAAGGTATTTTTCTCATGTCTGAACTTTCTCTGTTTTTACATGCAGTTGGTATGGCAAGGGGAAGACGAATTTCAGAGCCTTAGTGTTTTTCCAGTGAGGAGGATTGAACACGAGTGTCTCCTGTACGCCCTGCCTTTCCCCTGACATCAGTCCCTGAGGGAAGCATGGGTGCACAAAAGAGAGGATGAACATTTCTGGATCTGCCTGGAATAAAGAGCAGCATGGGACAATAAGAGTTCCCAAGTCATTTGTCCCCAGTGCCTTATCCTGAATCAGTGGGGATCCTGTCTTACTACATGACTCACGGAATGAAGGTACTGGGGTGAATACCCCCTCTATGCACAGAAGGGACAAAGTGACTAACAGGGGCATATTAAGGGTAAACCCTTTCTGATGGAGGTGGGTCTTGTATCTTATCTGTTGCTTTCATTGGTTAACTAATAAAGAAACTGCCTTGGCCCTCATAGGACAGAAAATTAGGTAGACGGAGTAAACAGAACAGGATTCTGGGAGAAAGAAGCTGAGTCAGTGAGTCGCCATGATTCTCCCACTCCAGACAGATGCAGGTTAAGATCTTTCCTGGTAAGCGCACCTCGTGGTGCTGCATAGATTATTAGAAATGGGTTAAGAGGCTAAAACTAATGGGCCAGGCAATGTTTAAAAGAATACAGTTTCCGTGTAATTATTTCGGGGCATAAGCTAGCCATGTGGGCAGCTGGGTGCCGGGGACGCAGCCCAGCCGCCCCTACTACAACAGAGTGGCGCCTGTTGGCCACTTTGTCCCTTCTGTGCATAGAGGGGGTATTCACCCCAGTACCTTCATTCCGTGAGTCATGTAGTAAGACAGGATCCCCACTGATTCAGGATAAGGCACTGGGGACAAAGTGAGTACATCCCATGTTCCTCCTTTTGGGTCTGGCTTACCTCACTCAGGATAGTGTTTTCTATTTCCATCCATTTGCCTGCAAACTTCAAGAAGTCCTTGTTTTTTACTGCTGAGTAGTACTCTAATATGTATATATTCCATACTTTCTTCATCCATTCTTCAATTGAAGGGCATCTAGGTTGTTTCCAGGTTCTGGCTATTACAAACAATGCTGCTATGAACATAGTAGAGCATATACTTTTGTTGTATGATAGGGCCTCTCTTGGGTATATTCCCAAGAGTGGTATTGCTGGGTCCAGGTGTAGGTTGATCCCGAATTTCCTGAGAAACCTCCACACTTTATTCTCTCTTTCTCCCCATCCACAGACTGGTGGGCCCTGGGGCTTTCCTTAGGCTAGCCAAGCACTTTACTGCTGAGCTATATCCTAGTTCCAGATTCACCCTTTCTAACCTGTTGTCCCAGGGCATCGAGTGACTCCACACTGATTCACAACCCTTCCCACAATCCACCTCTGAGTTCGCTCTCTACCCCAGTTATCACATTTAGAAATATAATGGCCTCTGCTTGCCTCTCCCGTCAGCTAGAGACAGTCTAGCTGATTTTAGGGACTGTGTT
This sequence comes from Neodon shergylaensis, assembly GCA_025134845.1. Taxonomy (NCBI): domain Eukaryota; kingdom Metazoa; phylum Chordata; class Mammalia; order Rodentia; family Cricetidae; genus Neodon; species Neodon shergylaensis. The sequence goes on along the minus strand of JABTXL010012609.1, from coordinate 13,811,812 downwards.
ATTTTCCTGTATCCTTAAAATCATACATTCAAACGATTTCATTTTCTCAGCCCGTTTGGTCTGTCTTAGACATGGCTCAGGGTACCACAGAGCGGCTGCAGAACTTCTCTCTGGACAGGTCCCTGAGGTCTGAAACAGGTCAAAACACTCGTGGTTTTGTTTCAGTTAAGAACTTCTGAGTTTCGTTCTGGGATCCCAAACTGGGCTTTGCTTTTGGAGAGAAGCACATTTAGGTGGGGAATGGTTTGAGGCCGCTGTGTCCTGATGTCATGGGGAGAGGGAGGGCTTTAGTGATGTAGGCCAGATTCTAACTTACAGCCCAAGAATATTAGTATACACCATCTCCCTTCAGTCTTCCTTCCTTCTCGCTCCACCCCCACCCCCACCCCAGCTTTCTCTCTCCCTTCCTTCCTTTCATAGAGTTTCACTGTGTAACCTCAGCTGTCCTGGACACCTCCTGTAATCCAGGCTGACCCTGAATTTGTAGCAATCCTCCAGCCTCTGTCTCTCAGTCCTGAGATTACAAGCCCCACTAGGCATGGCTAGTCTGCTTCTTAATCGAGTTCATAAGAGTCTTATTCTCTCACACTGCTGTGCTCTGAGGACTGACTTGGAGAACAGCCTGTTCTCTGGATGGGTCATGGGCATGCTGTTGCTCTATCTGCAGATATTGCCAAGTGCTGGTCATGCTCCTGACTCAGGTCTAGGCAAGTGGCAGATGTCAGGGGTTAAGGGAAGCCCTGTGCATTGTGGGACTTCTGTCTAGCACCCATTGTATGATACCGCTTCCTTTGCTGGCATGCTTGCGTATCTGCCAGCTCTTGGGCTGGGCTGTTTTTATTTTTTGTACAATGCCTGTACCTTGTACCATGCACATATTATGTACTCAGTAATTAGCTGTGAAATGAACATGGATGTATTTAATAAATTGATAAGTGTTGTAGGTTTGTCTCATCCTAACCACTATTCCTAGTTGGAGTAGCTTCATTCGAAATTTTTTTCCCCAAACACATATGGAAATCATTATTAGTATCAATCTGCTTTAGTCATTCTTGAGTTCCCTTTGCCTAAGACAATGCCTGGGACTTGGCAGGTGCTTCATGTGTCTGTTAAGGGAAGGCATTATTGTTGACACCAATGTCCTTGCATCTGGGGGCTTGGTTCTACCCCTATAATATATATGATATATATAATAAGCAGTATAATGTTTCTTAATATACAACAACATGAAAGAATGATGTACCGCTCCGCTAGGATTCTAACTAGTTCCCACTGAGCAGAGAGGTGGCTGCTACATCTGCTTCAGCACCTAGAAGGAATGCGTAATCCTGGTGAGGTGTGCTTTTTTATTCCACAGTTAAAATAGAAGGCAAAACTACAGAGCCCGTTTTATGCTTCAGCTGACTTTACTGATCAAAAATTCTTGAGGCACCCCATGTCTGGCTTAATCTAGTTTTTTTTTCCCCCCTTGGATGAGCAAGTTCTGGATGTCTGAATGTTTCATTCTGTATACTCACTTGGTAAGTACTTTGTAGGGAAGTGGGTAGGTTTCTGATTTACTTCACAATGGTCTCCTGGTTTTTCAAAAAGTTCATGATGTCTTTCTAGAACACACACACACAAACACACACACACACGCACACACGCATGCACACACACACACACACACTGAAATATAACTAAAGATGGAAAGAAAACCCACAGAATAGGAGAGAAGATTTGCAGATTGCTCATTTGCTAAGGACCTTGTACAAAGAAAGTAGAAAACCTCCCAGGAGCTCTCGGAAACTGAGCCCCACTGAAAGATGAAGTCAGCACACAGCAACACTTACAGACAGGCATGCTAGGAAGGGTAACAAGAAAGAAGAAGGAGCATGGACACGTGGGCAGGTGGGATTTTAGAGCGCTGTGGTCAGTTCTGGAAAACAGTTTAGCAGTACATCAGAATGGTGAATAAACAGAAGTTCTTTCCTAAGTATAAATCCCAAAGACCTGAACACATATTTATATAGAATGTTGGATCTGAATGTTCACAGGGGTCATATGCACAAGAACTCGAATATAGAAACACCAAATGCCCATAAAACAACACACACACAAAATGTTACATCTTTACAATACAATATTACTTAGCCATAGAAAGAAAGCCAAGGAACTACCTATAAATCCATAAATCCATGCTACAACACACTAGGTGAAAAAAAAAACAGTCACAAAAGACTACATTTTGTAATGCTACATTTAGATAGAATCTCCGTGGAAGGGTACATACATGAAGGTCTAGATCAGAACTTTCTGGACTGAGGGAGGGGAAAACAGAACGTAGCTGCTGATGATTATGGCGGTTCCCTTATGTGAAGAAAGCATTTTGAAATTTCATGATGCCAATGTCTGCAGAGCCTTTTGGATACACCAAAGGTCACAGAATTATAAACTCTAAAAGGGCTAAGTTCAGTAAATAACTTATACCTCGAGAAATCTGTTAAAATGTAAATATTAATAGAAAGTGTAAGTTTTAAGAAGGAATATAGTGTGATACTTTTCCCCGTAGCAGCCCTGAGCTCTTTTCTGTGTCTTCCCCTCTCAGCTAACACAGCTCAGTCTCCATGACTGATAGGTGGATAAACTACATAAGAACAATAAATGAAACCTTTCTCATTCCCAGATCAATATAAACAAAGCTTTGGCCTAGAAAGCAAATGCGTAATTTTTTTCAAGTACATTAAGGTCTGTGAAAAGAAATCTAAAAGACACAAAACCTTCCATGATCCATTTCCATTTTCTGACTTTAAATATATGAAAATTACAATAACTTGGTACCCAGGCACTAGAAGTCATAAAGATAAATCTAATCAAGTATCAATTTGTGGTTCATAGGAAAATTATAAATAATTCCTATTTTCATAACTTTAAATTTGTATTTAATTTTAGTGAGTTAGGAATGATCAAAACTCTGTATCATAACTGAAAATTTATATTTAATTATACTGAGTCAGGAATTATCAAAAGTATAATTTTAGGACAGGTGATTCTTCAAGTCTTTAGATATTCTCTCTGTGTGTTCAATTTAGTTTTGGGACTGTCAACTTCCAAAAATATGATGTACTATTTTAAGATTTTTTTTACAACAAATATATTGAACTTAAATTAGCTTGCCTTGGCATTTGCTTGGCATGTATTACTAAAGAAGCTATATACATTCTGGAACTTTCCATGAATATCACTATCAATAAATCCAGTCCAACATTTATTTATTTACTGCTGCTTTCAAAGCATTGAGTGAGGTCCTGGGAATATCACTTATACAGAGAGTATAAAATCTTTAGAGCCTTATAAAATTATGGGGGAATCGTCATAAACAAGTAATTGCAAAGCTCTGATAAACAGTAGAGTGAGACCAAGAAGCTAGTTCTGAAGGTGGGGCTTCTTTGAAGGTTAAAAAAAATACAGGTAAGACTCTATATCTCCTCAAAACCAGGTGTGCGTGCGTGTGCATGTGTGTGTGCATGTCTGCATGAATATGTACATGCACACACATATATAAAATTAAACTGCATGAGTATGCTGGTTGATTTCTGTCAACTTGACACAAACATAGACATAGCTGGAAAGAGGAAATCTTAATTGAAAAAAAATCTCTTCATGAGATAGGCCTATAGGCAACTCTATGAAGAATTGTCTTGATCAATGATTGATGTGGGAGAGCCCAGATCATTGTAGATGCTGCTGTTTCTGGGCTGGTGGTCACAGAATAGTACAAGAAAGCAGGCTGAGCAAGCCATAAAGAGCAGGCCAGTGAGCAGCACTCCTCCAAGGCCTCTGCATCTGTTCCTGCCTCCAGGCCCCCGCCTTGAGCTCCTGCACTGTCTTCGCTGGATGACGATCTACAAGCTGATTTTGGTTATGGTGTTTTATCACAGCAATAAGAAGCTAAGATGATGAGAGAAAACATGAAATTTGTCTTTCTGAATTTTGCTAATTTCATTAAACAGTATCTCCAACTCCACCCATTTTCCTTAGAATGACATTAATTCCATTTTTCTTTATGGCTGAATAAAATTCAAGTGTGTGTGTGTGTGTGTGTGTGTTTGTGTGTGTATGCACTCTGTTTTTAAAAATCTTTTCATCTGCTGAAGGCATCATGACTGCTTCTACATCTTACATTCTGTGACTAGCATAGTAATAAACTAGAATCTGCATGTGTCTTTGAGGTGTGTTGACCCAAATTCCTTCCAGTAGATGCTCAGGAGTGGTGTAGCTAGATCACATGGTACCTTTCCTCTCAGGTTTTTGAGGAACCTCCATATTGATTTTCACAGTGGCTACACTGGTTTACATCATCAGGAACAATACACACACACACACACGCACGCACGCACGCATGCACGTCTCCCTTCCCCTACATCCTCACTAACATTTTCTGCCATTTGTTTTCTTGGTGATAGCCATTCTAATTTGGGTGAGATAGACCCTAATGTAGTTTTAATTTGCATTTCCCTGATAACTAAAGATGATGACTTTTTTCATACTTTTACTGTCATTTCTTTTTCTTCCTCTGAGAATGGTCTGACTCATCTGTTCATTTGTTGATTGGATGACAGTTTGGGGGTGCTTAATTTTTGATGTATTTAAAGATTATAGGTATTAATTTTCTGTCAGAGAGTCAAAACTGGTTTTTATTTGGTATCTGTTGGACTTAAGTTAAAGGTATAGTTGATATTATTAGTGGGAAGATAAAATAAATCAAATTAAAGAAATGAAAATAGAAAATAAGCTTTAAGTAATTTTAAAAGCTAACTACCACTCAAACTCAGAAAGACAAATATATTATCTACTCACTCATAAGTGGCTTTTAGACATAAAGCAAAAAACAAACAAACAAACAAACAAAACAGCCTCCAGTCCACAACCCCAGAGAATCTAGACAACAAAGAGAACCCTAAGAGAAAAATACATGGATCTACATAGGAAGGAGAAAAAGACAAGATCTCCTGAGTAAATTGGGAGCATGGGGGTGGGAAGCATTAGAGAGGGTAGAAGGGATTGGGGAGGCAAAGAGGGAAGCAAAGAAATATGTATAGCTCAATAAAAACAATTTTAAAAAGTTAACTATCAGAATATGTGTTTTCCAGTTCATTTGCTATTTTTGGATGAAAAATCAATTTTTAAGTTTCCCTAGACTAGAGCAAAGATGTACTCTTATTTCCAGGGAAGAGGTGTTGGAATAAAGACCCTTGCACTGTCAATGGGTTGAACTGAGGGCCCGAGGCTCTCTGTGGTAGAGATGGCGATGCTAGAATCGACAAAGGCAACACCTGCCCTTTTAAATGTGGACAAGAACCTTACTCACTTATCTCTAAGATTCACACCTTAAATTCAAGCCACACGATTGTCCAAAGCATTGCTCATTTGTGCATTTATTTCCTGTAGCCTCTCATCTATTTTTCTGGATCCTTGTTTGAGGCACGATGTCACTTTGTTTCCCATTGCTGCTTATGTACAGATTGGGAACACACTCTAGCTTTGGGGTACTACTGTTCTCTGGAGATGCAATAAAAATGTGCTTCTAAAAGGCTCATGGTAGGGATTCCGCTTGCTACTGCATTTTGTTGGAGCCAGCGGGACAAGGGCACCACAAATACCCCATGTCCACAGGGGTAGCGCTAGCTGGACTCAGTGGGTTACAAGAAAAAGAGGCTATGAGATTTGAATGTGAGGGGGGTCTGGGAGGGGTTGGAGAGGCTGGTTTACAGAGCCTTTGGAGAACAAAAGTGGTGGGGGGTGGTGATGAAGCAATGCAAGTATATGACTCACCGACACAAAGGCTTGCGACTTGGTTTCATTCAACTGGAGCTGGAGCTTCTTCTCATTGTCATAGACTCCGTAAAGTCTCTTGGACCAGGTCTGAGGTACTCTGCTCTTGAATTTTAATGAGCTATATAAAGCGAATATCCTTTGTAAATCTAGGACCAGGCAGCTGCAGTTGTAGAAGATGACACCGAGTTCTTTCATCTGTGAAATTAAAATTGAGAGCATCAACCTGGGGTGCAATTGATGATGTTATTTTCGGAGGAAAAAAATGCATAAGAGTGCTGTAGAGGAGACATCTTTTTTAAATGCATTTTTTTTTGTTACATGGAAGTATGCAGATAGGACCACATAATAGCATACAGAAGAAATATATCCTGAAATGTTCGTATACAGGAATAGAACTTTTCCTCCCTTTTTGCAGTCGCCCTTTTATGGAGACAATTTTACCAGCTACAGTTTTAATATTGGCTTTTCACATTTTTCCCCCTCAACACCATTTTTTAAATGGATACTGAAGCAGCAAGACAATGACCCTCCATTGCAACATTACAGAGTAGTTACAGATATAGATGCCTGGAAATTGGCCCCAGCTCTACAGTGTTAGAGCCATGTGATTTTAGGGTAATATACTTAATCTCTGGACCTCAGTGTCTTCTTACATGAAGTGGAGGCAATAGTGTTAACTGCATAGATGGAGTTGCTGAAACAGACTGGTTAAAACACGTAAGAGCAGTGCTCACAGTCATTAAAAATTATGGCAAATTGTTCTTACTAAAATTGCACACCCCCTGACAGCAACAGACCAACTCCCCGTGTTGAAGAGATCATGGAGGTATTTTTGTCCCTCTTTTCTCAGTGCACAAGAAGGAAAGTGAAGCCCACAGAGTTAAGTAAAATTACAAGTCAGAGACCAAATTGGGGGTAAATTAGGAATCTGATTGCAGGTTTTGTGAATGGTGGTTAGAGATACCCAGGCAAAGAACCTCAATGGCTCCCTCCTAGCCTACTGTGTCTTTGGGGAATGTGTTCACTATCTTTGATTTGCTTACGGTACCAATGTAAAGTTTTGGTTGGAAAAGAGAGGAACACACACATGAATGTTTTATATGACTTGATCTCCCAGTTAAGGGTGGCTTGGGAGACCTGGGCTCCTGAAGATCAAAGCAGGAATATGAAATTTTCTTCCAGTCTGTCTCTTTCTCCAGGAGAGACTGCTTACCATGTAGCATTGTATGTCCTTGTTCCCCGGGCTACCAGTACAACATACTATGTAGGGGGGCTTTCCATGTTCATCTATTCTGACCTGTATTTATGCTTCTAGCTCCGTGGCAACCACAAAATAGATATGCATACGTTATTTAACCCACTCAGGAACTTGTCTCTAATTTCTTGCTATTGCAAAAAATAACATGATCATCCTTGAACATATTCTTGTGTGCTTTTGTGCAGGCATTTCTTCAGTATTGAGTATTGCAGTCAGAGGAACAAACACATTAAGGTCAAGAAAACGAAAGGTTTCAATGAACAGGTAGATCAGAAATATGAAAAGACACTTATTTATGAGTTAGGCCTTTTAATCAGAGCTGAGTGGTTGGAGCTAAACATGAAGGGGAGAATGTGTGTGTGTGTATACAAGTCTAAGTGTGCAATTATCTCTTTCCAGGTGATTAGGTGCTGTGGAACAACAGTCTTTTATCCTGTCACTTGTATTATTTTTAATAAAATGCTGATTGGCCAGTAGCCATGTAGGAAATAGGGGAGGGGTGATCAGGCAGGAAGTAGCAGCAGGGCAACGAGAATTCTGGGAAGAGGGAAGTTTCAGTCTGCAGTCGTGACCCAGATGCAGAGGACGCAAGATGTGACTGCCTCACCCAAAAAGGTACCAAGCCATGTGGCTAACACAGACACGAATTATGGGCTAATATAAGTTATAAGAGTTAATAAGAAGCCTGAGATACTAGGCCACTCAGTTTATAATTAATGTAGACCTCTGTGCAATTTCTTTGGGACTTAATGACTGCAGGAACCAGGCAGGACAGAAAACTCAGTCAACAATGGGGTAGAACTAGAGTGAGGATGTTAAATTCCCAGGGACTTTTGATGGATGAGCATTTGATGTTTCCACTGGAGGACGTGGGGAAGGCAGTAAGAGGGAGGCTTGTTTCCAGAAACCACCCATATTACTCTTTTGTTTGTTTGTTTTGTTTTTGTTTACCGAGATAAGGTTTCTCTGTGTATTTCTGGCTGTTAGATCCACCCGCCCTTCCCTCCTGAGTGGTGGAATTAAAGGCATGTACCACCACTGCCAGACTCACTTTAAATATATATTGTAATTATGTATATATGTGTATGTGGGTTATGTGTGTATGTGGGTTATGTGCGTATGTGGGTTAT
>JABTXL010012609.1:13776496-13803597 GCA_025134845.1 Neodon shergylaensis | reverse complement strand
TGTGGGTTATGTGTGTATGTGGGTTATGTGCGTATGTGGGTTATGTGGGTGATATGCATGTGTAAGTACAGATACCTGAAGCAACTAGAAGATGGTCTCAGACTTCCTGGAGCTAGAGCTATGAGCAGTCATGAGCCTCTTTGACATGGATGCTGGGAACCAAATTCAGGGCCCTCCAAGAGCAGTATTCACTCTTAAGCTCTGTGTCATCTCAGGCCAAAGTAAGTCTCTTGTTTAAGAAAAATCTTTTAATTTTATATTGTGTTCTTTTGTGAGTTTGATGAGCACCATGTGTGTGCAATGCCTGCAGAAGCCAGTGAGCATTGCTTGACAAGTTCCTTTTAGACAAAGTGCTAGGTATTCAGTACCATTCTAGATGAGGTGTCAAGCTGTTCAGCAGCAGCACAGAGGTACTTCAAGGGAGACGAACAAATGAAAGGCAATGGTGATACCGTGGACAAGCAGAGAAGGATGGCATATTTGGAAGAGGTTTTCTCCCTGGCACTTAAAGCCAAATAGTCTTCTCAAGACACCCATGGTCTCTTTCTGCTATAGACTTGATCCTAGAACATGTGCCATCACATTTGTTAATCTGAGTATCTGGTGAACCAAATCTTCAAAATGAATGGGAAAACTGGGAGCATGATATAAAAGAGCTTATTTGATGAGAAATAACAGAAGCAGCACTCATCGGTCTCTGTGTTCTGGGGATTGTTCCAAATGTTTCACACATCTGTATCTTTTTTTTTTTATTTTCGAGACAGGGTTTCTCTGTAGCTTTTTGGTTCCTGTCCTGGAACTAGCTCTTGTAGACCAGGCTGGCCTTGAACTCACAGAGATCCGCCTGCCTCTGCTGGGATTAAAGGCGTGCGCCACCACCGCCCGGCACATCTGTGTCTTAAAATCATTTTCTTTAGCAAGCATCCATTTATCCTGGCACACACAGTGATGAGTTTCACAGAGACATTTTCATGTAAGTAGATCATGGACTTGGACCACTCTCACCCTCTCCTTGCCCTTTCTCATCTCTCTGTATTTTTTTCCATTCATTTTTGTCGGGCAGTCTCGCTTCTATTAACATATCTTATATAGTATATGGTTCATATAACTACATAAAATAGAAGATCTACAAATGTGAAAAAACATGTCACTGGCTTTCCTGCATGACTTAGTTCACAGAATGTCATGACCTCCTGCTGCGGTCACCTTCATGGAGATGGCCCACCTTTGTCCTCTTTTATGGCCAAATCATACTGTATTGTGCATTTATTCCACATTTTTCCATCTGTCGAGCTGCTGGTGGACAGCTAGCCTGATTCTGCAACTTGACTGTTGTGAACAGTGGGCCAACACATCTGCTTTCTTAAACTTCTCTCGAAATCCACCTGCTATGTAAGGAAGCTGAGGTGTGGAGAGATCAAATGGCTTACGCAGGTGCATTTCAAGGAAAGAGGCTGAGCTTACGGAACTTAATGACAGCTGGATATTGCATTTATAGGAGGGATATCTTTTCATTTATCTGTATCTTTAATTTCTTTTTTATTGATTTAATGTTTTTGAGAATTTCCATGAGTATTTCACATCATCCAGGTCATCCTGTGTTCTCCCTGACTCCGTCTCAAATTAACAACCTTTCCTTTATTATTCACACATACATGCACACATGCATGCATACACACAGTCATATACACACACATTCACACATGCATATACATACACACAAACGCACATGCATCACACACACATACACACATGCACACACACATATGTACACACACACATGTACCGCTTACTGTGTCTATTTAGTTTTGCTCATTTGTGCATGTGTTTATGGCTGACCACTTGGGACTGAATAGCCTACTGAAGAGGACCTACTCTCCCTCTCTCAGCAGCCATGCAGGGCCTGGGTCTCATGAAATTTCTCCCATCCTTGTTGGCATGTCACCTGTCTTTGTCATTGTGTGGGTCTTATTTAGGCAACCATATTGTTGAGGTTCCGTGGGTGCAACTTTCCTGCCACGTATAGAAGTTGCAGATGCCCTAGGCCTTACACTCCTTCAACTCTTCTTTCATGATATTCTCTGAGCCTGAGGTGCAGGGACTGTATTGAAGATGGTTCACTTAAGGTGTCTACAGGACTGGACTTTATAAGGATTTCTTTGTTTTTGTTTTTTTGTTTTTATTTATTTACTTATTTATGTTTGAGACAAGGATTCTTTGTGTAACAGCCCTGGTTGTCCTGGAACTTGCTCCGTAGCCCAGGCCGTCCTCAAAGTCAAAGAGATCTGCCTGCCTCTGCCACTCAAGTGCTGGGATTAAAGGTATGAGCCACCACACCTGGCCTTGTAAGAATAATTTAATATAAATATGTAATGTACTTTGGCTATGCTTCTCCACCTACCCTCCTACCCTCTTTTTTCTCTATCTTTTCCATTTCGTTAGTTTCCTTCACCCCCCAGATAATTTTGTCTCTATTTTCACCTCATATATAACAAGATGAATCTATGTATCTCTATAAAACGTAGGGTTCAAAGTGTGTAATATTTGTTGCAGAAAGAGTGCTTCCCCAAGCAGAGCACTTAAGTCGAGATGTTCCCTGGTAGTGAAGGCCAAGTCCTGCTGTTTATTCCTGTGCCCTCTTTCTGTCTGATCAGGAGTTCTGCATCTCAAAATTAAGTAAAAATTAGGGAAAACATGACATCACACTAGATCTTTTTTTCTTTTACCTAAGTTTATTTGTTTGAGATAGGGTCTCACAATATACCCCCAACTGGCCTAGAACTTGTTATATAGAGCAGGCTGGCCTCAAATTCCCCTGCCTCTGTTCCTTAGTTCAGGGATTACAGAGTGTTTTACACTATGCACAGCTGAAACCCATTTCTCTTTGTTTTCTTAGGATTGGTAGAAGCCAGTGATCAGAGTGAATGAAGAGATTCCTCATCACTAGGACACAAGCAGCAGCTTCACAGCAGCCAGGCATGATGGGTTTGTGGAGCAACAGCCAGGGCAGGCATCTGATAGATTCTCCCGTCAGCATCACAGGGAGTGGAGAGGCATTAGCCTCATTGTCTCCTGCACTTTAGAGTAATTAACGCAGCTAGCCAAGCCACAGCTTAATTTATCATCCACACATGTCTGGGGCATTGCTTCCATAATTCTATAGAAATGTAAACAAGTATTTTTTCAAAAATTTCCTGACAAAGACAAAAGGCCCTGCAACTGTGGACATCATCCGGGCTCCCAGTTAGCTGCTGATTAATATTTTGTGTGACCGCAGGAGACTTAATCATTGTGAACTTTAGCTTGTTTCTTTCAACCTTGAAGGTGAAATCTTTGTTATTGATGATGAAAGAAGAAATAATTGCACTTTGGAGGCTCCTCATCTCCTGCCAGGAACATACCCACTGTCCTGGCCCTCTATTCCCAAGTAGGTGACTGGTACCATTTAACTCACTGATGTCCGGTTTTCTCTGTCTGCCACATGGGGACTAATGGAGCCTGCCTGAAGCAACTGGACTAATGGAAGAGACAGGCAAGCATACAAGAGCTTCAGGACAGCTACTTCAACCTTGTTTCAAAACTAAGGACATGGAACGTAACAAAGGAAACTGATTTGTCACAAAATGGTGGCTTGTAACGCTGGGTCTCAAGCAAGATGTTTTTCAAAAAAGCTTTGAAAGAACTGTACTATGTCGTTTGCCTCCCCGAGTTCTCCAGCTCCCTCTTCCTTCTTTCTGTTATCCCAAATTCATCAGTGCTTAATATTTAAAAAATATTTTATTTATTTTGTGTGCGCACATGTGTGTATGTGCACATGTATGTGTAAGTGTGCATGTGCACACATGCACATGCACCTTAAAGCCCATGCATAGAGGTCGGATACTAACTTAGGGGAGTTCCCTCCCTCCTTTCACTCTGTGTATTCTGAGATCATCCTCCAGTTGCCAGGCTTAGGGGCAGGTGCCTTTACCTGCTGAGTCATCTCATTTGCCCCAATACTCCGTCTTTTTAAGGACCTGAAAACTTTCCAGACTACTATCTTTTTGCTTTTTTATTACTCTTTCATTTCTGTTGTAAAAATTCATACAGCAATCTTTGAGCTTATTTTGGAGAAAGTATATCAGTAGGCAAGACCTTGAGCGGTTAAGGACAGGAGAAGATTCATGGAGAAATCTTGGAGGAAGGAGGCCTGATAGTAGAATGGGAGGAAATCATTGACAATGCAGTGCAGTTATTTTGGGGGTACTTCCATTTCATCTTCCTTCTTTAGAAGAGTTGAAAGGAATCCAAACTGGCACCCTGGTTCCCCCATCATTCCTGCTCTTATCTTATTAGTAGTATTATTTTTAAATATTTTAAGACAGGGTCTTACTCTATAGTTCAGGCTATTTCAAACCCTCCCCCTTCTGCCTCAGTCTCTGAAGTACTGGGGTTATAGGAGTGTAACACTTAACTTCTGTCTTCTCAATGACAAGTGAGTTGAAATCATCTCAGCTTCAAGTGGCTGTATTTTGTAACCTTCTCAAGTTCCTCCACAGATCTAGCGACTCTTATAAAACACGGGGCCAAATCTGAGCAACTCCAACTTCCCTTCATATATTTATAAAACATCCCACCCCTCTCACACCGGGATAATTATTGTTATGATGATGCTTAGCAGCCACGCAGGGATGAAGTTATTGAGGAACCCAGAAGAACAGAGATTTCCTCTGTAAGTACATTGGAAAACACATGAATCTTGCAATCTTGTTCTACACTTTATTGTCAAAGTGAAGTTATCAAATCAGAGGGAAGTGGACAAGAGGATGGAATGAGATGTTTTCATCCTTGACTTTGTAATTCACACAACTAATTCAAAGTCAGGTTTGAGTTGGAGTTCTTGAGAGACAAAAAGGCTGTGGTTTGGAGATTTTTCAGAGGAAAAGGACCTCCATATTTCCTCCTGTTTGCTCCTTTTTAATTCAGAGTGCAGGCTCCTGCTGTTCTCAGGATTGCCTCTGAGTCAGGGATGCTCCGGGGCACTTGTACCCTAACAGTGGGACAAATGAGGTGTGGTGGGTCTTTCAAAAAAAAAAAAAACCCTATCTAGACATCCAGCCCCATTATCTCCCTCTTTTCCCTGCCCACATGGCTCTAGGAACATATTAGGATGCCTAGAGGAGACATGGCTTCTCTAGACCAGAGGGCTGGGCTCCCACTAGGCCAGCTGACACCCTGATTGCAATGGATGACTGTCCCTGGAGTTCATCAGCCTGGCAAGGAGGGCAAGGACTCAGGACTAAATTTTACCTACCTCCTTCCTGCTTTGGGAAAGATTCTTGCCCTTTTGTGTCTGTGACTACAACTTCTTTCATATATCTGTGAATGAGGAGTGAAGAACACAGGATTCGGAGGAATTGGACTCAAAAGCCTCCCCTCTTAGGACTAGCTTTTATAATAGCAGAATTTGTTATACGAGCTTCCAGGGGAAGGGAGCATTTATTAGCCCTACCCAGCTATGATGCCTAGGAACCGCAGCAATGATCTGCACAGCTAATATCCCTAAAGGTGCGATAGTAGTGCTCATATTTGTGTCGTAACCAACAGCTTCCTAATTGGCCTTAAGACCAGCTGAACAGGAGGGAACTCATGGCAGGTACTGGAAACCTAGCGAACTGTACAGCAATAATAATGAAAAGATGTGAGGTCATGATTTGAAAAGGAGCAGGGAGGGGTATAGGAGGAATTGGAGGAATGAGAGGGAGGGGGAAATGATGTAATTATATTTTAATTAAAAACAAAACAAATATATCCTTGACTTTTTATGTATGTATAAATATATACCCCTAAATATGTACTATGTACATTATTAGCTAGTTTTCCATTGTTGTGATAAAATACCATGATCAAGGCAGCTTATAGCAGAAAGGGTTTATTTAGGCTTGTGGATCCAGAGGGACAAGAGTCTATCACCACACATTCAGGAATTGTAGCGGCGGCAGCTGGCATGGTGAATGGAGCTGAGAGCTGGGAGTAGAGAGCAAATTGGGGACGGTGGGAATCTTTTAGCTCTCAAAGCCTCTCCAGTGGCACAATCTCTTCAGCAAGGCTAACTCTCTTACACCTCCCCAAACAAATTACCAACTGGGGATAAAGCATTCAAATGCCCAAGACTGTGGGAGGACATATCATCTGAACTACCACAGTATGTATCTACGTGTGTGTGTGTGTGTGTAGGTTGAAATTTTGCACAAAGAACAATAAATATTTGCTGTCATCTTCTTCTTCCTTTCCCAGACTCGGCAATTTTCTAAGCAACCAGGCATCAGAAGGGCTCCTGCTGGGTGGCTAACAGCTGGCTCTTCACTTCCATCACATTGGTCCTCTCCAGTGAAGGGCTGTCAGATGCCCAGTGACCTGCTGCACTTGTATGTGGAAACCACAGAGAACCCGCTGTGCCCTGCTGCAGCCTGGCTCAGATTGCCCTTCTCAGTCTTCTTAGTTTTAAGTGGGAATTTTACTTGATTAGACATTTTCCACATCTCAGTTTATCACTACTGCAAGCTGATAAGCAAAATATCCAGGGAAGCTTCCTAAGGGAAATTGACGGAACAAGGATGCAGTTTACAGCAAATACAGTTGTCTAAAATACAGAGTAGTTAATTGTGATGGATCCCATTGTAACCTGGCCACCGGTCTCTCCATCCAGACTCCCAGTCCCATGCTCTCCTCTCCCAAGTGTCCTACCTTGCCCAAGGATTTGTTCCAAAGATTAAGAGCTTCCACTTTTTCAGAAGCATTGAACAATATAACTTCTACCTTCTCTCTACCCATGACTCTGCTTCCCATGGCAGGCAGAGTGAGACCATCTAGTGAGATCGGCAATTAATTCAGAATGCAGATTCCTCGCTTTCCCCCTTAGTCCAGTAGCTTAGCCTCTGGGTATCTTGGGTCTGCCCTCCAACGTCTTGTACAGAAATGACTTGTTGACCAAGTTTTCTGTCCCACCTGGTCCCGCAGTCATTCAGTCCCAAATAAACAGACAGAGGCCTACATTAATTACAAACTGGTTGGCCTGTTAGCTCAGGCTTCTTATTAACTCTTACAACTTATATTAGCCCATTATTCTTGTCTGTGTTAGCCATGTGGCTTGGTATCTTTTTCAGCAAGGGATTCTCATCTTGCTTCCTCTGTGACTGGGTGACAGCTGCAGACTGACTCTTTCCTCTTCCCAGAATTCTCCTGTTCTCATCGTCCCACCTCTACTTCTTGCCTGGTTGCCTTACCAATACTTCCTACCTGGCTACTGGCCAATCAGTGTTTTATTAAAATACAATTGACAGGGTACAGACCATTGTCCCACAGCAATGACTCACTGATTAATAACTGGTACATGTCTTTAACTTTGGTGAATTCAATGCTAAGGAACTTGTTCAGTTTTGATCTTCCATTCTGACCTTACCAGTAACAAAAGGACATCTGTCCACCATTTTCTGATTCTTGGGGGCATTTAGAAAATGACACAGAGCTCACGAAGATTAGTGTGGGGCATTTGCTGGCTTCCTAGAAGTCTAAGAATGATCTCTGTGTACAATACTCTCATCTTAATTATTGGTGGTGTGGGAAGTCCTTCTGTCTATGTGTTGCATTTATTGGTTAATGCATAAGTCTGTTTTGGCCAATGACTTAGCAGAATAGGGCAAGGTGGGAGTTCCAAGCAGATAGAGGAGGAGAGAGCAGGCAGAGTCAAGGAGAAGCCCCGCCCGAGACAGATGGCAGGCAGAACTTTACCCAGTGGGTCACAGCCACATGGCGATACACAGATAACAGCTAATTGGGTGTGGGGTAGGTTCTGTCAATAGAACAATTTTCACCATAATTATGGGTGTGGGGTTCTCTGCAGACTCCCCAGGGTGATGGTTCCTGTAATGATTGTTAGGAGGGAAATGGCTCCTAACAGATCCCCCTTCCTTTTATAAAAGCAAGCAACTATAAGTGAAGGGCACAAAGTCAGAGTCAACCATGGTGTCAGATCTAAAGGAGAAGAAACTGGGACAAGAAGAGACCCTCCTCTCGAATGGTGAAGCAATTTACCTCTCCTGGGAACAGAGGGGTGCCTTATGAGTAGCATTAGTTTTTTTGGAGCTTCTCAAATAAAAGGTATCTAACAGGATTAAAGTAAGCAGATCACAGGGCACCCTGTCTTAGGCCATGTGGAAGGCGTTCCTTATCCTGAAAACCATGCCATGTTGAGCCGGCCTTTACAGCCTCTGTATGGTGTGCTATTCAGGTGAGGATCCACACTAACTCCCGTCATTGGGCCCCTGTGTCTATCATTAATGAAAAAACTGTGAGGAGCTCCTCAAACAAAAAATATAATGATATAATTTTGGGCACCAATAACTCCATCTCCAGACAAGAAGAAAGGGGCATTTTCCAAACCCAGTATTCACCTTTTAGTCTGGCCTATGGTATATCTCCTTCCTAGATGCCTACTCCACATAAAATTATGTGTGCTGCCTGCACAAAATTAGTGCAGTGTAAAGGGATCTAAATCTAAAATTCTTAACATATGCATTAAACCCAAACATTTTACAGCGTGTGTCAAACCTTTCCCAACATCTATAAGCAGTTACAAATATCATTAGGTCAATGTCAGTAAGAATACAATGAAATACATTGTTGTTTTATCAAATACCACCAGTTCCAGTCTCTGGGCAACAGTGACAAGAACCCCCAATCTTCCCCCTTCTTAAGTGAAGAGGCATTAATATTTTAATTAAAATGAGTTTTGTGTCCCAAAGATTAAGATTAAAACAGTCTGATGTTTGGTCTGCACCTTAGTCCAAAGCAAACCAGAGTTCAAACTGCAGGAGCTCAGCATTTGTGCTCCAGGGCAGGTGGGATTAATTTAGGATATAGGAGTAAGCCAGAGGTGCACTTGAGCTACTGGCCAAATAGTACTGCAAATAATATAATTTCTGCGTGTTTATTGCGGAACTGGGCAGGACAGAAACTTACGCCAACTTGTTGGTGTAATTCCCACAAGTTTGAATCAACCTCCATTTTCTTTCCTAGTAGTTACTGCCACCTCCAACACAGTGCTCTGATCACAGCATTGGCTAACAGGTTCCAATGCTGATTGATAAATTGAAACTGTACCCTTTGAGAGAAAGCACAGATTAGAGTACGAAAACACAATTGAGATGGACTACATCTGACCCTAGATCCAGGTTCCTAGCACCTAATTCCCATAGGACAGGCAAAGTAGGGCCAGGTGAGATTATAGTCTCGTGTTTGTGACCCCGTGGTGCACCACTTGTCCTTTGGTGGTCATCTCTTGATCTTGAGATGGCAGTGTTGGAGAGAGTATCAAAACTCCCAAATAATCAAAATCCCAGATTCTTATCCTGCAGGAACTTCACACTTACAAAGTTCTCATAATCAATATTGAAGCTCCTGGGATGGAATTCTCTTAAGAGTCAGGGTGGCTCCCTCTCCAAAGGGTTTAGGAAACAGACAAAAGCTGCTCAACAACAGAAGCTTTAAAAGAAACTTTGAAAGGGACAGTGGGGAGGAGTAGGACAGCTTCCTGTAAATCGTATAGTGGCATGTCCCCATGAATAAGATCAACAATGTCCTTTTTTTTTAAAACATTGTGGTTTTTCTTTTTTTAATATTTATTTATTATGTATACAATATTCTGTCTGCATGTATGCTTGCAGGCCAGAAGAGGGCACCAGACCTCATTACAGATGGTTGTGAGCCACCATGTGGTTGCTGGGAATTGAACTCAGGACCTTTGGAAGAGTGGGCAATGCTCTTAACCACTGAGCCATATTTCCAGCCCCTCAACAATGTCTTTAAGTCAAATAACATCCATGTCTTAGGGGCTTCTTACTTGGAAACACATCTGCAGTCGTACAGATGGAAATGGTTCCAAGAATCTAACAGAAGGAAATGTTTGAGGGTTTCCTTTAGCCTGCCCAATACAGTGTGAACATGCAAAATTCTAAAAGTTTAAAACCATCACACAGCATGTTCCCAAGTCAGTACTGTCATATAACATGTGTCCAAGTCTAGAATGCATGGGACAGCAACAGAATCCAGGGAACATTGGGCCCAGCCTGAGAACATCTTCAAAGCCATGCTGCAACCTCAGAGAGACCAGACACCAGGGAAAGCTGGTCAATGGGCATCTATCATCTGATGGGGAACTAAAGACAGTGCCTGTTGGATGCCCAGAAGGAGATGGCAGATGCTCTGTCTGCTGGTTTTAAAGGACTTGTTTGGGCCAACAATGGAAACTGAATTATTCCCTTTTTTACATGGTTTGGGATTACCAAGACTTTGCTGTCATCAATAATTCAAATGAACTAAAGGCCCTAGGGAAGTTATAGCAAAGGAAACCATTTGGCAATCAAACATTACCTGAAAGATGTGTGGTCCCATGTGCCACTAAAAAATAATTCTCCTAATCTTATTAGTAATGCATTTCTACAGAAAGCTGGCTGCTGCTTAGTCAACTCATAGCCTGGTAACCAGAGTTTGTAAATCAGTTCCACCCAACAGTTAAAAACTTGGCATCCCTTCTGCAGAAGACCCTGAATTAGGCACACAGGGTGAGTCGACAGACAAGTCTAGATCCCCGATGTCTAAGTGGATGCCCAAGGTGGCTGACTATGTGAGGCAGGGACAGTAAGTGGAAAGGAAGAAAAACACCCAAAGAATGATAAGGCAGAGTTGATTTGGAAAAGAAGCATAAGGAAAACACCACAATTTTTCTGCAGGATTTGATGTAAGGAAATGTCATCAGGTCAGGATAGGTTCACAATTCCTGGACCAAGTGCAGGGCTCAGCAGTGTAGTGCACACCCGCCTGATTTGAAGGAGAGAAGAGTTCACGGGGATTGAGACAGCTATGATAGTGACCGGCAGATCATGGCCGGAGTGGCCGCATGGAGGTGGGGAGATCTGACATGATCTTGAGACTATAGCTAAAACTCCCAATGACAGCTGGGAAGATGCACCCCAAAGGGAACAGGTGTGCACAAAGCTGGGCGGTGGGAAAGGTCAGGAGCAGAGGTGGAAGCAGAGGACCCCTGGTGAGTAGTGGACTCCAGCCTGCAGGACCACAGAGCCTGGAGGGCCGTCTGGGTCCAGGGTCAGAACCTGAACCTGTACACAAAAATAAACATAAAACATGGATGTGTGTTTAGTCTCCACAGGACTCAGGACCCAGAGGAACTTCTGTGCTTGCTTGTTCAGAAACATTGGGAGCTACCAGAGTACTCTCCATTGCCAGACTGCTGATACGTTCAAAATGAATATTCACTTTACTGACAGTGTTTATTTATTTGAAAATATTTATTTTTATTTTTATTTTATGTGTATGTGTGTTTGCCTGCTTGTATGTACATGTTTCATGTGCAAAACTGGTGCCATCAGAGGCCAGAAAAGGGCATTAGATCCCCTGGAAGTGGAGTTACAGATTTCTATGAGCTGTCATGTGGCTGCTGGGAACCAAATCTTGGTCTGGTCCGCTGCAAGAGCAACAAGTGCTTTTAACTAAGCCATCTCTCTGGTTCCCAGAGACAGTTTAGAAAGTCAATACTAATATAAAACCACAGATTTAGAGAAAATTATTTTCCGTTTGTATTGTGGTACAATTTATATCTATAGAATTCATCTTATCCACAAAACTGTTACATCAATCAAGAAAGAGAATAGCACCCCCACCTGGACCATCAACTCCATCACCCCATGTCTCTTTATACTCCAGGCCTGGTTAACCAATGGGTTTTTATCTTTCCTCAACTTCGTATTTGCAAAGATGTCATAGTGATGGGTTGGTAAAGCACAGGATCCTTAAAACACTGTTTCTTCCACTTTGAGAACCACTCATACCATACACAGTAACTTTGTTTTAAATCGCTGAATAGTATTTCATTGTAGGTGGTATCCCGCAGTTCATATCTACTCAAGTTGTTTTGTGTTGTTGATGATCGCAAACAAAGCTGGTACACTCATTCTCATACTTTTTTTTTTTTTGGTAAGGATCCAGGATCCAGTTTGTTTTTTTTTTTTTTAATTTCATTTGCAGTGAGGCCGTTGAGTCATATAGTAAATATGTGTTTAACTTTATAAGAAATCGCCAATGTCTTTTTTAGTGTGTAATTCCACTGGCAGTTGTACATTAGTTTCTTGATATCCTCAACAGTAGTTGCTTTTGTTGTTGTTTGGTTGTTTGAGACAGGGTTTCTCGGTAGCTTTGGACCTCAGTAGCTTTGGAGCCTGTCTTGGAGATCAAGCTGGTCTCGAACTCACAGAAATCCAGCTGCTTCTGACTTCTGAGTTCTGGTATTAAAGGCATGCTCCACCACTGCCCGGCAGTACTTGGTATTTTTTTAATTTTAACTTTATTTTATTTTCAGTTTTGAAAAGTTCCGTTTTTCTAACGGCCAGGCAGTGGTGTCACACTGTGGTTTTAGTTTGCCTTTCTTTGATGACTATGGTATATTTTGTGAGCTTCCTTGCCTTCCAGGCCGGAAGTGCCTGTTCATATATTTTGCATATTTTAAAAATGGGTTATTTCTTTTTTTAATTAATTTTTAGCATTTCATTCATGTTAAGACTCTTGCGTATTCTGGAAACAAATTCTTTATTGGATGTGATTTGTATTTTTATTTTCAAAGAAGTTTACTTCAAACACCAGAAACTCTTGATTTTAATCAATCCTAATTTAGTCATTTTTCCTTTATAGAAAATGGCTTGTATACTTTTTAGAAATCTTTCCCTAATGTCTTGTTATAAATCTTTGTTTCTGTTTCCTCTGGAATTTTTATAGTTTTAGTCCTTGTGTTTAGGTCTGCAGCCCATTTGAGTAGTTTCTTTTACAAAGTGTTAAGTCTGAATCTACTTTAAGTTTATTTATGGACACCTAATTTTAAAAACATTAAAAAAATTCTGTGTATGGGTGTACGTGGGGGACGTTGTGGGGTGGAGGCTATGCCTATGAGGGCAGTGTCTATGGAGGCCAGAAGAGAGTGTTGAGTCCCTGGGAGCTGAAGTTAAAGGCAGCTGAGAGCCACCTGATGTGGGTGCTGGGAACTGAATTTACCTCCTCTACAAGAGCAGTGCACACTCAACCCTAAATCATCTACATAGTCACCTGCTAAAAAACGTCATTGATTTATCTGTCTACTCATTTGTGTGCGTGTGTTTGCACAGGAGGGTGTCCTGGAGCTGGAGTTACAGGTGGTTGCAGTCCACCTAATCTGGGTGCTAGAAACCAAAACCACGCTCTAGCCACAAAAGAACAGCAAGTGCTCTTCACCGCCAAGCCATCTCTCCAGCCCACAGACACCCAATTTCTATAGCAGTATCATTTGAATATTAGTTGCTTAACTTCTGTAGCACTATTTCTGAACTCTCTATTCTGTCTTATTAATCTACACGCCTACTGTTTTGTTCATGTGGCACTGTCTAAACTTACTAGCTTCATGCAGGTCAGAATATCAGGTCATATAAGCCTTCCACCATTGCTCTGTCTCAAAATTGTTCCATCTAGTCTCATTTTCTGGCCTTTCTAAAGAGATTTTTGAGTACAATTGTCAATTTCTATTACAGTCATGATTGGATTTGGATTTGAATTGTATTGCAGCTGAAGATTAGATTGAGGATAAGTGACATTAGAGCAGCATTGCAACTTCCAAATTCTGAAGCTCATTTCTCTATTTAACGTACTTCTTTTTTTATTTAGTATGTATTCTTTTTATGTTTCAAACATACAAACATGCATGCACGTATATGTGTTCACTTGTGTGTAGGGATGTGTATGTCTGTGTGTGTGCATGACTGTGTGCCGTGTGTGTGTGTGTGTGAATACCTGAGACTGGTGTCGAGGATCTTCCTCAATCATTCTTCTACTTTATTCTTTCAGGCAGGGTCGGGTCTCTCTCTCACTTAAACCCAGAGTTGCTGCTATGGCTAGTATCATTAGATAGTTTGCTCTGGAGATCCCCTACCTCTACTTTCCAAGGTGAGTATTACAGGTAGGCTGTCTGATCCTCACAACATTTACATGGGTTCTGGGGATCTGAACTTCAATCCTCTTGCCTGAATGGCTAGCATTTCATCAATTGAGCAATCTCCCAACCTTTCCATTTTTAAAAATGATTTAATTTTATGTTTATAAGGGTTTTGACTGCATGTATGTCTGTGTACCACATGTGTATCTGATAGCCAGAGAGGCTGGAAGAGAGTGCCAAATCCCTTGGAACTGGAATTATAGATGGTTGTAAGCTCCTATGTGAGAATTGAACCCAGGTCCTCAGTAAGAACAAGTTCTCTTAACTGTTGAGCCATCTTTTTTGCCCAGCCCTTTTATTTTAAGGTACTCCTAACTTTATTTAACTGAAGCTTTTCGGTATTAGCATCTTTGTTAAGATCTGTGCTTAAATATTTTATAGTTTTGGTGCTGTTGTAAATGTTACTATATTAATTTATAATTATTTGTACTATTATATAGAATACTGAAATTTTTAAACAGAAGCATCGAATAGAAAAATGTATATACCCAACAAACTCCACACTCTACTACAGAAATATCTGTACCCCATGTTCGTTGCTGCTCTATCCACCATAGCAACGAAATGAAACCATTTAATTCTTTATCAACATACAAATGGATAATGGAAATCTGGTATGTCTTAGTTAGGGTTTCTATTGCTGTGAAGAGACATGACCATGGAAACTATTATAAAGGAAAAATTTAATTGGGGCTGGCTTATCGCTGTAGAGGCTTAGTCTATTAGTGTCATGGTAGGAAGCATGATGCCATGTAGGCAGAGATGGTGCTGGAGAAGGGCTGAGCATTCTACACCTGGACTGGCAGGCAGCAGGAAGAGAGAGGGACACTGGGCCTGGCTTGAGCATTTGAAACCTCAAAGCCCACCCCCAGTGACATACCTCCTCCTGCAAGGCTACACCTCCTCCAGTAAGGTCACATGTTGTAATCCCCATAGTCTATGAGCCTATGGGGACCATTTTCATTCAAATCACTACATGGTACATATGTAAAATGCAAAATGAAATACTATTCACCTCTAAAGAAATGTGAAATCATAAAATTTGAATAGACTTGGACATATAACATTAAGCAAGGTCACATAACCATGAAAAGAAATAAACCACATGTTCTTCTTCATATGCAGATCATGGCCTATGATATTTATGTATGCATTTAAACAAATGTACGTGTGGGTACATTTAGAAAGGAGAACAAGAAAGAGTAATATAAGGAGATGTAAATGGATGGAACTCAGAAAGTGGACATACAGTTTGAAAGAAGATGTAAAGCTAACTGTTTTTCTCCTGCTGTTATTGATATATTATTAGGTGGGTAAGTACATAAAAACACTATTGATAGTGAAACTGTAAAATCAAAGGTGAGGCTCCATGGCTTCAGAATGGCTATTCTAACTGTATATTATTTCATTGAAACATAAACTTTAAATCTAGTTAATCTCACCATGTAATGGTTTTTATTTATAAGTATTATAAAATTTTTAAACTTACTTGCAATAACTACTTTGTAGCTTTTCCCAGAACAAACATCTATTTTGCAAATAGAGACAGTTTTATCTCATTTTTCTAATCCATGTGTTGTTGTTGTTCTTCTTCTTCTTTCTCCTCCTCCTCCTCCTCTTCCTCCTCCTCCTCCTCCTCCTCCTCCTCCTCCTCCTTTCCTCCTCCTCTTCCTCCTTCTTTCTTCACTGGAGTGGGTATGGACTCCAATGTGTAGCAGGACATGCACACACAGTAATATCAATCTTTTTCAAAGGTTTATCTGTCCTCATTTTGATAATTTTATGATGCTTTTTAAGCATCGGATATATTGCTGTGATCAGAATTTGAATACTAACGTGGCTTTGTATTCCTGGAATACAATGCTACTTGATCACAGTGTGTTATCTTTTTGTAGATTGTCGCATTTAATTTACTCGTAGGTTGTTGGAGCCTTCACATCTGTGTTGATGGCTGGCCTTGGTCTTCCTGATCTGGCAGTCATCGAATTTTGGTATTTGGGAGGTGCTGGCAGCATGAAAGAAGCTTACAAGCCCTTTCTACTTTTGTGCTGCGGAAGAGGTTGTGCAAAATTGCTTCTGTTTCATCCTTAAATATTTAATAGAATATTCAGGTGAAGCCATCTGGAGCTGGAGTTTTTGGATATGAATTATTTATCTTCTTTTCAATTTATTTAGAAGACAAAGTATTCTGGTCATTTTTTTTTCCTAATTGGACTTTGATAGTTGGTGGCTTTCAAGACTACTGCATCTAAGTTGTTAAAATTATTATCATAAAATTGTTAATGATATTCTTTCTATTTACATAAAGCTCCCTTTCTCCCCACCTCACTGAGAATGCTATGAATGGACCCTCCCCTTTGCATTGCGAATGCCCTGATAGTCTCATTTCCTGGAGGCATGATTCCCAGTGTCTGTCAATTTTGGAGCATTTTAGTTATTTAGATTTTTTTCTGCCCTGTTTTCTCTCCTCTTTCTGATAATTCAGCTACGTAAAAGTCCAGTCTTTGACGTGGTTCAGCTTCCGATCCCCTTAGTATTTTAGAATCTTTTTCTTTGTCCTTCAGTTTGAATACTTTCTATTGACCAATGGTCTGTTCTTTGATTCTTTCCTCAGTTATGTCTAGCGGCCTGGTGAACCTAGCTGACGGAATTCTTTGTTGTCTGTTTTGTCTGCTTTGGGGATCTAGCACTTTCATCTAAATTCCACCTCTCCAATGAATTTGCCCATCTGTCCTAGCATGGTGGTACCTCTTCTAATAAAGTTATTAACATATCAATCATAGTTATTTTAATTTTCTAATCTGATTGTTGCAATCCCTATTTCATGTATGGCTGGGAGTCTTTGGATTGCTGTGTCCCTCTTAAAAACATGCTAGTATGTTGTACAGCACATTTTTTTTTTCATAAAAGCTGGTTGTCTTGCAGGAGAACACAGATGAAGACAAACAACTCTTTGTTTGTAGATGACAGGCACTTAACGACCAAGTGAGGGAAGAGGGAGTCAGTCAGGAGCATCATATTACTCTCCTGATTCCTTTGCTTTGGGGTGAGCATCGCTTGTAAGGGGGGGGGGTAACATTAATCCCTCTTCCACAGTTAAGGTCTCTGCTTTGCACTGAGTCTCAGTTCAGGCCTCTTTGTTTTTCTTTTTCTTTTTCTAACAAGAAAAGCCTCCTAGCTCTTTGCTTTGCTGTAAAGCT
The DNA here is from genome assembly GCA_025134845.1 of Neodon shergylaensis. Taxonomy (NCBI): domain Eukaryota; kingdom Metazoa; phylum Chordata; class Mammalia; order Rodentia; family Cricetidae; genus Neodon; species Neodon shergylaensis. Next base: position 13,786,329 of record JABTXL010012609.1, on the reverse strand, counting down.
AACTCTCAGTCACTGTGCATATGATTCTCAGAGGGAGAGTGTTTCCAGTTATTCCTCCTTATCACCAGCTGTGGATCCATCCCCTTTCCTGTCTCACAAGGATGGAAGGTTTGGGGTTCCATCCCCCAATATCAGTTTTATTTCTGTCAAATCTCCAAGGGCGTGGAGTTTGTTGCCCCTCCCTATGAGTCTAAGGACAGCCAGGGGAGAAGGATCCAGGTCTATTTTTTGCATTTCTACAGCAGTTGCTGCTCTGAACCTATATTCCTGCAATAAGCAAGGCTTCCAAAGGAATCTCGCCAGGAACTTTCGTGATATCTGGTGACATCCACGGAGAAATTTGGGACTTGGTTTTGTATCTTCTACTGCCATCTTCCTCAGTGCTTTGGTCTCTTGGGAGACGAATTTGCTTTTAGGAAACCGTTAAAAACGTTGCTGAATTATTTGTGTCTATAGAGGGCAATGACTTTTTCAGCTAAGTGCCCATGCCATGTTTCTTTGTCCCTCAATGATAAATTAACTACAATGTCAATTCTAATGCTTTATTCAAGAAAAGTTGGTAATTTTTTTAAAATATTTATTTATTATGTATACAATATTCTGTCCATGTGTATGCCTGCAGGCCAGAAGAGGGCACAAGACCCCATTACACATGGTTGTGAGCCACCATGTGGTTGCTGGGAATTGAACTCAGGACCTTTGGAAGAGCAGGCAATGCTCTTAACCTCTGAGCCATCTCTCCAGCCCAAGTTGGTAATTTTTGATTGCCTGGGTCTTCTCCATCCCTTTCCATTACATTGAGAACAAAACTCTTCTTTTTTTAAGTTTTTTTTTTTGACAGGGTTTCTCTGTCTAGTCCTGGCTATCCTGGAACTCACTCTGTAGACCAGGCTGCCCTCAAACTCAGAGATCTGCCTGCCTCTGCCTCCCAAGGGCTGGGGTTAAAGGCATGTACCACCACTGCCTGGTGAGAACAAAATTCTTTACAATTTTTTTTTCTCATCATAAGTAGAAGCCCCACAGAAAATGAGAAGCCAGAAGCTTCCTTAAAAACAAAGGTCTGAGCCTACCATAAATTTATATTAAGACTCTGCTGCTGAAAACATTGCACACTTTGGTCACAGGACAAGATGGAATGAAGTTGATATTAACTAGAAATGCCTTCTCTGCTAGTTAGTTTTCATAGCACTGAAGTTGCGTTGGTCCTCTGGGGAAAAAGTCGCAGCTGTCTTGCCCAGCTGTGACTCCTGTGAGCTATAATAAAGACTGCTGTGGGACAGCATGTTCATGGGTGCCACAGTGGCACAAATATCATGTGGGTTACCAACCCCTTTCTGATTGGATTTAAGGCCCACTCCACAGGAGGCAGTGCATTCCTGGCGCTGTAAACTGGGCTAAGAACCTATGGTTGGGGCACTCACAGGCCCTAGGTGTGAAATCATCCAATTGTCCTCTGAAGTTGTATCTCTGTACTCAAAGGTGTGTGAAACTCTTGGGCATCCCCCTAGAGAAGTTATTTGTGTAGTCAAAGGTAGTTAGCTCAGAACCTCCCAACTGGTCAGAATGAAGAGAGTAAGTGTCTTGAAGTTGGCTTCAAGGGTGTGCTTCAACCTCTAATTCTCCTGCCTCTACCTCCAGAGTGTTGGAATTACAGGCTAGTGCCACAATATCTAGTTTATGTGGTACTGGGTCCAAAACCAAAGATTTGTTTGTTCTGAGTCAGCAGTCTTCCGATTCATCTATAACCCCTCCCCCTTCTCCCTTGATTGGGTCGTTGAAATCATTAGGCTCTTTTCCAGAAGTAGGATGCACTAAGAAATAAGACATGACACTGTTAAGTCGGGAGCATAACCCCAGCCCCTGGCATCCATCCCAGCCCCCTGGCCTAAGAGTTGCATTGGTTTGGACTACAAATCCCAGCATGCCAGGTCCTGACCTCTCCCTGGGCGAGGGTCAGGACCACTCCCACAGGGTATTTAAGTGGGCTCCCAGAGGAGGAATATGTGATTCCAGGTTTGCATGTGCTCCCCGCTTTCCTGTCTCCCCATCATGCGCTCAGCCACCCGAGGGCACTGTATTTAATAAAACAATGGGCATTTTTAATTTGGTTTATTCTGACCTAGTTGGATTTCTTTGCACCGGCGGAGCAGCTCGTCTTAGGATTTTTTTTCCTAACAAACACATTTCTAGCAAAGGATATTAGAAATACACAGGGAGCCCCTGAGTAGTTCCCAAGATGAAGATTGAGGTTCAACCACATAGAGAATAGAAGCTGTCAAGGCAAAGGATACAGAGTGCTATTCTGATTTATCCCATGAATCCTCATGAGCCAAAGGTCTCAAAAGACAACCTACACAGGATGTCCTGCTCTGTCACTTTGCACCTTATTCCTTGAGGCAGGGTCTCTCCCCTAACCTGGATCTCTTGGGGCAGCAAGCTGCTCCATCCTGCCTCTGTTTTCTCACAATACCGGTGTTACAAGGCACGTGCCAGCCAGGAGGTGTGCAGCACCCTTCAGAGCTCTCAGGCAGGTGGTGGAATCTGACTTCAGGTTCTTACACTTACATAATATAGCTGCCACTTTTACTCAGGGAGCCCTCTTCCCACCCCTACTGGGCGTGCTTTCTCAGCAAAAAAAAAAAAAAAAAAAAAAAAACTTCATCAAGATGAGGACATTTATTCAGGTAACAGGAAGCTGAATTCACCTTTAAATCTTAAACAGCACTGAATTTCCATTTACAGTTTCCCGAGACTGACATCCGGGAAGGAAGGAAAGAAGCAGGAGGGCAGAAGCAGGAGCTTTTGTTTAGACTCAATAGGGAGGAACAGCTCTTTCTCCTCTGAATACACTGAAGCTTTTCGCTGAGTGTTTGGCAGCTGAAGTGCCTTTCCCTTGTCACACTCCATCCATTGTTCACCCTCAGCAGGCCACTAATTTATTAGCCGAAAAGCCACTAGGCAATGACTATAGCCATTATCTGTGAAGCAGGTCAATACAGGAATTGTTGCTCTGTAACTGAGAAACCTGGCATATAAAGGAAATCGTCTAGCCCAGGACCCTAGGAAGCCAGTGTCTGTTATCTCTGGGGCTAAGCTATTTCATTTTGCTTAGTTCTGCAGACAACTTGAATGAATTAAAAATCTTGCAATGACACAGAATATCACTGTGCTTCCCTGTGCTTCTGTTTGAGGATTTCCAGCAAACATTTAGTTCCCTCTTATAATTAAGATCCAAGATTATGGCGTTGCCAGTGCCAACTGTGTCTAAGGCTCAAGGAACACAATGAAGAGAGTGGAAAGGGTTGTTAAGAGCCAGAGAAAGTTTCATGTGAGCTTGTGTCTCTTAAATATGACAGGGATGCTTCTCCTCCTATGATACTGCAATATGGATGCATAAACAATACCCAAACAATGACAGCACCTCCAGACATGCGAATGTGGAAGGTATTACATCAGAGGGTAGAGTGGGAAATGCATGTTGTTATTTGTGATAAATGGAAAGAATTTGCTTATTTGTTTGAGACAGTGTTTCTCTGTGTTGCTTTGTAGCCTGTCCTGGAACTCACTTTGTAGACCAGGCTGGCCTCGAACTCACAGAGATCCGCCTGTCACTGCCTTCCAAGTGCTGGGATTAAAGGTGTGCACCACCACTGCACGGCCCGGCTGTTTTTTTTTTTTGTTGTTGTTGTTTGTTTGTTTTTTGTTTCTTGTAATGTGAATGGGTGTTTTGGTTGCATATATGTCTGTGCACCTGTGCACCACATGCATGCCTGGTGCTGAAGAAGACCAGAGGGGGACAGCAGATCCCTTGGGAATAGGGTTATGGATGGTTGTTAGACACCATGTGGGTGCTGGAAATGCACCGAAGAGTAGCCAGTGTTCTTAACCACTGAACCATCTCTTTAGCCCTTAACGGAAAGTATTTTTAAATGATGTTCTTGTAAAAACAAGTCATCTTCGGTCCTAATGGGTGTTAGAACTGTGGGACCTTCCATCCTTTATTCAAATGAGGCTGGAAGGTCCCACCTACAGAGTGCTGGCTAGTTTTCTGTCAACTTGACCCAGCTAGAGTTATTTGAAAGGAGAGAACCTCAATTGAGAAAATGCCTGCATAAGATCCAGCTGTAGGGTATTTTCTTAATTAGTGATCAAGGTGGCAGAGCCTAGCTCACTGTGAGTGGTGCCATCCTGGGTCTGGAGGTTCTGGGTTCTATAAGAAAGCAGGCTGAGCAAGCCATGGGGAGCAAGCCAGTAAGCAGCACCCTTCCATGGCCTCTGCATCAGCTCCTACCTTGAGGTTCCTGCCCTGTTTGAGTTCCTGTCCTGACTTTTTTTGATGATGAACTGTGATGTGGAAGTGTAACCTAAGTAAACCCTTCTCCACAACTTACTTTATGGTCACAGTGTTTCTTCACAGCAATAGAAACCCTAACTAGGACATCCAGCGAGTCAGGGCAAGTCTTAGCACTTCAAGAGTTCTCTTCAGCGTTGTTGAGGCGTGGCTGGTGTCTCAGTTCACTGATATCTTACAAATACCGAGCATTCACTGGGTGAATAACCATGGTGTGTGGATCCTTCATTTCCAATGAAATTCAAGGCAAGAGAAAGACGCACGAGGGGAGAGGAAAGAGGATTTTTAGAAATGTTTCTTTCAGGGCTGGCAAGATGACTCGGTGGGTAAAGCATTTGTTGCACAGCCTGAACCTGGTCCCTGGAACCCAAGGAAAGATGGGAGAGGAGAGCTGGTTCTGCAAAGCCATCTGACAACTTTGTATACCATGGGACACATGCCCACACAACACTGAATAGAATAAAAACTTAAACATTCTTTTCTTCAACTCAAATTCGCTGATGTTCAGTGTTGAAGTGAATCAGGAGCTCAGTAGGTGCGTTTATTCCTCAGATGTGGTGGGCCTTTGTGAAGGCTTTGACTGGGAGAGAACTCCCACTTCTTCTCTACGTGAAGGAGTCTTTTCACAGTCGAGCCTTCGGAGTCATGCCCACGTTGGGAAGCCCCTCCCAAGTCTCACCTGAACCTTATTGTGCAGCTGCCTGACACCTCTGTACTCGGTTTATATGTGATTAATTTCCACGCATTTAAACCCCACTTGTAAATCTTGGAGGCCTTTTTCTTTTATGGATTTCCTGCTGCTCTGACTAAAGGGCAAATTCTGTTTCCAGCCTGGCACAGAGCTCAGGTCCGACTGTTTCCCCACCTGCCACTCTCGGCTGAGTCTTCACAGGAAACTGATCATCCTGAAAAGGACTTTCTAGGCAGAGGAAAATTCTCCCTAGGGGCAGACATGCTGTAAGGTAAGGCATCTCCCCTGGACGACCAAAATTCTCATTCTCACAAATTAGCAGAGAAATGTAAATCAAAAATACAACAGGCTAGAATCTCATCCCAGAATGAGCGTTATCAGAAAGACAAATGATAAAAGCCGGCAATGGTATGAAGAAAGGGGGAATTCTTTTATAAGGATGGTAAAGAGGTGAGTAGCACCCCCATTATAGGAACCAGTAGAGATGTGCCTCCAAAACAAAAACAAAATCCAGTATGACCCAGTTATTCTAACTACTGGGCACATAGAAGATGACTTCACTCTATCAGAGATGCCTGCTGATCTGTGTTTATTAGCTATAGTTAAAGCTATGAAGTCTACCTAGATGCCTTCCCATCAGTGGGTGAGTGGATGGATGATTTAAACATGTGGTATATATGCACACAGACTATTATTCACACACACACACACAGACACACACACAGACACATGAAATCCTTTCAAGTTTAGCATCATGGATGGAATTGGAGGTCTTCAGGTGAAATAAGCTAGTCACAGAACAGCAAGGATCACATGTTCTCATTCATGGACACTGGAAGCTTGGTCTGGAAAGAGCCGACAGGGAGAGCGAGGCTAGAGACTAAGAAGAGCAGAGGGAAAGACGGTTGATAAAGGGCAGCAGGTGAGAGGGGAGGAATTTGTTCTGGTTTTCTACAGCACAAAAAGGTTAACAATCAATGATGTGTTACACAATGACAAGAAAAGGAAAGTACAAAAAGTCAAACACACAAAAATGATGTCACGCTGACAGAGATGAAGGGCTTTTCATCTCCAATTTGATTTAGCGTGAATTCCATGTATGTGCCAATTCTCCAGAATGTCCATAACTACCTATAAATACCTTCTCTACTTAAAAAGATAGCTGTATTAACTAAAAAGATGCAAAATCATTGGGTGAGTAGATTCTATATCTTTCCTGATGTAGTCTCTTAATTTTCTTGGAGTTTAGGGGGTTGGGGCTCAATTCTTGCTTCTGTGCTAGAGATGAAACAGCTGGATGTGTGGCCAGTGGGCAACAGTGGACAGAGGCCAGTGTCCTTCAGCACAGCATTGGGTTCCATTTGTCCTTTAGTCACGTGCCTAAGTCTGGGAAGGATCTCAGGGTAGCTTGGATTTAGGATGTTTCCTTCCATTCGTGAGGGGTTGAAAGAGATTTCTGTACCAACTCTATTCCATGTTTATTGCTGGCAGCGGACTGTTTGCCTCAAGGCCACGCAGAGATGCTATTTATCTGGCTATGGATATTAACAGGCTTTTCTTGACTTTCTATAAATAAAAGCGACAACTTGTATTAGAGAAAATGCCCCCTGAAAAGATATCAGAGAAACCTCAAGTTAGTGTGAGCATCGTGAGCATCGTGGCCTTTCGATATGGCTGGGCAGTGACAAGCATCTCAAGCCACAGCTCTTGTTTTTCTTTCTGAAGCCAAGCAAGGTCTCTGCTCTCACCCCCTCACAAGAAAGAGCACTTTATCTCCCTGTAAATGAAGATGGGATGATGAGAGAGGAGTGGGTAGAAAGGTCTGGAAAGAGCCGACAGAGAGACCTGGTGCTCTTGTATACTTTTGAAAGATCTCTGTTATGATCTTTATTCCATTGAAAATTGAATTATGTGGACTTGTTTTGGTGTTTAGCTTTTGAACACAACATATATTCTTCATATCCATTCTTCGTCCAATAAATAAGCTGCAAATATTGTCTCTCATTCTATAAGTCTTCTCTCAACTCTGATGATCAGTCCTTTGCGGTGCAGGGGCTTCTTTGTTTCAAAAAGGCAGAGACTAAATGGTATTTTGGTTTATAAAGTAGTTTTGCAATGATCTCTAGTGTAGAACCACCGACTCTCACTTTTCTGGCATCCTTTTGAGAATGAGAGGCAAATGCAGGGACCAAGCTGCTGTCTAATCTGGCCAGAGTGGACTCCTGGGTGGCAGCAATGGCCGTACCAGCAGCACTCATAGTGACAGATGCAACAATTCTAACACAGATTTTAATAATTCCCTGACAAAGTTCACACAAATCTCCTCAAATCCTCTCAGCTCTAAGAGTTAGGTACCAGCTTTTCATTCCCATTTTGCAGAGAAGGCAAGCAAGCCACAGAGCAGTGCATGGGGCTGACTACAAACTGCACATTTGTTAAATATACCAATGGGTACTGATTACCTTTATGAAGTGAGTTTGAGGGTTGCAGTCTGGTTGGGGTAAAAACAAATGAACAGCGTATCTCAGATCATGGGCAAGTGGCTCAGGCCTTTGCATTAATCTGCGATTTACCTCCAGGTTGGAATGTCACAGTAATTGTCTACTCAGTCACTACTGAGGACAAGAAGGTAAAACACACATGAATCTGTATTACTGCATGTGAGCCTAAGATGCTTGCTTAAGAAGGAGGTACTGCTCCACCAGGCTGATTAATAAAATGTACTGGGTAGTTATTTACAAATGCAAACTGATGGATCCAGAATCTCTAGTATTGATAAAAAACAAAGAAACAAATGCCCAGTAGCAATGAGGCAATCAATCCTTCACTCTGACGTGTGTGTGTGTGTGTGTGTGCGCGCGTGTGTGTTCTTAAATATGTAAATACGACCTTCACAGTCTGTATAATTACATTAATTGTATGTATATTATCATGGCTCTTTGTTATTGGATAACTAATTAGTGTGCTCTTTCCTGGGAAGAGAATTTCTCTCCCACTGTTTCTTAGCTGTTTTTCTTGTGTAGGGTTGAGGTCTAATGAGCTTTCCCCATTCATGTCTGTAGAATTGTTGTAACTTTAAATTTGCAGTGTTAGAAGTTAACAGGGATTTCGCAGCTCCTCTTTGAACATGGACTTGAGAAAACGCTTACATTTTAATCATGTTCCCGTCGTCTCCCAAATAGTGGTCTCCGTACTCATTTTGCCATCTTTGAAATTCTTAGCAAGACATCTCACTAAATGAAAATCCAAAACCCAAAATCTTTCAATGGTTTATTCATATTTCTGGGGTAGCATAACGACATGCTATGATATGTGAAATACAAGAGTGAATTTGAAGTCTATATTCTCAACAAAATGTCATTTGCTCTGCTACCATTCCATTTCACTCCAACGGTTCAAAGTCCTTTCTTGATGCAGAAGGTCTGTTTCTAGCCTTTCAATCAGGTTATACAACTATTCACAGGTCTGTTGTACACTCAGATATGAATGTCAATTATGCAACAGACCCAAAGTCTGAGAAGAGGGTAAGAAAATCTCAGACATCACATATCCCCTAATTCTTCATCATGGCCAAGCTCACTGAAACACTGGTGAGAAGCAGCATATACTCAATGTGTAAGTATACAGTAAGTTGGTTATTGAAGGTGGGACTTGGCCCAGCCCTATCTGTGACTTGTACAGTGAATCTCAACTTTATGGGCAGCATATGTGTGTGCATGTGTGTGTGTGTTAGGTTTCAAGCCTGGGACAAAGTTCTGAGGTGCCTATTTAACATACCAAAGTAGACCTGGCTGCCAGGTTCTCCCCACATCCCTCAACCCCTGCCTGTTTGTTACAGGGGCCTCCTGGCTGGCTTTCCCTGTACCCTACCCTGGACTCTCCAGTCCATGGGGCTGGTTTGCTCTTCTCTATGTAATCCAGCCATTTGAGCCTCCTGGCTGCTGCACATGGTTCCTCCCTCCCCCTCCCTCTCTCCCTACATGGCCCAGATCAGGGTCATATACACTCTGGACTCTCCCAGAGGTCCCTACCTCTGGCTATGCTTTTCCTTTTATCTACAATAAACCTTTTCTACCATACCTAAGAGCAGTCATGTTTGCTTTTCCTTTTTTTATTTTTTTATTCAATGTGCATGTATGTATGGATATAGCATAGAGGAAGAAAAGGGGAAAATGATGTAATTATACTATAATCTCAAAATATAAAAGAAATATTGTTTTTTAAAAAAGCTTCAGTGAACAACAGAAAAAAAAGATGGTAAGAGTTAAACGGGAACTACAATTAATAGTGAGGAGAGGGGGCTTGGAGGGCTCCTGGAGCAGCAGCACAACCCAAACACATCAGTGTGATTTGAATACCACTGCCAGTGTGCAAAGGAGTCTGGTTAAGAATGAGTTATTGGTTCATTAAAACAGCAATCTGCTGCCGCACAGCTGTTGGAGAGCTGCGTCTGTAGCCACTTGGATGCTGTGTATGAAAGATGTGTCTTAAACATTAAAGTAGCATTTCTTTTAGTATATTCCATATATCAAGTTTCTCTCATCCACACAGATTATCCATAATGGCTGTGAATTAATTTCATTTTATAAGCTGAGCTTCTGGGCCCCTGCTTCTCATAAAGACAAAGATTGGGGAGGCCTTAATGAATGTCAGCCCCAACCACAAGTCATCAAGAATCTCAAAACACCCCACGTGGCTGGAGGTGATTTAACTCCCTCAAAACCAGTTCAGAGTAACATCAGAAGCCTCCCCAAGGTGTATTCTTTCTCCTCCAATCATCAGTAGCTTTCA
>JABTXL010012609.1:13696697-13776486 GCA_025134845.1 Neodon shergylaensis | reverse complement strand
TCTTAAGTCTACCTTATTGGCTTCCTCAAGCAGATTGAAAGCTACTGTGTGATGTGGGATTCCCCTCTGTATGCTGTGAATACCACTGGTTAATAAAGAAACTGGTTTGGCCTGATAGGGTAGATAGGCGGGGAAAACTAAACTGAATACTGGGAGAAAGAAGGGTGGAGTCAGAGAGAAGCCATGTAGCCCCACGGAGACAGACGCTGGGAACTTTACTTGGTCAGCCACAGCCACATGGCAATACACAGGTCACTAGAAATGGGTTAAATTAAGATGTAAGAGTTATCCAATAAGAATCTAGAGCTAATGGGCCAACCAGTGTTTTAAATAATATGGTTTCTGTGTGACTATTTCCAGGCTGAGCAGCTGGGAATAAAGAAGTGGCCTTCTCACAACACTCCTTATAACCTCACACTTTCCCTTAAAATCTGTGAGTAACTAACTATTCTTTAGAGAAGAACCTTGGGTTCTTCTGTTGGAATTCAGATTCCAGAACCATGTGAAGCCTCTAGACAGAGGACTCCTATGAAACTACCATGCAGGCATTTCCGTGAGTGTTTCATTACTTCGCACAAAAATGCTTGAGAAGGAGGTGCCAGCACAAATGTGTTGGGTTGTGAGTTATTCCACCTCTAAGATGGCTATTTGGAATGGTAATGTATATCTTGTGCCATTTTATGTTGGAAGTATGTGATCAGTTTTTCGATTTTGTTTTTTACAGTGGGATTACAGTTACTCCCATGCATCTCAGAAGAAACTTTGGACTTTGAAACAAGTTTTAGACTTATAGACTATGGGGACTTTTGAAGTTGGGTTGAATGCATTTTTTTTTGCATTATGATATGGCTATAAATCTTTGGGGGGCAAGGAGTGGAATGTGGTGGTTTGAAAGAAAATGTCCCCCAAAGGGAGTGACACTATTAGGTGTGGCACTTGTTGGAGGAAGTGTGTCACTGTGGGGGTGGGCTTCAGGTCTCTTTTGCTCAAGCTTCCCTCAGTGTGATAGGCAGTTGAATTCTGTGGCCTAGAAGATGTAGGATTGTCAGCTACTCCAGCACCAGATCTGCCTGCATGCCAACATGCTCCCCAGTACCATGATAATGAACTGAACCTTTGAAACTGTAAGCAAGCCACCCCAATTAAATGTTTACTTTATAAGAGTTGCCATGGTCATGGTGTCTCTTCACAGAAATTAAAAAAGCAAAGCAAAATCCTAAGACAGTGACAAACTCAAGGACATAGGAGAGATCCAGAGAGAGAGCTTAGCACAAAGATTTGCCCTGATTCTAAGCCCTGGGTGGGACCTGAGTAGCCGTGCCTTTGCCTCTGAAGCACAGACCGCCATCCAGGAGATATTCCAGTCAGTTATTTGCATCTAATAAAATGAGCTGATTGAGGACACATGAGTTCCTTAAGCTGCCCACCATTCTGAACCAGGCTCCAGGTTAAAGGTGACTTGGCATCTAGATCCATCTTCACACCTCTCTATATGCTGGGCTGCTACTGTGATGATCCTCGTTAGAGCTGAGCAATGCTCATTCATTATGGACCACTAACTTGCCACTTTTCCATAGGTATTGTAGGTGCCCCATCCAGCCTATGTTTCAGCTTTCTACACTCAGCTGGAGGCAGAACAGAACCCTTCTCATTTGTCCCAATTCCCTAAGTCCTCACACAATGTCCCTGTATTGCTCCTATCTCCAAGGTCCAACACTGTCTCCTGGAGTGAAACGAAGCCTGCAGGATGGGAATCTTTCTCCATGAACTCATTCCAGGCCATCATTTTCTTCACAGGGGCTTTCCTAACACTACTTTGCTGTTTATTTTCCCCGACTATCTTCAAGTGTAAGTTTTCAAGGAAGACAAGAAGCTTCCATGCCCACAGCTCTGTTTAGTGAGCAGGACGTTCATATTTTGCTGCCAGCTACGAACGCATTAATTAACACTCAAATCACAACACAATCTCTACAGAATTACAATCTGCTCCTATGTTGTAGAATTTGTGCTGCTGCAGAAAGAAGCAAAAATGAGGGCTAGCTTCAGAAACAAGTACTGAACTAGGTCCCATTACGAAGCCACTGACCCTTCCGCAAGTGGAGAAAGTAGACATATTTTGTGGTTTAGAAAAATGGCTTGCTGGTGAAAATATACCATGGGACCGAAAGAATTAAGACAATGTCAGGGCTCTCCTCAGCTTACATTGTATCTATCATTGGCAGCTGGATAGTCAACAGATTCTGAAGAGAATCTCAGCAGTTGTGTTTAAATGCTCACATACTTGGTCTGGATAATCCCACCAGCAGCCACTGCGAGGTGAGCCACAAAGGCATGAGGGAGAGGGACAAGTGGGGACACATCATTTCTCATGAAGATGCTTACGGGCTAGATTTTACCATGGTATTTTTGTTGGTTCTTTTCTTCCTTTTTTTTTTTTTGGTGTGTGTGTGTGTGCACGCACGTGTGTACGTGTGCATGAAGAAACCAGAGGTTGATAACGGTGTCTGCTCAGTCACTCTTCACTCTATTTTTTAAGACAGGGTATCTTAGTGAGCCTGGAGCTTACCTATTGATCAGACTGGCTGGCAGCAGGCTCTGGGTTCTGCCTGGCTCTGTACATTCCCCTGAGCATGAAGGTTACAATACCCATGGTCACACTCTGCTTTTAAGCAGATGTTAGATGATGGGGAGCTGAACGTAGGTTTGTGCTTGAGTGGCAGGCACGATGCTAACTGAGCCATCTTCCAAGCCCTGATTTTCTTTCGTTTTTGTTTATTTGTTTGCTTTTGTTTTTCATTGGGAGTGGGGACACAGGATCTTACATACTTCAGAATGAGTGATCTCAGACTCACTACGCAGGTGACGATGGCAGGTGACGATGTCCTGGAACTCCTGGCCCTCCTGCCTCTTTCCCTAATGCTAGGATTACAGGTGTGAGCCACCATCCCTGGTTTAGAGTTGATTTCATACAGTGTCAGGGACCATTGTCCTAAAGATGATAGCAGGGACTATTGTCCTAAGGATGTTTGCAGAGAGCCCCACATCCCAACTATCTTGAGAACTGTTTGTTAACAGAACCACAAAAAGAATGTTTCCGCTTACACCAGGTATGCTAACTGGTGACCTTTGCCACCCCCTACCCCCCACCCCAAGCCAAGTTCCTCATTCAAGGGCTATATAAGCCACAACCATTATGCTAATAAAGGGAGACCTTGACAACTGAATTCTGCTTGGTCTCCTTCTTTTCTCTCTCCCATGATTCATACAGGTAGAACCTCTTTAGACCCTGAATAACTGGACCTGCTGGACGGGTCGATACGGCCCATCAGCAGAACACTTCATATTTGGGGAATGCATCAAGAAAGACCTTAAGCATCGCCACCCCACCTCCATGGTTATGTGTAAGGAAGCAGGAGAGCAGGGGATGAAGAGGGCAGAGCATAGCAGTTTGCCTCAGTTAGGACAGTGGGAGGATGCTCATCTGCAGGGAAATTAAAAATGTTAAAACTGAAAAGTCCTTGTTTACCTTGAACCAGCAATTTGAGATAAAGTCTGTGATTAAGCAACCTTTCTTAACCAGCAGAGGACTGGATGCCTTCTGCCCCATTCTTACTGTCTCATACCATCCCCATTGCTCTCCTACCGTGAACACAATGCATGAGGCATTGCCCCCAAGATAATCTATTTCCTGTGTTGGGGTTATTCTGGGCTACAGGTTCCAGCCAGAAGTATTTCTATCCAGCACAGTCAGAATAATGGATGGGGACGGGGAAGCAGGTCATACAGTTAACCTGAGAGCTCTTCTTAGCGTTTTAAACATCATGGGCACGCAATGTACATTCACTGGAACCTCAAACACTGTGTCTTTCGGTTTAAGTGATTTAAACAGGGCAGGACTGAGGCAGGGCGTAAGTACTATGTACACACCGACCTGAGCATCAGACTGACCTTGGATAGCTCCAGGGCCTTACCTGGAGTGGTGTGGTGCTTCTGCCTGACATGCAAAGAGATGGAAAGGGGGTTCAGCGGAAAAATACGCAAAATATCAAATATGCGACCCAAGACATGGAGATGCTGAGCAAAGGGTAACTTTTGCTGTAGATGGGCGAGAAATTCTCATGGGAAATGATATCAGTAGTTTATACATCTCTACTGATGAGCTCATAGACGTACAATCAGTCACTTTTATTCCTTTCTTTGTGAAATCAGTGAAAATATATGTGCCTCAGTAATAATAGTGAGAACCTATACTTGTCTCTCTTTAGTTAGACTAAAGATTAAAGATTAGCAGATGTAGTAATGGGTTTCACCATGGCACCTTCATCTACATGTGTCCTTATACTTTATCTTCACCTCCTTCTCCTCTCCCATTGCTCTTCCTTCCCGCCAGCTGGTGCTCCCTCCCCAGCTAGTCTTTTGTTCTCTAATAAATGTAATCTTCTACGTGTTCTCTATGAAATACAATTTATTATGAAGAATCAAGCTATCTTGAAACATAAGGCCCATGGGCAAACTCTAGCTTTATGTAAGAATACTGGCTCTTTAAAAAGAAATTTAAAAACTTATTTATTTTATGTATATGGGTGTTTTGTCTGCATTTATATCTGTGTACCATGTGAGTACCTGATGCCCATAGAGTGCAGAGAGGCCACTGGATCTCCTGGGACTGATGTTAGAGATGGTTGTGAACTGCTGCGCGGGTGCTGGGAATTGAACCCAGGTTCTCTGGAAGAATAGCTAGTGTTTTAACCACTGAGCCATCTCTCCAGCCCAGAATAGTGATATAACAGAGTTACCTGGTAGGGTCGTTAGAATTCAGAGTTCTAGCCTCATGGATTCCGTTCAGTAAGTCTGTGCTGTGGCTTTGAGAACTTACTAGTGCATAGAGCTGTTGCTGGTCCAAGGACCACATTGAGACAGATTGTTCTAGAACAGTGCTTTTCAACCCTCTCACGGTGGTTGCCTAAGACCACTGGAAAATATAGATATTCGTATTATGATTCGTAACAGCATTAGGAAGGTTGAGAACCTCTACTCTAGAAGAAGGTGATTCTCAAACTTTAATATATACACCTGAACAACGTCATTAAAATCTAGATGAAGTTCAACAGGTCGGAAAGAGACAGATGTGAGAATTTTGCATTTTTCAGATGTTCCCAACAGCATCACTATGGTGGTGGCATGTAGATCACACTTACAGAGCCCAGCTCTAGAGCTGGTTTCTCATGTGGCAGCAAGTAGCTACCAAACACTTAAAATGGGCCTCGTCTGAGCCAAGAGGTACTTAAAGTATAAAACGCACACTGGATTTAGAGTAAAAAAAAAAGTCAGATAAACTATTCCATATTGATTACATCTAAAATGCTAATAATTTTCTTGTCCTGGGTTAGATATTACTCTTAACCTTAAATTGTATTGCTATTAATGTGTGTGTTGTGGCCGCAGTTGGGGGCCCTGTGTGCTCTGTTGCATGTGTGGAGCTCAGAAAACAACTTGGAGGAGTCGGCTTTCTCCTCCCATCATTATGTGAACTGTAGGGATCAAACTCAGGGTGTCAGCCTTGTGGATCCAGTGCTTTTACCCTCAGAGCTATCTTGCTGACTTAATTATTTAAATTGCTTTTAATATGCAGAAAATGTAAAATGGCCTGCATGAGTCTTTTGAATAGCCTCGCTGCTGCAGGGAGCAGGCATCTTCTACACTGGGTCCAACACTATTCTTAAAGAGGCTTCAAAATGAAGGGTTTTAAAGCATCAATGACAGCCAATCCTCATCACACTGTTTTTAACGTCAGCTCTCAAAATATGCCATTCAGAAAGTCAATATCAAATATCATGAATGGCCTTCCATGGTCTTAAAACAGTGGTTCTCAACCTTCCTAATGCTGTGACCCTTTAATACAGTTCCTCATGCTGTGGTGATCATGAGTTGTAAAATTATTTTTGTTGTTACATTGTAACTTTGTTACTGTTTGTAAAACAATGTAAATATTTATGTTTTCTGATGGTCTTAGGTGACCCCCATTAAAGGATTGTTGGACCCTCAAAAGGGTC
Source organism: Neodon shergylaensis (assembly GCA_025134845.1). Taxonomy (NCBI): domain Eukaryota; kingdom Metazoa; phylum Chordata; class Mammalia; order Rodentia; family Cricetidae; genus Neodon; species Neodon shergylaensis. The sequence continues at coordinate 13,770,433 of JABTXL010012609.1, read as the reverse complement.
ACATCCCATAGGTTGACAACTGTTGTCTTAAAAGGTAAATGTCAAGTTTGACTCTTAGCTTTCTAGGTCATCTGCAGTCCCATCTCATCTGCTTTTGCAATTTATGGATAATTGCTTCTCTCAAGACCAAGCTTGAAATGTTAGTGTTTTGTTTGGCTACTGATGATTCTGATCAATACTGAGAAAGTGTTTTCTAGAACAGCCTGGCCTACCACACGCTTTTCAGAGTAGATCATTTTAAATCTTTACACAGCGGTGAAAGTGAAGATTATAATTTCTACCAACAATGGTTGATGTGAGGCTTTATTGAGGCAACTAAGGTGATGAAATTACTTCAAGAATTCCAGGGTGATTTCTGTACTTTGCTGTGGGAACGCCTTCAGCCAATAGCCTGTAAGATACCAGCCCACTTGGGTGTAGTCTCTTGTACTCTAAATGCAAACATAGAGCTTGAGTAGCCTCTCTCTCTCTCTCTCTCTCTCTCTCTCTCTCTCTCTCTCTCTGCTGCTGCTGCTGCTGGATTTGGTTCTTGTTCCCTGCTTGTGTATGGACGTTTGATCTGTGAGTCTACCCCTAAATAAAGAACCCTTTATTATACTCAATTCTGAGCTAGTGTGGGATTACTTTACCACATCCATCTACAGTATTTGCTTTAGAGATTTTAAATAGCTCACGGCATTTCTGTGGATCTGTTGCGATGTCCTAGGGTGCCTAAGTATGCAGTTTGGGACATCCATACATTATACTTTGAGGAGTAAAAGAATTTTGAAGACTGAAATTTCAAACTCATTACTTTCCATTGATGGTGCTCGTCATTCACCGCTCTAGCAGAGAAAAATGGAGAGTCAAGACGGAGTAGATTGGGCATGGAAGACAAGAATGTTCTTGTGTGGGGCAGGGAAACACACTCTTGAGGTGTCAGAATTAGGTCTGGGGTGGACCACCAGGACTGCCAAGCAATCCAAAGACTTCTGTCCCCAGTTCCCACTTGTCCTTCAATAACTTATAGCTGGATTCCTAAGCACGGTAGCTTGTCTTAGAACCCCTCTCCTGAAACAATGAGCTGAAGACTTGGGCGGTGATGTCTGATAAAGACCTTATTGTCTATGTTTATGTCATATGGAACCCAAGCAGGCACACATACATTCATTACAATGTATTTCTGAAACAGGTGAGAACACATTTTGGGGTGCCTCATGACAGCCAATCAGTTCACACCACTATTGACTCAAGCAATGCTTTATCTCTCAATGCAATGAGAACCTACAACAGGCCCAGGGCTTCCAAAGCTGTGAGGCTAGAGAGTAAGGGAGAGGGAAACTTGGTAAAACTAATTATCAATGCATCCAACTAGAAACTTCTAGAAGAGAATGATTACACACATATGTTCCTCTGAGGGACGTTAAAAATGGTGACTAATATGTATTCTTTTTATAATTTTGATTTGAGGGCTATTTTCTAGAAGGCCAGATACAAAAAGAAAGCACCACCAGGTTGCCTGCGGCTTAAAGCGATTACAGACAGGAAGCTGTTTATCTGTCAGAATGTCAGGCTAGCGCTCTCCGGGGGCGCTCAGTCTCCTAGACAGAACTTTAACGCAGCATCTCTTTTCCATTTATACTCTTTATGTCACCAAAACAAAGAAGTGACTTGAGTAATTATTTTTAAAGGCTGGTGGTTTAAATTTAACTTGAGATTTTATTTTTCCCATTTTAAAAAAGTTTCTTGGAAAGAATAAAAAAATCTTCCCAGCTTGTGGTGTTGACAGTGTTCCAGAAGACGCAGGACCCCTGTGGCTCCTGGATGAGTGTTGTGAAGCCAGCATCTGTCAGCACTGCTCCCAGGGATCAACCAGAAATAGGTGCCTGGTGACAATGCCAGTTCATTACCCACACGGCAGCCCCAAGGATGAAGGGAAGAGCTTTATAGTTGCTTTGCAGTTATCCTGTAACAGATAATTCAATTAATAAAACAGCAACTCAGTCTTAACCTATTTATTGGTCATATATTGAGGGTTAGAAACTATTTTGTATTCTATGGGAAATAGAAAAATATCATTGTCTTTATAGGAAAAAGCTGAGAAATTACAGCTTACACTGCCAGTTACCATAGAAGGTAACATAGAGAAAGCATGAGAAAAACACTAGAATTGGTGAATTCCCGTGGGGAAGAGAAGTAGTTACTGAGAAATTACTAAGTATTCTTGACATTTCCTCATTTAATTTCCATAAACTTTCCTAAAAACTCATAAGATAATAGAACCCCTATTTTATAGGTTTGTAATTTTTGTCATGGACACACAAGCAATTTGAATTCTCATTAAAATCTATTCTCTTTCCACATGTTACTTGAGGCAAAAAAAAAAACCCACCCCAAAATAATTTATTAAAATGAGGCCTTATGACAGGCTGTGATAGAGCATGACAGGTTGGTAGTTTCTTTTCTTAACATTTTTAAGCAAAAATCTCTTTTCTCTGTTTTGCTATAAAAATTACACATGCAAAACCTTCTAATACTATAACTGATTTGCAATTTTCTGCAGTCTAATTCCCCGGGTGTATCCAGGTAAGCGTGATGAGTTGGCTGGTTCAGGGTTGAATCATAACCTCTTTTTCCCAGTTAGACATGTCCAGGAGCCTGGGAGGTAAACTAGTGCGGTCACTCTGAGGAGACACTTTGTTCTCTGCCTCTTGCACTTTCCGTCTTCTTACTGTCTGTTTCCTGGAAGATGAAGCCTCTTCCCCCTTGTGTACATGATGCCCCAGCCATGAAAATGAAGATGAAAGAGTCAAGATGATATGACTGTGGGCTTTTTGTGCATAAAACAGCTGAACTCTGGTGACTCTGCCTCAAAAAAAAAAAAGATGGCTAGTACTTCAGGGATGATGACACCAAGAGGTCACTGAGATGCTGAGGTTGTTTTCTGGCTCTCACACACATATAAACACATGCAACTTGGATCTATTCAAGCCTACACTAACTTTTGTTGTTATCTGTAGACATGCATTGATAATTGAGATACACACTATTAATGCTATTCTACATTCAGATATCCTTCAATACAAACAATTATGAAAATTGAGTTTTTCTTTCACTATGTCCTGAGCCTGCACATGGCTTAAGTAAATATGGTACTATTAATTTTTACCACCCTTCCATGCAATGTTTTCTTTCCCTTTTAAATTAATAATTTTAATTTAATTTAGATTAATAATTATTAGATTCATAAATTAACCTTTGAATCTGTTTTGCTGTTTTACTTCTTTGAATATGTAATGGGCTAGAGATGGCACCAAGCAGGAACAAAGACAGAGAGATGAGAATTTAAGTCTTGTTCAGAGAACAGTCAATGTCAGTTGGGCGGGACCGTAGAAATTATTGGAAGAGCTGTTGATGGATGGAAGTGAAACCAAGCAGAATGTTGCCTGTCAGGGTGAGGAGAGTTCCTGGAAGTGTCTGAGTGCTGGATGGTGGAGTAAATTAGAGATATGATCTGCGGGGAGAGACTGGAATTAACGATGATAAGAAGCCAGAAGCCATCAGGACACAAGGATCATCAGTCCCAGAGAAGATGGCTGACGCTGTACCCCAGTAAGCGACTTGGCTCTATCTGTGGGAGGTACTGTGAAGACTTCTTACCACTTAGGAGTTGTATGTATGGACTAGGAAGGAGAGGGGAGAGAGAAATGAAAAAATGGCTGCGGCTTTGAAGGGAAGGGGCTGAAGAACAAAGGGCAGAAACAGGGATGATGGTGAGGGAAGGAGAGAGATGAGCAATTCTGTCCACGTTTATTTGCAAGGTCAAGGCAAAGGGGAGGGTGTGAGGGCAGAAGTTTGTGGTTGCCAACTGGAATAGGGGCACAGGGATGACTTGCCAGACGACAGTGGCATGGGAGTGGGTTTGAAGCCTTGGTGTGATCATCAAACACTGAACAGAGAAGATCTACTGAGGGGCCTCGGGGAAAGCTGCAGACAGAAGGGTGTCTGTGTGTACTACTGCTGGCTCTCCAGGATTGAGGGCTTGAGGGGAGCCACAGAAGACAATGACTGGCCAGTTACTGCATTGCTGTGCCAGTAGCAGCTGGTTACTGTGACCTGGAATATTCCACAATTTACACACATGTAGCAGTTTAGAGATGTTACTTATGTAGCTACTTAAGACGTCTAGTTTGAATTACAGTAAGGGAGCTTTAAGTGACCATTATTTTGCACCTCTTAAGTACATAGAAATGCTGAAGCTGGTCATATATTATTTCCAAACACTGATCTTGGGTAGACTGCCAAATAAACAGAAATGTCCTCCATAAGTAAAAACATTAATCTGTAGGGGGCAGAACACGAAGGCAGAGGGGCAGAGACTGCATTGGTTTGACATTGCCTGTGTTAGGCTGGCAGCAAAGGAGAGAGGAAGAGGCAATAGAATTTTAGAAATCTCTTTAGATGTTATGCAGGGATGCTTACCTATCGTTCACATGCTTAGTGAGCATCTTTGGGTTGTCACTGTTTGGGGTATTTGAGGCACTGATGTTTGATCAGGGAGCCAGAGATGAGCTAAACTGTAGAGGGGGTGAGGAAGAATTAAACTGTAGCCATCTTCTGAATGGCCATAACCCAAATCCTGTCTCATCCTCAGTTAGACAGGAGGGTGATAAGAGCCCAGGGCTTGACTAGACCACAGAGAGATTCTAGGACAGGAACTGTTTACCAGAAAATCCACTGTGAGCCCCTTCAGGGCTTCTAAACTCCCCTAATTAGAACTTGAGTGGTTTTTTTTTTCTCACAAAAGTCACAATGGCTGCGACATTGGTAAGAAACAATCCATTCTTCAGAGTTGACAAGCAAGGAATATGGGGTGGGAATGTGAAATTGGGTAACAGCATCAGGACTGATGGGTGAACAAGCTGAGGAGGTTTAGGAGGGACGGCCTGAAGGAGTGCTGGGGAGCACTGGATATGTGATGCAAGAGGAGGAAGAATCAACTCTGGCAGCAAGAAAGGAATGTAGGGAGAAAGGGGAAGAGGTCAAGGTCAGAGGTGCCTGAAGTAGAAACTGCAGAATGAGGTATGCCATGAGAATTCAACTTAAGAATCAGACCCTGTCTTGCCAGGAAGCCATTTTGCGTCTCTTGGGGCAGCATTGGCTATCTGGTCTTCCACTGTTGCTCCACAACCTGTTTTGTGTTCCAGTCATAGGGTTCCATTATGGGCAGTGGCTGCTCTCAAACACGACTGTTGTGATATTTTGTTTGTGTTCTCCCAAATAAAGCTTGCCTGGAGATCAGAGGGTGGAGCTAGCCACTAGTTAACCATAGAAGCCCCGAGGTCTGTACAGACAGGAAGTGATAAGACCTGGCAGAGAGAGGAAAGTGATAAGGCAGGGTGGAGGCAAGAGCTTGGCCCTTTTTGGTCTGAGAAGTCAGAGAGGTAAGAGGTGACTGTGACTTGTCCTTTACTTCTCTGATCTTTTAGTTTTTACCCTGATATCTGATTCTGGCTTTTTATTATTAAGACTAATTAGGATCATACATCACATGACCACAACCTAATCACCTCCATGTGAGCACTTCCTATTACAAGCCTTCATTCAACCTGTGCCCTGCTGTTGGACATATCTACATATTTACTTAAAACTTAAAAAACCAAAGATGTCTAGTGATGTTTGTCCTTACAGAGCTGGGAGGAAGCTTCTTCGGTGTCAAGAAGTCAAACAGCCATGGCTCCTGACGTTATGCACAAGACAGTCTTGAACCTGATTCTCTGCTGGGCTTTCACAGAATTTAATCAGAGGCAGTTCTGTGAAATGCGTTGAATCTGCCTTCATGTGGAGTTTGTGAGCCGTGAATGAAGGTGAAGAGGGGACAAGGCATCTCACTCAATAGGGGGATGTGTGGGATGGCAGATCAGAATAGGATGTACCAGCACTGATGAAATCACCAGCCTGCTGCCACCTGAGGGCTGCTCCAGGCTTTGACCAAGAGTCCAGGACCCGAGCAATGACCAGGCTGCAGGAGCTGTGCCCACAGTTTCATTGGAAGTGCTGTAAGCAATCTGCTCCCTGACTTTCATAGTTAGGGATAAGAAACAAAATATGATTTACTTACAAGTTCAAGAGAGTGCAAGGATATTTATTTTAAGGAAGAAAGAGGAAAATGGCTGTGAAGAAAGGAATAAACTTGGAAAAGGGGAGAGGAGAGGTGCAAGCAGGCTGGGAAAAGATGAGTGATGGGTGGAAGCTCGTGAAGCGAAATTCACAGCTGGGATGCAGAGAAGGCAGGCTCTAACGCGGCTCTCAAGAAAGAAAAAGGATGAATGTAGGTCACTGGTAGGGTGCTGGTTAAGCATGTGCTAGGCCCCAGGTTGCACCCTTTATTAAAGTAAAAACAATCAAACCAGAGAAAGTTTAAGAGGGAAAGAAAATGAGACATAGATAGACTGGATGAGGTGAAGGTGTGTGTGTGTGTGTGTGTGTGTGTGTGTGTGTGTGTGTGTGATGCAGAGCCAGGGATAGAAACATAGGGAAAAGGAAAGAGTGATCAAGAGAAGATAGACCCACGTCTGCCTGCGGGTACCTTTACAGAGACGACTAAAAGGTATGAGGAGTTAGGAAGCTGGCAGGTGGACAGGCCACCGTGCTCTGCCAGGAGGTGAGGCCAGCAGACTTGCACAGTACTATATATCTCCCCTTCATCTCTAAGGTTGTCACTTAACTGCTTAGATGACATTACTTCTTGACTTTCATATAGGTAGCTTAAAATTAAAATGTCTCAAATTGCCCCTGCCACCCAGATTCCTCATTTAATTGACTGACATCACCATTGCATGGGCTTTCCTGAGTCTTTTAGGGAGACAGAACATCCCCTGGAGAAGGTAGGCCATATTAGAACAGGCTCTTTCCTGAGGATCTCACTTTGCAAATGACACAAAGCTGGGACCAGTGCTTCACAGATTAACTGCTTCTGGAATTAGGAGCATCTGCTTCATTGCTTCCTCTTTACCTAAAAGCCAGAGCAGTAACCCCGTAGTCTAAGTGCCTCTCACTAGGCTACTGCCACTCATTTTCCATGCTGGAGACCAGAGTGGTTGCCATGGTGTCGTCACTTCTTGGCATCTCGTCTTTGGGTTAGCCAGTTAGCATCTGATCGTCAGCACAATATATGTCACTCTAGGACTGTAACAAAGGCTCATGTTGCTGTCACAGGCTTTTAAAGGGTCAGATAAATAAATGTTGAAGGAATTATACAAAATCCACAAATGTAGCTATTGTTATTTGCTGTAATAGCATCTTATCTACATTTTACCTTCCATGGAGCTGCCAAGCTGTGGAACTACTTAGAGAAACCTCAGGTATGTAACCATAGCTACCTCCTCTGCGTATTTGTGGTGAGCTTGAACCTGAAGGATCCAATGCTACACTTCCCCATGAAAAATTAATATGGTTCTAGTTAAGTATCAACACCCCATTGTACCCCTGACTAGGTTGGGTAGCTCTGGAAATGCCTAGCCTTTTGGGCCAACATCCTCAATTTCCAGATGAAGCAAGCATGGGATGTTCACACATGCCATAGTGTGAATTGCTGCTGTTTTCCTGAAGTCTGTGAGAACATGCATCCCCAGAACTTAATCAGAGGCATGAGAGAAGACTTGGGATTGACACTGAGGAAGATGTTTAAGAGAAATTCAGGAACAAAATGCTCAGGCAGAAATGAACCCCTTGTCAATTTTGTGCGGCAGATGCTTGTTACTGTTGGAGGGTACTGTCTGGAAGAGTTCTGGTATAATTAGGAAGAGAGACAAGTTCCCATGAATGGTTTTCTTTTCTTAGAAAATGTCACCCTGGTCATTCTCCTATCTTTTAGTTCTGCCTGTTTTTGTTTCTGTGTTTGAAACAGTGAGCCATCCCTCTTATTTTTTTTTCTAGTGCTGCATACAAACACCACATAAATGACAATGCTAACTAAAAATAATTTGAAAACCAAAGCATCTAAAGGTTGCCATTTCCCATCTGTTTGAGAAGAATCCCCGAGACTCTGGCAAGCGATTCTATCCTTCAAGAAGGACCTTGGGCCGACTTCCCAGCCCCTCTGTGTATGTGTGTCTATAGCTCAAGGAGGAGTCTTCCTGAGGTGTTTTACCTCAGGAGGTGTATTTTTGACTAACAGTTTCAGTGGGTAGTGTGTTGGCCCCACTGCCCCAGGTTCTCCTGTGATGGGCTCCTGATGGTGGGGAGCAGGTGGTGGAATAAGATGCTCACGGAACCTGGGAAGCAAAAGGAGCAAGTGAGAGGTGCAGGTAAAACACCTCAGGTACACTTAAGAGATACACTCAGGTTTACTCTAGAAGGGTGTCACAGAGATTTGGGAAGCTGAACTATTCCACTGAGAAAACCATGGAATGGCAGGAATCATCATCATGTTATTCAAGCCTTAGTCAAGGAGTTAATTCGAAAAATTGGTAAAGACATGTTTGGAAGGGCACTCGTGAGACACAATTTGTGACTTGGCTAATGTAGTCATGGGGGAAAAAGATGTCAGACAGATGAAATGATGATTTAAAAAAAATCCAGCATATTTAGCCTTATAAAACAACAGCATTGTTAGAGAATTTAAATCATCTTAAGACTAAAATAATACAGTTACAGTTTGTTTTAAATTTTAGTAATAAAACATTTTAACATTCAAGACTGAGGTGTGAACAGTGCAAACTAAGGAGAAAGGAAAACAGGAAAATCCACTTTTCTACAAACTCACTACACATCTCACTGCACAACTCTCTGATCCAGCTATTATATCCCTTTACTTGTTTTAAGTCATTATCCTACTGTCTTTGAACTTAATATAGTTTTGAAGAATCTGTTGCTCTCCAAATTATGACTAGTTTGCAGGTAGTGATCTTTTGTCCTTGCTATTTAATCTCTTTATTTTGGTGCTCTGTGGAGTCTCATGGGTGAGCTCCATAATCACTGTATTCAATGATGAAAATCAAATGCAAACAGAAAAGTATTTTAATACAGGAAGAGCTGTCTCTTGTTTCTCACGTATTTGATCACACCACACACACACACATAAACAGATACATATTCATATACATTTCTGAATTGGGTAAAAAACAAAATTTATTCTTACATTTTGTTTTCAATGTGCTATTGTTTAAATTTTTCTGTTTTTGCAAATCATTGGGATCATGAACTAGGAGCACACACATTTTGTCTTGAGATATTTTATTATTCTTCTAGTTTTGGTTGTAAGCCTACCCTTTAACAGCTGACCCTTCTTTCCAGCCCTTGATTGTTCTTAAATTGAATAAACCTACAGTTGTTAATTGTTTCAAAAAAAAAAAAGAAAAATTGGTAACTAAGTATTAGAAAACAAGAGTTAATCAATGTAACCCCAAATATGGTTTGAAACCCAAGGGACTGAGGTGAGAAGACTAAGAGGGAGGGGGATGATGGAAATCTCAAAGGGGTGGGACAGACAGAAATAAAGAAAAACCAGATAGGCCAAAGCAGAAACCAACAGGCAGCAGATTGTGAAAATGGTTTGACCTATATTGTTATATGTTTAGTCAAAGTGTTACCTCGATAGAAGCACCTTAATAAAGCTTTCTAATCCCTACATTTAAAAAAATACTCACTAAAAGGTAAGTAAAACCATCGACTATGTATTAGTAAGACTATTAGGAACATCCTATGCCTTTATTTCTAGATAGTGAAAGCAGGGCAAGGCCTCCCTTGGGGTCTTGTCTTCAATCATTGTCAGTAGTCTATAGGGATCAGCAGTAATACCCCAAGACTGAGGCAGGTGACCTGAATTCCACTTTGCACTGATGACCTGTAGACTCAAGTCTAGGTCAGCCTTAAGTGGAAGCTACTCAGCTTCTTGTCACTGTGACAAAATTTTCTACATTACTAACTTGGGGGAAGTAAGTGTATTTTTGACTAACGGTTTCAGTGGGTAGTGTGTTGGCTTCACTGCCCCGGGTTCTCCTGTGATAGGCTTCTGATGGTGGGGAGCAGGTGGTGGAACAAGATGCTCATGGCACCTGGGAAGCAAAGGGGAGCAAGCGGGAGGTGCAGCCCCAAGATTTCCTTCAAATTTTTGTGCAGTGACCTACTGCCTTTCACCAGGCCTGGCTGCCTATGTGTTCCACCATGTCTTAACAGCTGGCTAGAGACTAAGTCTTTAGCACACAGGCCTTTGGGAGCACTTATCAAGGTGAAGAACACTTATTATTTAGAGATCTAGGAGATTCAAAAAGTATTTGATGATAATCTCTTACCAAAAAATCAAGGCCTTGGGTTTCTTTTTGACAAGTACAATCCTGGATTGACATAACACGTGTATTCACATATACTCATATGCACAAACACATACATGTAGACATATATTCTGAATGTTTATTATGCTGTATGGAATTAACATATTGAATTTAAATTAACTGAAATTTCAAATAGTATAATATAAATATGCTTCCTATATAAGGGATACATTCAAAGTATGTAATGTTTCTAGGGTGGATGGGAGAAGTTGTCAGCTGTTTGTGGACTAGTTTTTAAGCCCCATCTGCACAGAGCAGTGCACATATGTGGAGGACACTTGGTTATAATCCTCATCTTTCAACTTGTTTGAGACAGGGTCTCTTGCTAGTTATCAAATATGCCAGGCTAGTTAACTTTCAAAGTTAGAAACTTCCCAGAGGCACTGAGAGCTCATTGTTCTGCAGACCGAGACTTCTAGCTGTTTTGTGAATGTAGAATTTTGTATCAAGAATAAGAATTTTTCCAATTAATATATGAAATCCAGAAAGTAAGAAAAATGGGCCATAAAATTAACTAAGTGAATCATTGATAATATAGGTTTTTAAAAACAGTTGCCTTGCCTAAGCCTTCAAAAAAACTCAGTGAAACACTTTTAAAAAACTTTTGATAATAGAAGCAATGTGTGTGTGTGTGTGTGTGTGTGTGTGTATGTATGTGTGTTCAACAAGCTACATCAGTTAAGAGTGTTACAGTAAATCATCATCCAATCCTCCAAACCTTGATGTGGGATTTTTAGTGTCACTTTCATGAAGAATATTCTCACCCATCATGAAAGCCATGTCACAAAGGTTACCAAATTGATACTGGGCACTAAACTGGCTTTGAGGGAAGGTCACTGCTTTGTCACAGAGAGCAATGAGCACATCTGATGGAAGTTACAAAATAATCCTACACTAGTTTAGACTTACACATAATGAAGGGTTATTTATTTAGTGGTGGACTCACAGATTACAGTCCTCTGCATGAAAGGGGAATAGGAACCAAATTTAGCAGCCAGAAGCAAGAGAGAGCATGAGTGAATGCTTTACAGCTGCATTTATAGTATAAGAGACCATGCCCAAGCAGGCTGGTATCTTAAAGGCTATTGGCTGAAGGAGCTCCCACAGCACCTCCCCCTTTTGTTAAATAAGAGAGTTCCAAACCCAATACAAACTATGTACACTAGAAACAGATATCAAGTATAAAGTTAGAATTACAACCAGCATAAACAGTATTAAGTAAGGAACATATCCTAACATTTTAATAAACATTCTATCCTATCTAAGTCTTGTATTGGAAATGGCTTGGCTAGATCATAAGAGGACAGTAACTATGACTATCTAATCTTCAACTCCATCAAAGGCCTGAGAAGGGAGATAATATTACTTGAATAGGTAGGAAGTGCAATCAAGCAGTTTCTGAACTGTGTAGTAGACGGCAGAGATTACTGGCTGCCTGAGCAATCACCCAAATTCTCATTTGCCTTGTTGAGGCAACCATCTTTGGCTAAAGCCTAGAAAAACTGACAGACCATTTTCAGAGGCAAAAAACATGTTCAGAACTGTCTAACAGATTTATTTCAAAGATGTGCTGACCTCTCAGTGGAAGCCAGGAGATGTGCTACGTTGGGAAAGGGGTTTTGCTCTTGTTTCCACAGGAGAAGAAAAATTGTGGATACCATAAAAATTAATAAAGTTTCAATTTAAAGAGGAGAAACCTCTTGGAGAGGAGAAATGACAGCTCATCCACAATGATGATATTCATACATGTGGTAAGAAAAACATAGTACGGGGGCAGGGTTCTCTTCTTATCTCTGCAGGAAAACACTCATCTTCAAAAAATTCAAGGGACCCTGGATGTTTAAATACTGACAGATGGAAACTATTTACAAGCCAATAAGAATCAACAAGAAAATCAAACAGGTCTCGTAAGTAAAATTATTCTACTCTTATATTTAAATATGTATTAATGTGCATTTATTTATAAATATATTGAGCTGGTTTTGAAGTTGGACTATGGCTCAGTCCCTCTCCAATTCCAAGCCTGTTGGTAAGAGAAAAACACAGAATTTCTGGAGTTTCTGTCTCATGTCAAGAGCCATGATATGGGACAGAAAGAAATATGAGTGTAGAAAACATCTTTGCTTTTATTCATATCTATCATACTTTTCATTGAATATATCTATCATGCCTTTCATTGAATATATATATATATATATATATATATATATATATATATGTCTATAAGAGTAATGTTTAAGTTTTTCACAATGAACAATGAGTTTTTCCTGAAGTGACATTTGAAGTTTCCAGGAAGAAGATGGGGCCCCATAACAACAACTCCACCTGGTTGATATGACGTCATGATACTGATAGCGCTACTACAAGACCTGTTTTGGGTACCAGCTGCACAAGACAGTTCCAACTTGGTTAGCTGAAATGGTGCACATCTTGTACAACATTCTGGCCAGACCTCCACAAAATACTCAAAGACTATTTGCAATTTTAAAAGACATTGATCTTGAAATTTAACCATCATTTTACTTTCACAGGATCCCCCAGAAAGAACGTCGCCCCCATGACAGCTGGAAGTAATTCTAGAGGACAATGTCCCCTCTCCCAGTAAAGTTTAGGGTTTAGGGACATCATTTAGGGGTTGGGAGGTTGGGGGAGGAATTTTATATAAGCTCAGGGATTATTTTGGAAAAAAAAAGAGAAATGATGGGATAATAGATTAATAATTGTGAGTTACTCTTTTTAGACAAATATATTGGTATCAATTCTTGTATATTGATACAAAGTTAAATTATATTGACTATTGTACACATGCATGTTTCTACCTCTGTTTAAAACATTTTTTATGTATTGACATATATTGTATTGATATATATTGTATATATTTACCATATTGCAGTGTACATTTCTACCTCTGATTAAGATACTTATATATTGTTTGTGTATTGATATATATTTACCATACTGCAATGTACATTTGTACATTGTTTATATTTGGAGGTCATTGTCCTCATTTGTTTCACAGTCGTTTATTGTCTTAGTCTTTAAGTTAGATAGATATTGAGAATTATATAGATTAATAGCCATCTAAGTTTGTCATTTATAATTAGACTAATCAGGTTCTTTAGATATATAGAGATTATACTCAGTATAGATAGATAATCTTCAACCTCTTCAAAGAGCTGTAGAAAATGGCCTTTAATCTAACTCAATTACTCCTGGCAACACCGCTCTATTCCCGAGAGAATATGGAGCACCAAAGACACTCTACCTGGAGCCTTTCTTTTTGGCAGAACTGGCCTTTGGGCAAAGAAATGCCCATACCTCAACCACTGACAAAGATACAGAGCGTGCATCAATGGATAAAACAGGACTGTCATATCCTGCCAAGACAGGGTAAGATAGTTTTGAAAAGTTGCTTACCTTTGAAAATGGTATATCAGTTATGCTAGGCCTTAGCCAAAGTTGGTTGCTTCAATGTTGCAAACGTGACTTTGGGTGATTGCCCAGGTAGCTAGTTGTCTCTGTGATTTGTTGCATGTTTTGGAAGTTGTTTTACTGAACTTCCTAATTACCCAGGTAACATTATTTCCCTTCTCAGATCTTCTATGGGGTTGAAGACTATATAAATGTAGTTACTTTTCTCTCATGACTTGGCCAAGTTATTTATTATACAAGACCTAAGCTAGTTAGAATAGGATATTTGTACTTATTGCATATAATTTCATAGTAGGTTTAGAACTCTCTTACTTAAACAAAAGGGGAGGTGTTGCGGGAGGTCCTTCCGCTCCTCCAGCCTATAGCCGCTGAGATACCAGCCCCTTGGGGCGTGGTCTCTCTCCCTTTAAAAAAGCTGCTACTTCCCTTCTCTCACTCTCTCACTTCCTGCTCTGCGTCTGGCGACTAGACTCCCTTCCTGGTTGCGCAGCTGGGACGGTGATCTGTAAGTTTTTTCCCCTTTAAATACATACCACCCTATTAATCATAATTCCAAACTGGTGTGGCATTGTTTGTGACTTATGCCTTCACCAAGTGGAATGTCTTTGGTGTTCAACACTCAGGAATAGATTGGTGCTGCCAGAAGCAATCATGTCTCATGTCAACAGAATCCTAAGTTTTTTTAAATGCCATGTTCTATAGATCTTTGAAGAGGTTGAAGATAACCTATCTATACAGAATACAATCTCTATGCATCTAAAGAACCTTAATAGTCTGACTAAAAGTATAGCAAACATTAATGATTATTGACCTATAATACCTATGTAACTTAAAGATTAAGACTTCATATCAGAATATTAAACAATCTTTAAACAACTGTGTAGGAAAGGATAGGGAAGTGGTGGCATTCTAAATTCTTGCTGACAGGAGTGTAATAATGATGAAGATGATGATGTTAGCTCACATTTATTGAACTCGTAAGTTTGGATGAGGGAGCCAGGGCTACTCTGACTATCCTTCAGTCAAAAGCCCAGGCATACTGAACCATTTATGTCCCTCCAATGAATTCCAGGGATGTGGGTGTCCTGGAGTTCACTTCCTACAAGCTTATTCTGCCAATACTGGATAGTTTTTTTTTTTGAAATATGTGTGTCACAAGATTCTTGTTTCAACTGATGGAAATCATTTTTCCCCCTGAAATTTCAAATCTTAATTCATTTCTCTGCTCTAAGCCTTACTGGATGATTAAAGACTATTTATTTTGTTAAGGCATGCACGCATCCAGTAACACGTTTTAACACTTAGTACGTGCTGCTGGTAAAGGCCGTTAGTTCATTTCCTGACTGCCCTGACTTGAAATAATCACAAAGAAACGGTATTATTTGCAATATTGTTTGGCCAATAGCTTACGCATATTTCTGGCTAACTCTTATGTTTTAAATTAACCCATTTCAATTAATCTGTATAGTGCCATGTGGCTGTGGCTTACTAGCTAGGTTCCTGTGTGCTCCGGTGGAGGCATCTGTCTCCTGCGGGCTGCTACATAGATTTTTCCTGACTCTGCCTACTCTCTCTCTCTCTCTGCCTGACTTTACTCTGTTAAGTCATAGGCTGAAAGCAGCTTCATTATTAACCAATAGCAATAAGACATATTCACAGCATACATCACCTCCCACATCAATGTACCAGGCACTGAGGAGACACAGGGATTACATGTCAATAAGCACATTCAGGGGACATCTATGGTGGCTCTCAGTATGGGCTCCTACATACCCAGGGACCGAAAAACCAATTTATAGGGAGACAGTGGGTGGGGTGAGCACTTAAGAGGCTGTTGTCACCCATCTTCTGATCTTGAATAGATAGCTGGAAGACAGCCAGGCCACATGTAAAGTTGGAACTCTGACCTACAACTGGCAGCAGCCAGTCAGGGCTCTACTGGCTGCCACAGTCCTTGCCAGGAGCCATTGTTTTTAGCAATCAGCACCAGTGTGTTGAGCCTGAGCAGTGACTTCTCTTTTCCTTTGCTTCTGTCTTTGCTTCTGACATAACAACAACAAAGTGTACACAACAAACCCTCGACATCCAGAGCCCACTTGAAACTTTCCTCCATTGCAACCACACTCCCCCTCAATTTCCTGTGAACACTGGCCTAACTTGTGTGAAAACTCAAGTCTACTTTCCCCAAACTCTGGCTTCAGCTCTATTTTCTCTATTTGTTTCACTTTGCTTAATCATCTGGGCATTGCCTTTGATACTAACTAAAAAACAAAGCTCTCTGGCAGGACATTAAAGCCTTCAGTGAATCACAGTGGGTCATGCCCCTATGGTTCCACTGATCCCATATTATGATGTTAAAAAGGCCATTGTGTTTGTGAGAGAGATCAGAGGCACCATCATTGGTGACATGAAACAGGCATTAATACCGACATCCCTTGTTGGCCTAGACAACTCTGTTTCCTTGGCATCTGCTCAATTACCACAGTTTATTGACAGTCCTCCTGCTTCAGGTGTGCTGCCATGAAAAACTCATTCGGTTCCCTAGCAACTTCATAGAGCATTATTGTTAGTTCAGCTGTAGAGATGATAAAACGAAAACTCAAGGAGGTGGCACAACTCGCCCCGGGGCCATAGAGTTACAAGAACAAGAAAAAGACGTCAGTTTTCATTCTGACATCAACCTCTGCGTGTCACTGCAGAATGACAGCTTAGAAAACAACCAATGTGAACAGTGAGACTGGTGAGTGGGAAACCTAGCAACAGCCCAGAGCTTGGCTGCTGAGAGGCACAAGTCCACAGCGAGAGGGGGGTTTGAATCTGGCTTGAAGGCAAGTCTCTTACCTCAACTCAAGGAAATCATAATGTAGCAGAACCTTTAACCCAGTGGAATGTATCTAGGGGAAAAATGATCAAGGGGCAACAAGATGGCCCTGCAGGTAGAGGTTCTTGCTGCCTCACAGCTTGAGCCTAAGGAACCGAGATCCATCCCAGGAACCCATGAAAGATGGAAGAAGAGAACTGATCACATGAATGAAGTTGACCTCTGACCTAGTCAAATAGACGCACACACACACACACACCATGGCACACATGATCCACTCCACACAAAATAATAGTGAACAAC
Source organism: Neodon shergylaensis (assembly GCA_025134845.1). Taxonomy (NCBI): domain Eukaryota; kingdom Metazoa; phylum Chordata; class Mammalia; order Rodentia; family Cricetidae; genus Neodon; species Neodon shergylaensis. Next base: position 13,753,564 of record JABTXL010012609.1, on the reverse strand, counting down.
ATAATTTTTAAAAAAATGACCAGGACAGACATCTCAAGACAAGTCATATTAGGAGACCTCAGGTGACCTGCTATTTAGGACAGATGGAGAAAGTGAAGGTGGACATGACACTGAAGACAAGCTCAGGAATAAATTTGACTCAGAAATGATGCTGTGACTGTTCCTTTTGCAAGGAAGTGCAGGAGAAAGGCAAAAATGATCTCTTGTTCCTCTGTGTCACCACAAAAACGTAGGCAGGAGACAATTCAGTGACTTTGTAAGAATGGTTCCCATGGGAGATGAGAAGAAAAGATTTATTTATGGCGCTTTGAATAATATTACTTTCAGAATTGCCACTATAGAAATTGCAGAAAAATTGCATGCCTTTGTTATTGAAAACAGTCTCCTAATACTATATTGTATTAAAAGCAGGGACTTCCACCTCCTCATTTACTTTACAATGTACAGGCAAACAAAAAAAAAAACCGGCCTTTCTGAGCTGTACAGGTAAGTTCTAAACCAATAAAGAAGAGTTAATTATTTGCTTTCCTTTGTTAAATGTTTTCTAAGGAGTATTAATTATTCCCTGCTGTATTTGCAGTTGAATTGCCTTTTGCCTTTTCATTTACATTTTGGTCTTGATAACGAGTTCCCCCAAATCGCAGGTGCACCCCTTCCCTAGGAGCTAAAGCACGCCTCCAGAAGCCTGTAAATTTTAAGAAAAACATCAGCTCAGCGCTAGCACCAAATAGGAAAGGCAGAGCGGCCTGCACCATGACTCTTGCCCACTGCAAACTCAATGGGGCTTTAGCACTCTGCCTCTGACTTTCTCTTTGAATGAGTACAAAAAGGGAAGAAAACAGACTCAAGGGCTGGGAAGATGGATCAGTCAGTGAATTGCTTGCTGTGTAGTCACGCAGGATCCCAGTGCCATCTCTAATCATTCAGAATCCGCTTTATAAAAAGCCAGCCCTGGTAGCATGTGCTTGTAATCCTAGCTCAGGGAAAGCAGAGATAGGTGGATTCTCAGGACTAGTCTAACTGGCAAACTCCAGATAAAAATGGGAGACCTTGTCTCCAGGGGGTGGTTGGTGCTGGTGGATTCCATTCTAACAAACAACACTTGCAGCTGACCTCTGTCCTCTGACACACACATGTGTATACACGTGTACACACATATACACTACATACTCATACACACTGTGAAATGCACAGAAGAGGAGCTCAGAGACTGGTTAGGTCTTAGTGACTTTTTCATTAATTCCAGACCACAGGGGCATCTGAAAACAGTGGTGGGACTTGGTGAAGGACTGTGACTTACGTCAATGTCCATCAAATGGTCATTGCTGAAGACAACAGCATCTTTAGGGTCAGTAAGTGTTCCTGCTATGAACAGCCACACAGGTCTATCTCCTTACTGTTTTTTCTTTTCCAGCAGTCCACTGGACATCAGGACTACCCTCTGATGACAGACTGTCTTTGTTGATAGTGTTGTCCTCTCCTAGTGGCCCAGTTCCAGGTGCTGGGAACCGTGCCACCTGCTCACTCTGGCTCGTCCCTCACTGCCCACTAGTCTTGGGGACACCACTCTGCCAGCTCTTTCCCACCAAATCTTTCTTCCAGTTCTTATTCACCATCTCTGTCAGAGTTCTGCAGAGAGGCAGAACTAAGAGAAGAGGTGAGTTCTTGTGAGATACGAGAGTCCACAGATGCTCAGGTCCCTCTCATGAAATGCCACAGTGTTTACACAGTCCACCCCTATTCTCCTGGAGTTTACTAGCAATCCCCAGTGCACTGAGAAGGCTCTGGAAAGGCTGTATAGGTAGGTGGTGCTATGCTGTGTTTTTATGGAATAATGAATGGGAGGGGGGGGAATCTCCTTATAGCCAATTTAGAAGTGATTTTTAATGACTATTTTTGATTTTTAGTTGATGGAATTTGGGGCTATGAAACCCCTACAGTTACAGAGGTCAGCTCTCTGTAGGTCAGAGGTAAATGACTGGATCCTGCCTCTGTGTCCCTATGCATAGGCCCCCAAGGACCTAGAAAATTAAGCATGAAGAGTGTTTCAGAGTCAACCAGGAGTGATGAGTGAGTGCTGCATCCTCCCTACGCTCTCAGAGTACATCTGCATATCACAGGCTCTGTGGAATCCCACAGTGAAGAGACTATTAAAGAAAACCTATACTTTCTCAAGTTTAGGTGTAAGTTCGTTCCCCAACAATGACCAAGGCCACGTCCTTGAAATAACATGCCACAACATACACCTTAAAAAATAAGTCACTGTTAGATTGATTTCCAGCTCCGAGACTAAAAACTTAAAATCCGATATATCACATAGATCCTGGGCTGGCCACGTGGTTCCCTGCCCATGCTGTATAAAGTCTAGTTAGGTCATGTGGTTTCCTGCATATGCTGGAGAAGGTCTGTGTAGGTCACATGGTTCCCTGCCCACGCTGCAGAAGGTCTGGATAGGTCAAGTGCTTCTCGGCCCATGCTGCAGAAGGCCTGGGCAGGTTGCTTAAGTTTTGGGATCTTCCTCACTGGGGCCCAGCTTTCACTGTTCCTACCTTCCCCTGCCCAAGAGCCGACTTATCTACACACGTACCTTTTAATTCCTTCCACAAAAAAAGTGGCTAAGATGAAAATGTGTTCACGCTCAGGGTTTAAATCAGCCTATTCTTGTTTGTTGCAATCGCATTAAAGAACACTATTTTAATCTCTCTCTTCTCCAGACTTGCCAGGTTCTTGATGTCAATGGACCTATTGAATCCCACCTTTCAACTCCGAGCTAAGAAGGTTTGTTCAAAGATTATACATGTAACTTTTTCTAAAGGCCCGATTTTCATATTTCCCTCCCCAGCTTCTCCCTTTTCAGCTTCCCGCCTCCAGAGCATTTGGAGACTGCTGTGAGCTTGCTTTTCAGCCTGCCTCTCTGGCTGGCCTTTGTTCCCTTTGTTCCTGCTGCAGTTTCCCTTTCCTCCCTGGGGTCTGGAGGTGCTCAGGAAGCGGGAAGGATGGAGGGGTGTTCTCTTTCTTCCCTAAGGACTCCTTGTGGGCAGGAACCCTAAAGGAGGTCCTTGAAGAAAAAATAGGAGGTGAGGAATACAGAAGTAAACACACACACACACACACACACAGCCTCCTGGTCTTTGAAATTCAACCCAGGGATGGAGGGAGATTGCAGAGCTTCAGTCAGGAATTACAGTTAGATGTCATTCCATGGCCGCCACATCACCAAGGCCTTGCTATTGATTGGAAGTGAACAGGACTCTGGAAAGAACTGTGTTGTTGATTTTTCTTACCCCAACAAACTAATGGGAAATTTTTTTTTTTGCCAAGTGCAACTTATTTTTAGAAATCAGAAGGTTAGATAAAAGTGAAACCCTTTAGCATTAAAGGGTATAGGTTTGAATTTCAACTTTACCAGCTCCTAGAAGGGCACATGACCTCAAGCTGACCTATGGCCTCTCTTCCTTTGTAGAATGAGGAGACAGCAGAATTATTCACAAACTTCCTGTGCTTAGCTAGAAGACAGGCAGAGGAGGCCCACAAGGCATGGACGCTGAAAGAGCAGCTCGTTCATTTCCTTCACTTGGCATAGATTAAAGAAGGTCATTATTAGCAATAGTGGATTTCCCGAGAAAACTTCACAGAATGGAAAGTTGATGGCATAAGCTGAACTTGACTCTTGAAAGGTTCATTTTGTTTAAGAGGAACAGGCAATGACGGTGATGTAGCGTAGAGTAACTGTTAGGTTTAGGAAGAGCCGGAAATGTCAGTCTAGGCTCAATTCAAGCTGTAGAAGGCTGTCTGGCTGTTAGATAACAGCCATGGTTCTTTGGGAACCTGTGAGGCAGGTTCCCCTCTACCAAAAGCTATGTGTCCCTTGCCTATGCTTAAAAGGGACACATGGCTCTTCACTGACATATACCTGTAGCACCTATCAGTATATCAAAGTTCATGCCTGCCTCCAGGCTCCCTCTGTTCCTATTCATAGGTACCACCTATACATTCAAAGCTGCCACATCTGCTTCCTGGCCCTTCTAACCTCAGGTCCTGCTTTCTTCATCGGCAAGGTTTTTACCCCACCCCGGTGATTCTCACCATTTCACTTCCTTGCTGTCTCCACTAGGCTCTCCCCCCTACTCTCCATTCTCACACAGAAAACCCCAGCCATGTCCAGTCCTCTTCTTTTTTTCTCTACTCTGGACTCTTCCAGATGCCTTCAGATACTTTCTCTCTCTGATCCACAGTAAAAACCCTCCCCAATCATGAACCAGCCATGTTGGTAGTTTCTTTATTGGTCCCCTCACATACAGTATCGTGGCACCCAAACTGAGGGTGATGTGGGAAAGATGGGTCAGGCAGGAGGCAGTGTTTGTGCTCAGGTGTGGAGAAGAGGAGGAAGGGCTAGATGCAAATGAGAAAGAAGTCCTGGGTGAGCGGCAGTTGGTACAGGGAAGCTACAGGGATGGTAAATGGTCATGTGACAGATTCCTAAACCCCTCCTGCTTTCCAGATGGTGTCTTCTCTTCACTTCCTCCTTAATGTAGCAATAACAAACCTGGTAAGTTTTCTTTTAGCTGTATGCCATCTCTTCAGTGCGGAGGAAAACAGTTGGGTTGCTGGCTTGTTTTTTGCACACTGCTCATTTCGTCTCTACCTTAGTGTCTTGTCTGTTCTGTACCTGAACATGCTTGCCAGTTCTGTAGCCGAGCATGCTTTCCTGTCTCGCTATACGGAATGAGAACCAGGTGGAGAGAGTGGGCAGGAGAGAGAGTGGTTTAAGAAGACAGAGGAAAGAGTGGCATCCGAGAGGCACACAGCTACATAGGCAAAGCAGACCGTACTAATATGATCTCCCAGTTCCAGTTATCCCACCTGATGCCAGCTTTTCCCATGTGCCACAGAGAGCCTTTTGGTTGTCCTTGGCATACCAAATTTAAAAAAAAAAAAGCCATAGGTGTCTGAGTGCTCTCTGGAGGCAGACATCTTGATGGCCACAGCTGTTGAGTTTAGAGATGATGGGACGATTACCTGTCCAAGGGACCGCCAGTCCAAACCCGCGCTGCCGATGTACACGTGCTGTTTGTCCACAATCCAGAAGGATGATTGTAGCCGGCCCTTGTTGTAGGCGGTCATGTTCATGTATGTCACCTCAGCTCCTAGGAGGGCAAGCAGACACCAGTCAGTCTCCACTCCCAGACCCTGCTCCCACTGGCAATCGGGCATCCTCAAGCACCGGCACACACAGGCGTACTGACTACAGTGGAGACTTGGAGAAGCCAGGTATTTGCATGAGGCTGGGGTGGTGAAGGCTCCCATGATGCTACTTTGTTTCCCACCCTAAAAGAAGTAAAAGGATTTGCCTGTGTTTATGCAAAGGAGGCTCTGTACATCCTGGCAAGACCATGGCTTCTCAAGTCGCCCAGATCAGCACGAAAAACCCATTCCCTCTGGCTGTCTGGATGGTGAGGTAGGAATAGTACATGCTCCTTCTTATTATTTTGGAATAATGGTAATAAAAAATTTGCAGTTTCTAAAAGAATGTCTCATTCACCATTACACCTGTCCCAGAAGGAAACCAACTGGCTGATGTTTCCCGTACCTTATTTCATTCATCTCTTTCCATTGTCTTCATTTCCCCACCTACCATATTCATTGCATAGTTTAGATTTAGCTTCTTGCCCTTTACTTAATAGTTCTTAATTCCAACCATGATTATCCATGATGGAATCCAGAGCAGTAAACTGCCACCAACACACCAACACTGTCATGGAAACCAAAAAAAAAAAAAACCCAACAACAACCCCCCCCCCCCCCAAGGGCTGAATGTGACCAGTTGTTTTAATCAGAATGTGGTATATATAATCCACCGTCATGTCTTGAAGCATTGCCATCCTAAGTGCATTGACAGCGTTAGTTCATTCTGATTCAAGGGCGTTTAAATGTATTAAAGTCAATTCTCTTCAAAGAGCAGACTTCCATGTACATATTTAGTGAACTAAGCGATTCTGCCCTCAGACACTCAGTGCTAATGAGGGGGCCATCTCGCGGACATATTTCCTTGTCAGAATCGTGATTACCAGGAACACACAACACTGCACGCATAAGGACGCTGCTGGGATATTCGAAAACACGGATGTGATTTACACCATGAATTTGACCTCTCACTAGGGAAAATGCAAACCATGCCTCCTGTCTCCGTGAGACAAGAATGAAAAGGATCAATGGGTTTAACGGCATAAATGAATGCAGACAGATTGTAAAAATATATACAGCTTTAATGGGGAAATAGACTTACAGAACCACCGAGAAGGGGCGGCAGGCTCCCGATTGCCCTATTTATAAGTAAACATTCGCCCGAGGCGAACATGCCCCCTAAGGGGCTGGGCTTATTCCTACAAATGGGGACAGGAGCACCCTGACAGATGTCCTCTGAGGGTGGGACAGCTTAGTCTTTCTTCCGATTTTCACTCTGAAAGCAAAGGTGTGTGGTCCTTAGCTTTTAGCCATCCTGAAAGAAGAGCCGAGGAAGAGTGATAGATCCCACAGGAGGAATTTGAATATCAGCACAAGAGGTCATCATCATCTGTTGGGATATCAGCACCAGAGGTCATCATCATCTGTTGGGACCATTTGAAGTCCTGGCCTCCAGCTGCTCTTCCCTGCTAGAGATCTTTACTTTCCTTCTGATTTGAGTTACTAAAGGCTATGTCAAAGTTGTTTACCAGCTAAGCTTCACGAGCTCGTCTTGCCTTGGCCTTGAGGATCAGAGGTTAGGTTGGCCCACCTGACTGTGTTAGATATATAAGCCTCCATGGTGCTATTGAATAAAGGGCTTCTTACCAGTGACTAGAAGTCTGTCTCTCTGTCTGTGTGTCTTTGTGTCTTTCAATCTCCAGCCCCTTGCCCGAAGCTCATGGACTGTATGGTAGCGCATAGAGAACAGATGAGCATGGTGCGTGGCAATCATCCATGACACCCATGTAGAGACCCTAGACCCGAGTCTGCGTGGAGGGGACACGGGGCTCAGAGGCACAGCGACCACTACATACACAGGTGAATGACAGCGCTTGTCCTTGGCGATGGACTTCCTCTCCACAGGGCTACCATGCCCGAGTGGCTTAAATCAGTAGAAGCTTCCTGTCTCAGTTCTGGGAGTTAGCCATCCAAGATAGGTCTGGGGGTGAGGCAATAGTGGAATACCTGCCCAGCTTGTAGAAGGCCCTGGGATGTTTAGTTCTCAGCATTGCTAAATCAAACCAGACCAGACCAAAATAGTCCAGACTACATCAGACCAGACTAAACCAATCTGAGTCAAACTACTAAAGAGAAATCCAGACTCAGGGGTGTGAGGAGAGCCATGCTTCCTCTGAAACCTGAAGAATCTTTCTTCCTTCCGCCTGGCTTCCAGGAGCTCCTGGCTTGTGGCTGCAGCACTTCATTCTGCCTTTCCTGTCACATGCTATCCTTTTACTGGGCTTGTTTTCTGATCAGGACACCAGTCATATACGATGATGGACCATTCCGTGGTGCAGGAGCTCCAGACATCTTCTGTGTACTGTTTATTAGTTTTAGAGTTTCCCATCTGTTCTTGCTAGGTCCACTCCAGCCCCAGATCCCTGAGGCACCTGAGTCCACAGGGTCCATGGAGACGTTCCCGTTTGAATTTTACAGTCCACACTGCTTAAACATTTTCACGTTTTGCTACTTGCAGCTACTACATCTTGCAATTTAGCCTGAATCATTTGCATTTGGAGTCCACGAGTCATAGGTGAATTTCTGGCTCCCTCCTCTATAGATACCTATAGATTCCTAAAAGGATTATGTTACATAGAAACAGTGACTTTCCTTTGGCAAAAGTTTACTGAACAATGTGTATCAGAATTCAGTTCTCAGTTAAAGTCAAGATAAAATGTATAAGTTGACTGACTATGATCAGGCTTGTTAAGGTGCTCTCAGTTAATGCAGGCTGCCCCCACAAAGCACTATAAACTAGACAGTATAAACACCGAGTTTTCTGTTTTACAGTTTCAGAGGCTGAATGGCTCAAGATCCAGTTATTTGTGGATTCATAAGTCGAGGGTCTGCTTCCTCTATCATAGATGTCCTTGATTTGTCCTCACATTGTGGGCGGGACAGCAAGCTGCTCTCAGGTCTGTCTCTCTGTCTCTGTCTTGTCTGACAAGGTCTCAGTATGTAGCCCATGCTGGCTTCAAACTCACAATCCTCCTGCTTCAGCTTCTTGCGTGTGGTGACTACAAGCATGTCATCCCATCTGGGGTCACTAATCTTATTCAAGATGGCCTCATATTCATGATCTAAGAACTTCCTAAAGGTGCTGTCTACTAAGATCATCACCTTCACTGTCGGAATTTCAACATATAAAATTTTCACAGAGCAGGGCAGTGTATATTTGACAATACCAGGATGTGGTCCATCCTGAGAGAGAGTAGAAAGGAGGAGTTCTCATCACTATGCTAGAGAAATACATGAGAAGTTAAGATCATGAATCACAGGGTTCTGTCCAGCGCCAGAGGTACTCATACAACAGTTAACAGAACTGGGTGTGGGGCTCAAATAATACATAATATCATTTCTCTTTTATTAAACATCTCTGGCAGACACGTTGCAGTGCCTGGGGACATTTCCTGGTATAATAAGAATAATGGGAATACCATTAGCATCCTGTAGGGAGATGGTATGGCCGTTGCTAATTATTCTACAAAGAGTAGACTAACCCCAGAACAAGAGTCACCTGCCCTCAGTGTCAGTCCCAAGGGTAAGAAATCCTGTATGGCCACCGTGTGTGTGTGCCTGACCCTGTGCCCCTGCTATTCCTACAGTCATATTTAATATTCTCTGTCCTTCATCCCCTTGTTTCTAACGTGTGTTTTCTCACATATATTTGGGTCCCAAATAGCATCACAAAAACACATTTGTCTCTGGCTTTTGAACCAACATGTATCAGCGTGTGGTTCATCAGTCATTATAGTTTTCTAGAAAGTCTTTCAGATGTTCTCCGAGAGTTGGGTCTGTGGCAGTCTCTATCTTATTTATCCATCCTCTCTTCAGAAAAGGGCCACAGTCGGTCTGTTCCTATAAGCTTCATTAGTGTTACCCAGTATGGCTTAATCAGTTTACTTCACACATAGGGAATTCATTGGCTTGAAGGCTAATGGGGAACACTGAACAGTAAGTGTCCCCATGATTACACATCTCTGCTTTCAATACATTCAGTAAGGGGGAGGAGGAAACGTGGTATCAGTTAACACTCCAGTTGTGGAAAGAGTGGATCCTGCTCAACCGAGATGGCTCAGTGGACAAAGTATTCATCGCACAAGCCTAACAGCCTAAGTTTGAATTCCCAGAACCCAACTCAAGTCAAACACAGCATCTCACATCACAATTCCAGTGCTTCCATGGTAAGATGAGAGGTAGAGACAGGAGACTCCCGGGAAGCTATGGGCCAGCTCACATGACACACAGAGTAGCAGGAGACCCTGTTTCTTTTCTTTTTTTTTAATATTTATTTATTTATTATGCATACAATATTCTGTCTGTGTGCAAGCCTGAAGAGGGCACCAGACCTCATTATAGATGGTTGTGAGCCACCATGTGGTTGCTGGGAATTGAACTCAGGACCTTTGGAAGAGCAGGCAATGCTCTTAACTGCTGAGCCATCTCTCCAGCCCTGAGACCCTGTTTCAAACAAAGTGAAGTGTGAGCCCCAACATCCAAGATTGATCTCTGGCCTGTACACTTACACCTTGGCACACATGTCGCATACACACAAGTACACAAACACACACACATATATGTACATACATGAGCACGCCACATATATTCATACACAAGTATGCACACACATTCACATATGTATGGACACACACATACTTACCACACATATGTACACACATTCATACACAAATATATATACACATACTCACATACCTATGTACCACTCATATGTACACATATTCATACACACACACACATATATATACTCACACATGTATGTGCACACATTCACACATATATGTACACAATACATGTATACACATCTACAGTGAAACTGAAGAGCTCACTGCAGTTCCAAGAGCTCTTCAAGTATCCTGAAATCACAATGAGCAATTTTCAGGTGAATCATGAAAGTCTGTCTCTTGTTTTATGGTTTGGAACTACAAGGGCAGTTTTTAGGAGCTGTCTCTTCCTTCCTACATGTTTTCTTGACCACTAGGATATTCTTCCTCCCACATAAAGCCATGCTCTAATTATTATTTCATATTTCAACAGTTTAGATGCTCCCCAAGTAGCAAAGTCACATAGCTTACCTTGGTCAGATTAATGGAAGAGGCAAGCATTCACTGGGACATTAATCAGAGCAATTTTAAAACAATAAAAATGAATCTAAGAATAAGACACTTAGAACATTCTGCCAAGCTCCCATGGTAAAAAATTGGCCATCGCCCTGTGCAGCTACTAGGAGCTGATGGAACCTCTGAGAAGTAGGGCTGACGGAAGGAAAGTTGGCCACCGTGGTGTGCACTTGAAGGGATTGTGGGAGCCCTTCCTTGCCTCCTGGACACCCTGAGATAAGAAGCTTAGCTCTAGCCTGCACTCGTTTTAGAGCAGGAGACTTAGATTCTGGATTTAAACCACCAAACTGAAAACCTTTCTTCTCAGTTAGGGCTCCTGGGTCTCCTGGTTTTTTTTTTTTTTTTTTTTGAGACAGGGTCTCACTATGCAGCTCTTGACTGGCCCTGAAGTCACACCTGACCTGCATTGGCCTCCCGAGTGCTGGGATTAAGGGTGTGCTCATGATTTGAAATATTTAAAATTCAGTAGACGCAATCAACTGTTTGACAGCACTGGAAACAAGCACGGATCCAAATGTTCTGATTATGTGAAAATTGACAACCCAGGACACTGAGAGACTAAAACTATGATTGAAAAGTCAGTGTATGACAGAACTATTTTGGGTCAACTAACATCTCAATGAAAATCTCAGGGAAGAAAAAGAAACTCCCTCCAAAGCAGGAAATTTATGAAGGGGAAAAGATGGTAACTAAAGCACCAAGTAAGAAATGGCAGAGTTTGACAGAGATGTTTGATGTGATTTGAATGTGAAATGTCTCCGGGAGGACCATGTGTGTGAACACTTGATCCCCAGTTGGTGGCCTTGTGTGGGAAGTTGGTAGAACCTTTAAGAGAAGGAGCCTTGTTGGAGGAAGTGGATCACTGAGGATGGGTATTAAAATTTTATAATCTGCTTCACTTCCTGTTACCTTGCTGATTCCTGACTGTTGACATAAGGTGACAAGATGGCCACCTGTTCCCGTGGCTGTGCTGCCCTGCCTTGATAGACTGTGTCCCCCGAAACTATCAGCCCCAATAAATCTCTACTTCTTTAAATTGTTTGTGACAGGTTTTTAGCCAAAGTAACCAGAGAAGCCACTATCGCTGTGTCCATCATCCAATCATGGTAGTTCTAGAGAGAACCAAAGTCAGACTGAGAGAAACTATAAAAAAGGCAAAATCTATAAAAGTTGAAAAATAAAATATTTTAAGTTGAAAAGCCCACCAACATCTGATTAAAAAAAGAAAACAGACTTCACACACCATATCCTGCCAATGGAGATCGCAGAAGCTGGTGGGGTGAATTGGACAAATCAAAATGCTAACGTGCAGGAATTATGTCATGTGATTTTTAATGGTAACAACAAAGACCAGGAAACTGAGGGCAAATGAATCTGTGTTTGTAAAAAGGATTGAAAGTAAATGAAAAACATTTTGTTCTTCTAACCAAAACACAAATTCTTCCAGGAACTAATAAAATTTTAGGTACTATTTACAAATGAAAAGATTTTATATCTGTGCAATTTGGGGTAGATGAATTTAATTTTACTGGGGAAAACTGTGGTCGGAACTGTAATACGTGCATTGCCATTATACTCCCCTGTTAGAAGGGAGACTCATTATGTAGTAGTAGGTGCGGCGGGGCTGCGTCCCTGGCACCCTGGCCGCCAGCTAGCTTATGCCCCGAAATAACAACACACAAACTGTATTCATTTAAACACTGCTTGACCCATTAGCTTTAGCCCTTACTGGCTAAATTCTGATATCCCGATCAACCCACCTCTAATAAACTGTGTAGCACCGGTCTTACCGGGAAAGATTCAGCATGTCTGACCTGGCGGCTTGCTTCATCCTATGCGTCTGCCTCAGAGAGCAGAGCTATCGCGTCTGCCCGGGAGAGCGGGGAGCATGGCGTCTCTGTCTGAGGCTTCTGCCCCAGAGAGGAGAGCTATCCAGTCTGAGCTCACTTCCTCTTCCTCCCAGCATTCTGTTCTGTTTACTCCACCCACCTATGTTCTAAGCTATGAGGCCAAGCAGTTTCTTTATTACTTAACCAATGAAATCAACAGATTGATATATGACACTTCCACATCATTAGATTTTAATCTTTAAATGCGTGTTTAATGCCGTTCAAGCTTGATTACTATAAGCTAACAGTCACAACTGTCTTACTAAAACCACTATGCTCACATGGTGCTTTAAATGAAAAAGACATCAAAGAATTATGGAGAATTAGCTCGTTTTGTATGGCTATGCTGCCCTGGGCATGCCTGGTCTGATCTTAGGAACTAAACAGGCTCAGGTCTGGTTAGAATTTGGATGGAAGAATTAGTTCATTTCCCAGCTTTATATCTAAGACAAGTGCAAGAGAATGATTCTCAGGGGAAGGATATGACTTGCCTGATGCGACAGTGACAAATGCCTCCAACCCTTACTCTCCTCTTCTCTTTTTTGCAGTGCTTGGGGTCCAATCCACTGCCTTGCATGTGGTAAGCAAACATTGGGCACTGAGCTACATCCACAGCCCAGACCCCAGGTCTTGACTGCCATGTCGGGGCTCTGCTTGCATCATGACCACAATCACATGACAATCTTTTCTAATAACTATAGAGACTTTACTCTTACAAGTGGTAATGTGTGAAACTTATTATAAGAGATTTAATATCCTTAACTAAAGGTCAAAAGAAAATAAGAAAGAATAAGGGTGAGGGGTGAGGAGCAGAGGGATGGGAGGAAGGAAGGAGAAGATGATATATCTTTAAAGTCTAGGTTTTGCTCATTAACTCAAGGAGGGAGCACAATGATGGCTTTAGGAGTCCAATAGACATGAAAAGAAACATCAGACAAATGGAACGACTGAATGAATGTGAGCATTGCTTCTCTGTCTATGGCTGTAGGCAATCGCTTGTGACCTCCATTAAGATCAGAGTAGACCTAACAAGCAGCAAAGGCCCCAGTACTGTGAAGGAAATGAGATAGGAGAACAAGCCTTTGTATGTGGGAAGCATGGTTAAATTAAACTTCAACGCTGGTTCCATTCCAAGCCAAAATTTATAACAAAAGGAGACATCAGACAGTTAGACAGTACTTACTAACATGACTTAAATAAAACTCCCAAATGTTGACATTTCGATTGTTCCTTCCTTTGAAAACCAATAGTTTCATCATTATTCTTCGTTCAAGAATGTTGTGTTCCACTGCAAATGAGATAGGAATTGCTTTATCAACTTCTCACAGAATTTGTGGAAAGGGAAGTAAAAAGGTTTTCTTCCCAGTGTTCCTTTTAGCCAACCTTGTAACCAGTGAATGGGTTTCTCCTGACAGCTGTGGACAGTTCCAAGGGCCCTAAATTCTTGGTGGCTTGGTGCCCAGGTTTCTTACAAACCCACCCAGTGCCCATTAGCTCTGAGTTCCTATTAATCTTACACACACACACGACACAGCAAGGTCGGGGATACTGAAACACTCTGTGAAGCAGCCAAGGGTAAAAAATGAATCACATGTGAGATAAGGACAATGTGAAGAAGCAGTCCCAGATGTCAGTGAGAACCAAGTCACAGTGGAGATGGGGGAGCTAAAGCCAGCCACTGGGGAGACAGATAACAGGGCAGAAAACAAGGACTTAAGGAAAGGGGTCAGGCATCTAATCTACCACCTCAAGATGTGTGTTCTGGGAATTTACTGGCTTGTTGAGGTCTCCTTGAATCTTGATGGCACAGCAAGACATAGGCACCTCTCTAGATGTGCTAGCACTAGACATACCTAAACTCATCCACTGTTTACAGTTTTCTACCAATAAACCTAATGAAAGGATTTGATGGGAAGGGATTGGTACAAGATGGGAGAGGGAGGTGAGAAGGTAGGTTTGGAAGAAAATAATAAATATGGAAGACATCTCTAGCTAGTTTTAGACCCAAGAAAGAACCTGCATCTCAGACTTCTTCATTTGAGCCTCTCCCACTGAGTAGCTAAGTTTCTGAGCAGTTCACTTAACTTCCTGTGTCTTGGTTTTCTTTCCAAAAAGGGGGACTCATTGAGAAGAGACTTCTTAGGAAACCATCATGGGGTCTCTGTGTTAAGAGACTGAGGCAGGTGCATGCAGGAAGGGCTCTGAGTTGTGAATCCATGTGCAATTGTTTTCCGTAACCATCCTCAAAAGCAACTTCATCCCTTGTTGAGCACTGTCTTCCTAATCAGAGTGTCAGTCTCCCGAGGGAAATGGGAGCTCTGACTTAGCCACATTTGGAGGCATACAGTCAGTTTCTGTTGAAGGACCACGTGTGGATACACCTCCGTCAAATGCTACTGAGATATCAAAGCACACACTTTACTTTCACTCGGCAAATTAATCATACTCAGCCAAAAGAGATACTGAAGTTCTAAAATCAAATCCTTTATGATGAATGTCCATTCACCACACCCTGAAGAAAACTGAGTGCATAATCAGGAAGCTCCCAGCTCTTCGTTCAGCCTGAGAAACTCAGAACTTTGAAATAGGAAGCATTCCCAGGACCGAAAAGGAAGTGAGAACCAAGGATATGGGCTCTGGGAATGGAGGAAAGGGGAGGGGAGGAGAAGAGAGGAGAGAAGAAAAGAGGAAAGGAGAGGAGAGGAGAGAAGAGGAGAGGAGAGAAGAGGAGAGGAGAGGGGAGGGGAGGGGAGGGGAGGGGATGGGAAGAGACTTCATAGAGAAGAATGAGAACATATGAGTTTGTCTTATGAAGGGAAATGGAGACACCTTCAATCCGGGTCAAATAATAATCTAAAGTCAAGAACCTGCTGAACTCCCTGCTCTTCCCAGAGCTGTTGGTGTCATGCTTCCTCTCAGTGAAGGGCTGTTGTGGACTAGAGTTCCCTGCCACACAGCTCTCAGAGAAGGACACTGTAAACTGTGGTCCTTTCGTCCAGTTCCCTCTTGGCAATGTAGAAAATGAGAAATTATTTCCAGGAAACAATCACTGAGGAGAAAGAGAGAACTTGAACCATTTCTGGTTTCCATGACCACTATGTGAGAGTCGACATTTCTTAGGGAGGTATAGAAGGGACTGGGGTGGGTGGGTGTCCTGGTCTGAATGGGGTCAGAAGCAAATCAAGTTGTGTTCTTTTAGAAGAATGTCCTCTCTAGCACCCTGTGTGGACATTTGTGGTATCTATGAGCCAGGAGGTGGCTTCCTGATAGACACCAAGTCTTCTGGTGCCTTAGTCTCAGACTTCTCAGCTTCCACTGTTTTTAGAAATGAATTCTTGTGGGGCATAAGCCATGCCATGTGTGATGTGTGGCTATAAGATACTTGCTCACAAAGATTTTAAGTAAAAGCAAGCATAAATGATTTTATTATCTTCTATCTATCTATCTATCTATCTATCTATCTATCTATCTATCTATCTATCTATCATCATCTATCTACTGATTCCATGTTGCAATAATCATATTTTAGAGGCATTGGATTAAATATAACATCACTAAACTATTGAGGGAGTTTCTTTACTTAAAAGAAGTGATTTCTAAGAAATGCTTCAGAGGGCCCTGATGGAAATTAACAGAAACCACAGCGACCAAATTCTGTATTTGTTTTCACAAGTTTCCCATTTGGTCTAATGTTTTGTGGAACTCTTTTTAAATTTTAAAATAAAAGTCCTTACTCAAGATGTAAGCTACTATTTTCCAGTCTCCAGAAGGAATTACCTTTGTATTGGAAAAATATATTTTCCCCAAACTAACCTATAAGCCTTCTGCTTTAAGTCAATAAAATGTAATATTACCAAGTGATATAAAGGAAGAATAACACCATGGGAAATATTTGATCTTCAACAAAATACAACTTCTGAGTACAGTCTTCATAAACTATTTTCTACAAGGCAAGGGATGAGGGGGGCATCACCTGCTTCCAAAATCCAGGCTCACTATTGGTAGGAGGGAAAATATCAGACTAAACTAACTTAGCCATAGGTTCTGGCGGCCATTTTTTTCCAACTTTAAATTCCTCTTTCTTCAATTTTCCATTTTGAAGAATGTGATCCTGGTTGCAAAGCATTCTTTAGGTGGAAAAGGATTAAGAAAGAATTTATCTTACAGTCTACTGAAAGTTGACAGCTGTGATACCCCAGATAAAAATAAGAGGAACCTGAACACTGCAAAGCTGTTGTTACTGATGAAGTGATGAACAGAGCATGTGTGAGGTGGGCCTGGTATGGCTCAGGAGAGTCCCCTAAATTTATTACTTGCAAATTTCTTTCCAAATGTTTGAAGAATAAAAATAGTGAGGGGGATTAGGTAAAGAAATGACCAGACTCCACAATTCTATACAAATAGCAGAGGTAGCTGTTATTTTCACCTACAGAAAATATGCATGAGTAATGCACTGTATCCATTGTATTTCATGTCACAGGACAGGTAAATAAAAATATTTCTGTGGGTGACAGGGAAAGAAAAAAAGCTTCATTTGGTGGTTATTAATGTATAACTTCTAATTCTAATCTGCCCTTCCAGACATGCTCTGCAGTAATGGAAGTCATTCTGCTAAGTGTTCCAAGCAGAGGGTGAGCACGGGTTTGGAGTCTCCTTCTGTGACTAGAGCTCCTATTTTCTTGGCTACTTAACTTGCTGCGTACTTGCCATGGCTCACCTGTGCTCTGCTTGCACCCAGACCAAGACTTCCAGATGGAGGAGAATAAAATGAAGCTCCCGGTTGAATTAGAATTTCAAATAAACAATAGTATTGATGTAAGTAGTTATGTAAGTGCAGCCTATATACAGCATTTGAGTCAATATTTACATTGTATTTCCTAAATTATTTTCCTAGCAACAGTACTCAGAGGAATGCTACTCTTAGACTCTTACACACCTGTACATGCAGCACAGCCTGTGCGCCCATCATTAGTGTCACAGCTTGAGCATGTTTGATGTTTTGGTTGCTGCTTTTCTGTTGCTCACTCACCACAGAAAAACCAGGGAAACCAGTGACTTCTCTGCAACCTGCTGGGGCACAAACATCCCTTTCCAAACGCAGCTGAACGCTAGCCTGTTTCCCCCATCTCTAAGATAACATGCAGAATTGTCTATAGACTCCAATCTCTTTTCAATCAGAGGCAAGTAATTTCCTTTAGTTTAAGTTGTTTTGTGGTACCTACCTGCCAAAAAATACATCGACACGTGGATGGCATATGCAGATGAAAAGAGCAACTGGCATATGAGAAAATGTGAAAGGGGGAATATTAGCTGTATGGTTACTTTTTTCAATGTTGTGACCACGTATTTGATTATATTAGGAAAATGAGAAAAAGAAAAAGAAAAACTTCACCTTTTAAGAGTCCCCAGCAGTTATAAGATCCCAAAAGTCTTTGATTTTTCTTTTCAACTCAAATACCAAAAACTTAAACAGCACCAGGAAAACATCTGAACACAATGTTCTCTTCTTATGCCACATGTCACTTCCAAGTGACAACTGAGTGTTTGCAAATCTCATTGGAGGGCTTCTAGGTGACTTCCCAGACCTGACAATGTAGTTATTTGGATGAGCAGGAAAATGACAGGGAAGGTGATTTGCTACAATCGGCTGCCATGTTGACTCTGGTAATTTAACTGCCTGGGAACCAGCTCTGCAGGACAAAGAGTTCCAGGCAATTTGGAAGATTCAAGGGGCTCACTAGTCAGATTTGTGTTCAGGCTGGTGTGGGTACAGGTTTCTCCAGGTTTCACACCCACCAGTTCACTCAAAGTGGCATCTGGTCTCAGATCCTACTGATTTCCCATTATTTATTCCTGGGCTTGCTATGAGGATCTTTGAATAGAAAGAAATTGCTTTATATCAGTTTATGTACACACATATCACACATATGCACACGCATATGTACATGTGTGCATGTGCACACACACACACACACACTCACACACACGTTTATGAAGGAGGAAACAAAACCTATAGGTTAAATTATCCAAAACCAAGTACATTCAAATCAGAAATACATAAAATAATCTCACTGGCTTCAATCTTCATTTTTATCTTGAATTCTTTGATCACAGTCATCTACTTGCTCTGTATGTTTACGTGGCAGGTGTGCAGAGGTCAGTTAAAATTTGCAGGAGTCAGTTCTTTCCTTCTGCTGCATCACGTGACTCCCAAGGATCGAGGTTAAGACATCAGCCTTGGCAGCAAGCACTGCTACCCGCTGAGACACCATGCCAGCCCATTTTTGTCTTTTTAAATGTAAGGGCCTTTGAAAACCTCATTTCAATGATTTTTTTAAATAATACACACTGATGAAAAGATAGACTCTTCAACAAACTGTAGGGGAAAATGGATGTTTATATGCAAAAGAATGAAAATAAATCTTTACCTCTCATCCTGCACAAAAGTCAACTCCAGGTGAATCAAAGATCTCAACATGCAGCCAGAAAGTCAGAAACTGCTAGAGGAAAAGGTAGGGCACACTTTACAAGTTATGGGTACAATGGGTTCAATAGGTTATCTTTAGGGATATACATGTATATGCAAATACTATATGCATGCACTAATAATTAATAAAACGGATGCCATGAATTTGAAGGAGACAGGGGAGGAGCACGTGAAAGGATTTAGAGGGAGGAAAGGAAAGATGGAAACATTGTAATTAAATTGCATTCTCAAAAAGAAATGGCAGAAAAGATATAGGTCTAAGGAGTTTTTAAATAAGATTCCAGCCATTCCAGAAGTAAGGCTGACAATTGATAAGTAGGACATCATGAAACAGAAAAGCTTCTGCTCAGCAAAGGAAATCATCCATCAGGTAAAGAGACAGCCTATGGAATGGGTGATAAGCCTGCATTCGCTAATAGGGGATTGATGTCGAGAACACACAAAGAACTCAAGAAATTAAACCTGAACAAAAGGAATAACTGTGGAAATGAACAGAGTTCTCAAAGGAAGAGCTATGAATGTTCAATAAACACTTTAAAATTTGTTCTACATTTTTGCCAACAGGGAAATGCAAATTCAAGTTTCTTTGAGATTTCATTTCATACCAGTCAGAATAGCTGCTGTCAAGAAGACAGGTGGCAACCAGTGCTAGTGATACTATGGAGAGCAGTGGTCCCTTCGTCCCTGTTGGAAAGAATGCAGACTGCTGCGTGTCAGGGCATCTCCAAAAGCTAAAAATAGAACTACCCTATGACCCAGCTACACCACTACTGGGTACACACCCAAAGGACTCGTGTGATAGAGTTTGGAGGATATGCACGTTATTGCTGTTCCATTCACAACAGCAAGGACATGGAAGCAGCCTAGACGTCAACCAGCTGGTGACTGGGATAACGAAGATGTGGCAGATAGACACAACAGAACACTGCTTGTCACTAAACAAAGGTGAAATTATAGAATCAGTGAGAAAATTTATGGAGCTGGAAAATATCATACTGAGTAAGGTAACCTAGGCCCAGAAAGCAAAGGTAATATATTCTTTCTCCTATGTAAATACTAGCTTTACATTTTTAAATTTATATGTTTAAGTTGGAATGAGTGTCCATAGAGATCAGGGAGCAGGACAAGAGCCATGGATCTGGGGAAGAGGGAGGTCTTCTGTGAAGAGATATAAAACACAGAGGAAAGTGAGGGGATTCCTAGTGCTGGGTAGGCTTAAAAAGAGGGTTTTGATAGGACAAGGAGACAAGTCAACCAAAGCTTAAACACAAATGTTGATTCTATTTTTTTCTATTTTTCCTATGCATATGTGAACAGAAGTTTCTGTCCCGCCCAGCCCCATAGTCATTCAGTCCCAAATAAAAACAGAGAAGCTCATATTAATTATAAACTGTTTGACCTATTGCTCAGGCTTATTATTAACTAGCTTTTACAACTTAAATTAGCCCATACTTCTTTTTTTATTTTATTTTATTTTTTTTTATTAAAGATTTCTGTCTCTTCCCCACCTCCGCCTCCTCTTTCCCTCCCCCTCCCCCAATCAAGTCCCCCTCCCTCATAAGCCCAAAGAGCAGTCAGGGTTCCCTGCCCTGTGGGAAGTCCAAGGACCACCCACCTCCATCCAGGTCTAGTAAGGTGATCATCCAAACTGCCTAGGTTCCCACAAAGCCAATAGGTGCAGTAGGATCAAAAACCCATTGCCATTGTTCTTGAGGTCTCAGTAGTCCTCATTGTCCGCTATGCTCAGCGAGACCAGTTTTATCCCAGGCTTTTTCAGACCCAGGCCAGCTGGCCTTGGTGAGTTCCCGATAGAACATCCCCACTCAGCAGTAAAAAACAAGGACTTCTTGAAGTTTGCAGGCAAATGGATGGAAATAGAAAACACTATCCTGAGTGAGGTAAGCCAGACCCCAAAAGAGGAACATGGGATGTACTCACTCATATTTGGTTTCTAGCCATAAATAAAGGACATAGAGCCTATAACTCAGGTTCTTAGAGAAGCTAAATAAGAAGGAGAACCCAAAGAAAAACATATAGGCATCCTCTTGAATATTAACCTTCATCAGGCGATGAAAGGAGACAGAGACAGAGACCCACATTGGAGCACCGGACTGAAATCTCAAGGTCCAAATCAGGAGCAGAAGGAGAGAGAGCACGAGCAAGGAACTCAGGACTGCGAGAGGTGCACCCACACACTAGCCCATACTTCTTAACTATGTTTAGCCACATGGCTTGGTGCCTTTTCTCAGTAAGGTATTCTCATCTTGTTTCCTCTGCATCTGTCTGGTGACTGTGTCTCTGCTTTTTCTCTTCCCAGAATTCTCCTAGTTTGGTTGCCCCACCTTTACTTTCTGTCTAGTTACTGGCCAATCAGCATTGTATTAAACCAATACGAGTGAGAAATCTTTACAGTGTACAAGAGTATTATCCCACAGAAACATTTTTTTCTCTTCACATTCTGATCCCATTTAAAAATTGTGGCTATTCATGTTTTTATAATGAAAAGTAATTATAATTGGAAAGTATTCCTGTATATTGAAGATATTTATCTTTCATACAACACACTAATTAATTAGTCGGGCATTAGTAGAACTCTGGGCCTTGTTCCTGCCAGATAAGAGCTCCACTACTGTTCTAGTCCCTCAGCCTCATTTCAGGCATTCTAAACTCAAGGAAAAAGCTACCTCTGAAACATTATGAAAATTAGTGTGGTCAACCATGAGCAAGGGCAGCTATGCTTTATTACTTGATAAATATTATAGGACAATGCTGTCAGGTTTCTATGCTGGGCCTCTAACAGGATGTCACATATCTTTCTTATACACTCATTCCAGTGGTTTGAATGTATCTTCAGGTTGGTGTGACATTCTTAATGGACAAGGAACATGGTGAATGTTCTGCCTGTGGTACAGCTGCTTCTTTACACTGGATGCTAACTCTTTCATCTGTCTTCTAGGGATCTACCCATGCCAGGGGCTCTGCCTCATCCTCTGTATTCCACACGGCAACTAAGGCCTGGAAATTTACCAAACGATTCCAATGGCCTCGATCATGTAGATTAGTCACTTCCCCATGAGGTGTTCTAGTTCGTTCTGTTGCTGCTGTGAGGGAAGGAAAGGGTTATTTTTGGTTTACACTTTCAGGCCAGGCTCCACCATAGAGGGAAGACAAGGTGGAAACTCAAGACAGGAACCTGGAGGCAGGAACCATGTGAGCTAGCTCACTCATGCTCAAGTTGAGGTTCCTTAGCTCCAGACCCAGGAATGTTACTCCCCATAGTAGGCTGGGGCCACCTACATCAATTACCAATCAAGACAGTCCCTCACACACTTGCCCATCGACAAACCCAATGCAGCATTTCTCAGTTGACTTTTTCCTCTCAGATGACTCTAGGCTGTGACAGTTGGTGCAGACTAGGACACAGGAATCCCTAGAGCTACTCTGCACTCTCTCTATTGATTCCAATGCCAGTTACAGTTAGTCATCAGAAGTCAAACAAAGGCCAATCGAGAGCCCTGTGATTCACGCACACCATCCTTTAACTTTCAAAGCTGTTCTGGAGACAACTCTATATTCTATTAGTTCCCGTGTCAGTTTCTTAGTTTCCAAAGCATTTGCCCATGTCATTTGCACAGCCTCCCACTAGCTTTTAAGTGCCTCAAATTCCTGATCTTTCTGTGTGATGTTCCTCTTCCCCATTCCTAGTATCAGCAAGGCTTTTCTCCACACTGCCTCTTTTTTCTTGAGCAGTCTACCTACCCAGTGGGTTACAGAATTATCAAGCTCTTTAAAAATCAACTTTACTTTAATTGAATTTTTCTGGGTGCCATTTACTTAATTAAAATTAACATTTAATAGTTTGTCTTCTCTGCTGCATTCTTGAGGTTGGGATTTTCTTGGTATAGATTCATGGGTGACAATTCTTCAGCTTCTCCTGTTTCAGAACATGGGTGTTTAAGAAAGTCCCATTCCATCTAAATACCGTCAGCTGTATTCCACACATTTTGGTATACTGTTTTATAGAAATTTTTCTTAAAAATTCTTTATTTCCATTGTGAGATCATGATCAAACGTTTTTTAGGATAAGTAACAGGAAGTTTCATTTCCAATGATATGAAAGTTTTGTAGTTATCATTTTTTTCTACTAGTTCCTAACTTGGTTTCACTGCAGTAAGAGATTATATTCAGCATAATTGAAATTCCATGATATGTGTTGAGTTTGCTTATAGGTTATAATTTTTAGGCTGACTACTTTTTAGGATATCCTAGTTAAAAAGAGCGAGCACATGTTGAAGCGTTCTGCATACATTACTTGGGCCGTGTTTGTTCACGGCTCAAATCTTTTACTCATATTGATTTTTCTTGTGGTTTCTATTAATGTTCAAATCTCCAGCTAAACATGTCTCCTTGCAATTCTTCCAGCTTTTGTTTTCCATTGTTTGAAATTTTTCTTCATATAAAATTAGTATAGTTATGGCTTCCTGTTGCATGAGCTTTCTGATCTTATGGCAGGACTGTTTTATCTCTGGTAATGACAAATGAAAGCAGCATGTGCTATTAGGGCTGGTATATTAGCTTTCCTATAGTTAACATCATATGGAAAACATTTGTCATTTCTTTCCCTGTCACATTCCTGTGGCCTAAAATATATAAAGTGGGATCTGTATACATGTGTGCAGACATACATATATTAATCCAGCCTGATTTTTTATCCTACAGCTTGAAATTTGACAGTTTTTTGTATAATTATTAATATATTAAAAACACCAACTTGCAATTAATTGTTCAATTATGTAACCAACTCATTCAGTAGTAACCGTGAACTTCATAATTGTGGTTTTGAATTAGTAGAATCTGACCCGATACTTCCATCATGCACACATACTGTGGGCACAGCACACACTTGCACACTTTAGTGTCACTGCCTTTCCCCTCTGTCATGTCCAATTTTTGGTCTTGTATTTTAATTCCCCATATCGTTCAAGTCTTAGAAGCGAGAGCCTATCCAGTTCTGTAGCTACAAATACTGTCTAGAGGCTGGTAACTTCCCAGACTGTACTTTTAACCCTGACTCTTCTTTGTACTTGAAGCGCACAGAAATCAGACCTAAATCTACCTAACTACTTGCCTATGCAGGAAACGCAAAGCAGAGCTCACTAAATCATGCAGTGCTTCAAGTCAGCCCCAAGTGCAAGCAAGCGGATGGACAAAGTGGAGATGAGGTAATGAACGCATGGAAGAACATAGATTAAAAATATGAGTTAATTTAAGTTATACGAGCTAGTTAGAAACAAGCCGAAGCTAAGGCCAAGCTCTCATAATTAATAACAAGTCTCTATGTCATGTTTTGGTGAGCTTCCCACCCAAAGAAAAATCCATCTACAACTGTCATCATTAACTGTAGTGATGAGGCGAGCAGGCCTGCTTTTCATCCCGCCCGGTTCCCACATGGCTAGCTTACCCCAGAAATACTTACATAGAAACTGTATTCATTTAAACACTGCCTAGCCCATTATATCTAGCCTCTTATTGGCTAACTCTTACATATTCGTTTAACCCATATCTAGTAATCTGTGTATCACCACGGTGTCGTGGCTTACCGGGAAAGATTCAGCGTGTCTGACCTAGCGGCTGGCTCCATGGCATCTGCCTGACTCTGCTTTCTTTCTCCCAGAATTCTGTTTTGTCTACTCCACCCACCTAAGGGCTGGCCTATCAAAAGGCCAGGCAGTTTCTTTATTTGACCAATGAAAGTAACAAATGGACAGAAGACCCTTCTCCATCAATTAACATAATTATAGGCCAAAGGTGTTTTCATTAAGGTTTTTAGGAGACAGACAATATTATTTTTGTTTTTCTTCAGAGGTTTTGCTGTTGCCCAATCTGGATTTGACATTACAATCTCCTTCCTGCCTCTTTCTCTCAAGTCTTGGTATTATGGACAGGCACTGCCATGCCTAGATGGCACACCATATCCCTGCCCTCCCACTGTGGAGAGTGTATAGCAAGTTCACAACTGAACACACAACCCAAGCTCCAAGCCTTGACCACTGCAGGAAGGTTTGACTGTTAGGGCCTGAGTCGCATCTTTCTCTTTATTCATTCAGCAATCTTCACCCTAGCAAAAAATCAACAGGGGTGGGGGGGCTTATGTTGTCTAAGTAAGCTGAGTCTGAAGCAGGGAAAAGAAGGAACGTTGCTTTGGGAGGCAGCTGAGCAGGAAGCTTACTGGGCACAAATGCTGGACTGGCAGCATTTACCTTGTATCCTAGGGGCTGCTGGTGCCCTCCATTAGGGTGTGAACGAGGGGTGGAGGGCGAAGAGAGTTGACAGGTGTAGGAGTACAGGTGAATCGAAGGAGTAACGTCTAGTGTTCTATTGCACAGTAGGGTGACAGGGGTTGACAAGAACTAATCAAATATTTCACCTACCTAAGGGAGAAGATCTTGAATATTCTCAATGCAAATAAGTGGGGTATTCCTGAGTGAGGGCCATGTTGATGGCTATAGAATGTACAGATGTGCCAAGACACCACAGTGCATCCCACCACTATGTGTAGTTACTAGCTATCATGGCTGTAAAACTATAGAAAGAGTTTGCATATGACAAATCAGGGACTTGAGCTATGGCTCAGAGGTTAAAAACCTGGCTCTCACAGAGGACCCAAGTTTGGTTCTAAGCAAACACCTGTAACTACAGATTCAGGGGACTTGATGCCCTCTTCTGGCCTCTACAGGAATCACACATAGGAGGTATTCACTTATACACACACACACACACACACACACACACACACACACACAAAGTTAATCTTTAAACAATAACCTCCTCCCCAAATTTAAATCACATACAACTTATGAATGAATTTTGTGAAAACTGATTATTCAGAAAGGCTCAAAAATTCTTTCAAGTGAGTTGTTCCGTTGTTGAATTTCCAACAATGTACAAGATACTCCTATTTTTCCTTTTCAGACCACTGCAGCATTGAATAGAAACAAAGGAAGGAAAAGCCTTTTAGAAGGGTAAATTAAAGTTAAGTATGGTTTACACTAAGCACAAACTAAAACCACAGCAAAGCTCTGAACTCAGGTTGCAATGCTATGAGAATATCTTACCTGGGCAGCCCCAGGAAAGTCACATAAGGGGGACACAGTGGTTCCAGCTGAGTTTCCAAGGCTGCAGGCGTCTTCTCATCAGCTTTGCTTAGAAATAGATTTGTTCATCAACCTCTTTATTGAATATAACAGCCTCCAATCAGGGCCCTCTTGTTCTGCACACCATGTGGGGCCCCAAGGGGCAGGCTTTCTGTGGAAAATTTGGCCTCCTGAGGAGGCATAGACACTAACTCAAGGCTGCTGCATGAGTTAGATCCTGTCTTCCACAAAGCAAGAAAGATTTAGTCCTCACTGGAGTTTTAAGTCATTCTTATCCAATATTTATGTGTTGTAATTTTGAGCCAAGAAACCCTTTAGGGTATATGTGAGGGAAGCCTCAGGAGAACAGGAGCAAGGGAGGTGTATGCAGGGTTGCCCTTCAAGCCCCAAGCCCCAAGGACATACTTGCTGATCAACAGTCTATTCTGGGCTGTAAGGCTCAGCACCACAGCCCACATTACTGGGAGCATTTGCAAATCGCAAGGCATCATCTGTTGACTGACTCTGTCTCCGGAGTCTTCTCCCCTATAGTCTCTTCTTCTTCCTCCTTCCCTCTTATCCTAGCAATTTTTCCTTTATGCAAGTGATCATTTTTATTATTTTAAAGTTGTTATTATTTCTGTTGGTTGTTTTTGAGACAGGGTCTCTTTATGCAATCTTGACTGTCATAAAACTCATTATGTAGAATAGGCTGATCTCAAACTCACAAGGAATCTTCCTGCCTCTACCTCCCAAGTGCTGGGATCAAAAGCATGCACCACTTGGCTAAAAATCTTTATTTTTAAAAAACTGAAAATGTTTTAAAGTTCCTAACAGGTGCTATATTAAGTACTTTCTGTGAATTAACTCATTAATAGCACTGTGCAGCAGATACTATTGTAAGCTGATTGTAGAAATTAGGACACAAACTTCAAGAGATTAAATATTTCACAGAGTTCCACTGGAACAAAGCCAAGGACATAGTCTTCTTTCTAGAATCTGAACTCATACGCCATACTGCCATAGAAATACTACCATATTTGTCACCATCATCATTATTATCACCACCATCATCACCACTGCCATCATCATCACCTTCATCAACACCATTACTAACACACACACATCACATACCATACACCACACCCACCCACACCACACACTCCACACACACCATACACACATACTATATAACACACACACACCACATTACATACACACACACACTCACATACACCAGAACAAAAGAGCTAAAACAGCTATAATTTCATCACATATGGGTTGCCCATATGAACACTCTGAAGTAATTCCTGGAAACGATGAAATGACAAAATGGCTTCCATCTTGCAGATGATGGCTCTTCCCTTAGCAGCGCCATCTGAGTGTATCCCCGCATCGCTGACTGTTCCCCCTCAGCATGTTCTCTGTGGGATGACTGGCTCCCTATCATGTATAATAACCTTGTGAACCTTTCTCACAGCAGCTGCTGTGGCAACCTGAGGGAAAACAGGTCTGAAAAACAATGGGTTGGCAGAAGAAATATCCTGCCGTTAAGTCCGTTTCTACTGCAGTCGTGACCATTTGCTAGCAAAATGCCACCATCACGACTCACGCACCTCTGGCTTTGCTGCGTTCTGTCAAGTTGTCCTAACTCTGTGAAAACACATGTTGAACAATTGTTTAAGTTCTGCCCGGTTGTAATGCCACAATGCAGGGATTTCCTCGTTATTTTACATCTTGCCATATAGTTAGTTTGCATGTGACATTTGCTCAAGACGAACCAAAGTTTAACTTTCGTAATCATTCCAACAAAGCTATGCATCTCTATTTCCCTTCCAGTGTGGTTTAACTATGGTCCCTTCAAAATACTTAGCACTTCCTGGCCAGTGGGACAGTCTAAATAGACGGGGTCTAAAATATGATTAGGCCATGAAGAGTCATTTGTGACTGAGACTGAGGCCTGTACAGGCTTGATGGAGAGTTGCTCCTCTCTGGCCCTTCCTGCCTTCTGCCCAGAGATAACACAGGAAGAAGGCTTTCACCAGCTGCCTGCACCTTCACCTTAGATTTTCCAGCCTCTTAGATTGTGAGAAACTTCTGTTCTTTTAAAATCACCTATTTTCTGGGTATTCTGCTATAGCAGCTTCAAAAAACATGTGAGTCAGCAAAAAGCTGCAAGAGATGCAGTCAAGTGCTCTTAACTTCCTGGTGAGGGAGGAATCACTTCATACCTCTGCCTGTCTCTGTCAATTAGCCACATGGATGAAGAAGCTGGACACCTCAGAAAACTGTAAGGCTCCCTGCCCATCCACCTGGACAAGTGGCCGTGTGGAAAGGCATATACAAAAAGTGAGGCACTCAGTTCTGATCTCCACAGGGGCTTACTAAAAGAAATATTGACAAGCCGAAGTACTCTTGACTTCCAGCAAGCCTCCCAATGCCCTTTCTGTTAGGAGGAAGGTAGCATGTGTATTCCCATGGAATGAGCACCTGTGTTAGCTTTCTGTTACCATCACAAGCAACTAAGACATGTAATGTATCAAAAGAAAAATGTTATTCTGCTCAGTTCTAGTTGACTCTAGCCCAGGATCTAACCCACGGCTCCATTTTGGACTTGTGGCAAAACATCACATCATGGTGGAAGCCTGTGGTAGAGCAAAAACTGATGGCCTCCCAGCCAGGAAATATGCCAGACTGAGGAAGAGAACAGAGTCCCATGATTCCCTTCAAAGGCACGTGCCCACAAGGCGCCACTTAAAGGCTGCACCAGCTCCCAATAGCACCACTCTGAGGACCAACCTCTTAGCACACACGCTTAGGTCAGACAGTCAACTTCAGCACTATTGCAGAGGCACACACCACTTACACATTCAAATGCTTGGCCTGTCACCTAGCAACCAGTACAGCCACTGAGACACAGCTTAAGGTGTAATCGCAGGGCATCGCTTTTTAGTAGATTCCTCTTATCGCAGAGAAGTATCCCTTTGAAATCACCTAGGTTTTTTATTACATTGGATAAAATCCTCCAGCTCTTCCAAATCTTCTGATTTTAAACTTGGCAACTCGACAGAGTGCACCTTCTCTTTTTACAAATAAATAGAATTCTCAGTGTTATAGACACTGGGGAGATATGGAAATGCTGCAGGGCTCTGTGGTTCTTTCCGCAGGCAGGCTTGAGGTGTTTCATCACATATTTCTTTATTGCTGAACATCCAGTTCCTTCTAAGCTAAAGTCTAGAGGTAGAAATGGCATTGTTGTGCAGTGGCAGCTGAGAGGGGGATGTCTTAGGGCCTGCGGGAATGCAGAGGAGCCCAGGCCTCAGAGGGGGAGAAGAAGGAAGGATCCAGAGAGATTCCTCTCGCCCACCATCTGAGTTTCACATTATATTTATTTATTTACTTATTCTCCAGCCGAGGTTTCATTCACCACCCAGTCTGGCCTGAACCTCAGGTCTCAAGTGGTCTTCCTGCCTTAGCCTCCTAAGTAGCTGGAGCCACATGCAAACTGTGCCTGGCTTCACAGCATTGCTTATTCCCAGTCCTAGCTCAGACCTCTGTCCAATTTACTTAATTATATTTAAGTCAAATTCAAAGTGACTCAGTTTTTAACTTAGTGCTGCCTTAAGTTCTCAACTTATAAAATATCAAGCCTGGTGCATATTAGTTATTTTATTTCAGTATTTAGTAAATAAATGCATTCAAATTTTTAAATTGAGAAAAAAAGTAGCCTTAGAAATCAGTTCATATACCTTCTATATAGAAATTGGTGCTCTTAATTGGGGCATAATACTAATGATAGCAGTGAGCTGCTGAAAAATGTTCAGACAAGAAAAGAAGGAGAGAATTTGTTTTTTTCATTTTCTTTTATCTTATTTTTTAGAAGCATCCTGTTATGTGGAGACTAGAACACAGCAAGGCTAGAGTGGACAAAAAGGTGAGGATATCATTTGTACTTGTGCCAGAGACAGGATATAAAAGCCCAAATTGGAAAAGAAATTTGATAGGGTTGTTTTGGCAACAGCCTGGGTTGTTAATCACCCACAGAACTCATTCAACACTTTGAAGTCAAGTTGGTGCTTACCTAGAATCATTGCATAAACATAAAGGGAGGGGAACCCATGGTTGTCCCAAAGTTGTCCTATAACAGAGTTAGAAGTGGACTTTCTTGGGGTAAGTTGTAGGAGCAGAAATGGACCTAGTATAAACTAAGATATAAAATACTAAAGTAACGTGCCACAAATTATACCAGTAGCCAAAGCAAATGTCATTTGTTTAACTCCCATATCCTTCAGGGAAGTTACTATTATCACCATTTTATTGATAAGGACACTGAGGTTCATAAAAAATGATTTACTTAAGATTGCATTCCACAGTGATTGCAGGTCCAGAATTTCAGCACCGTCTATGTGTACGACACAATAGGACCTTTGTCTAAATGTTCTGCTGGTCACTTCAGATTGTATCAGAGCCACTGTGTTCAGATACACACAGGTAGAGCAGTCCCTGCTCTACTAAATGTTTCAGTGTTCTGTGAAGAGAAGTAGAAAAGACAGAGTTTTTTGAATGCTAATGGCCAGCTATGAGACAGAGGGACCACCCAGCCTTTATGCTCTGTAGCGTTTGCCCGAATGACATCACCTTTGAAGAGGCTGACATGAGAGCAAAGACCAGCTGAGAATCCTGCATGGGTGGCAGTAGGACTTCTTGACCTTAGTCATTGCCAGGACAGACTGAAAAGATGCTGAGTGCTTCTGCTCAATGATTCTATGCTGTGTAGAAGGCTTCAGAATAAAGCGTCTCAGGACAGGAGAGCACTGGGGCTCTCAAGTTCCTTCCCCCTGGCAAGCTTCCAGAGGGTAGAAGCTGGAATAACACGGTGTGACCTCCAGAAAAATTTCCAAATTATACTTCTCAACGCTGATATGAAGTTAACATAGACAAGCTTACCTACCTTAGAGCTGGACTTAGGGATAATTATATAGCATTATGACCTAAGTCACACACACTCCCTCAGATGTCAACGTAGCTTAAATTATACTCTGCTCATTTGGAGTAAGTGGCTCAAAAGCCATTGTAAAATGTTCAAGTTGGAAATCACGGAGACTTTTTATTAATTTTAAATTTAAATATCTCCAATCTCTGACATAGAATGCTTTCCTTTGAAGTTTTAAATCCACACAGTGGATGTGAAAATGAAAACGAGTTATCATTGATGAATGAGTACAGGTTCCTTGAATTCAAATAAGCAAAAGTGAAGCTTGCCTTTGGAATTTGACAAAAAGACCCAGTAGCTCACTCTGTTTTCCCTTTTAAATAAACAGCAAAACGAAGCCAAACACATTAGTGTTTAAACATTGTGTTATTGGTGAAAGGACTTTTGCCTTGTTTCACACTTAATTTTTGTTTGTTTGTTTTTGAAACATTGTTTTTCTGTTTAACCTCTCTGTCTGTTCTGGAACTCTCTTTGTAATCTGTAGATCAGCTGGCCTTGAACTCACAGGATCCACCTGTCTCTGCCTCCTATAAAGCCAGACACAGTAGCTATGCCTGGAATTCTAGTACTTGGGAGGCTGGAGTTGGGTGACTGCTGTGAATCCTAAGCCAGCCTGAGCCACACGATGAGTTCTAAACCAGTCTGAGCTACAGAAAGCAAACACAAGATAAATGACATAAAATTCTGACTTCAATCAATGAATTATGACCACCCATAAACATGAATGAAATATCTGCTGTTGAAGATGCTGCAGTGTTCAGTAGGGCCCACAACTGTCAGTTGTCCAGCAGGACAGGGGAGGCTGTCTATGGAGCTCACCTGCTAATGAGGGAAGTCCCAAGTGTCAGTTCCATTCAAACCACAGACTGCACCTGTGTGAGTCACCTGATGAGATCTTAGTCACAGAGGACACAGATGACACCACTGTGAATGTCGTGAGGCTGAAGTTTCAGACCCCACACTGTGGGAATATACATTTCTGTTCTTTATCAATTTCTCAGTCTCTGGCATTTAATTGGAGTCACACAAGCTGACTAAGAGACTCTCTGATTGTGTATCATTCATCCATCCATCCATCTACCCATCCATCCACCCATCCATGCACCCATCCACCCACCTATCATCCATCCATCCATTCATCCATCCCTCTACCTACCCATCACCCATCCACCCATCCACCCATCCACCCACCTATCACCATCCACAGCTCCTTTACAAGATTTAGCAAGGGCTATAACTAGGAATAAATGGTACTTCTCAGGCCCTCTCTTCCCCCATTAATAAGCCCAAGGTTATGCAAACAGATTTATTGAGTAAAGTATTCTGAAAACTGCAAATACAGCCCTTCCCACTCCCCAGTTACCCAAAGGGAATCCCTTCCTAAAGAGGGCGTGTTAGAGAGCAAATGTGTGGATGGTAGGGACTCAGTTGGATATATTTTTTAAATGTGAAAAGTAATAATACATTTCAGAGCCATCTGAACTATGCCCTAACTGGGTATAGACTAGTTTTAAAAAGTATGCTAACTGAAAAAAAAGTTAATTGAAAAATTTCAGATATAGCAACATCCCACACATATTTAATCTTTCCTACACAGAGGAAAAAAAACAACAAGCAAACAGCTATAGGTATAGTAGCTCTTGTCTAGAACCTCAGCAGTCTGGGGACAGAGGCAGGAGGATTGCTTGCAAATTTGAAGCCAGCCTGGTCTACATAGTGAGGCCTAGGTCAGCCAGGGCTGAGTGTTGAGATTCTATCTCAAAAGATCAAAACAAAAGAAAACAAAATGATAACAATGACCCTAGTAGCATGGTGATAGGTTTTGTGATAAGTGTTCCCCAAAGCCCCATGTCAGGATGGTGGTGGAGCCTTAAGGCAGCATCCTCAAGGTCCCCAAAGAGAGACTGATAACTTGGTCTCTCCCTGTTTTTCTGATATGCTTTGTGGCTATCTTAAGCTAAACAATCTCCTCTGTCATGTGCCAGCACTTTGAACTATTCACCAGAGGCCCAGTGCCGTAGGGACAGTTGACAAGGGACTCAATTACGGAACAGTCTGTCATAGTAAAGATTTTCCTTTCTTGCGTTAATTATCTCAGGTATTTTCTTATAGCAATGCAAAGCTGTCTATACAATGTTGTCTATACAATATACAATGTTGATGTGTATATCCAACCTCAGGTCTTTTATTTCTCAATTTCAATTATTTATTTAATTTCATTCTGTGACAGGGTTTCTCTGTATAATAGTCCTGGCTGTCTTGGAATTCACTTTGTAGACCAGGCTGGCCTTGAACTCAGAGAGATCCACCTGCCTCTGCCTCCTGAGTGCTGGGATTAAAGGCATGAGCCACCATGCCTAGCTTCAATATGTTTTATGTCACTTGGGCTCACGTATGAGGGTCAATCTGTCCTACTTTTAGAAACTATTATCACTTAGTCCTGGAAGGACGGTGACAAGCATGCACACTCTGTTCAAACAGCAGACAGCCGAGAGCCAACACAGCCGGGTAAAACACAGAGACTCCCGGAGGACCTTGCCTTCTTCTCTTCTTGCAACTTGAACATTTTCGCTGGGTTTCAGGTGTCAATCTGTTCTACACATCAGCAGTTTTGCATAGGAAATGCTGAGAAAACGATTTTACAAATTTTTTTTAAAAAAAAAAACTATTTGGAATTGAGAATCCAGCTAGAGACGATGACAGGGAAAGAAAACTATGCCGAAACGAAGGTACAGGGTCAGGACACACCGCCGAGTGGATGGGTGAGTGAGGTTTCCTGTGGAATTATCCTAAAGTCAGGAATCGTAGTGCTTCCGCAGTTCCTAGACCCAAGCATATTACTGAAGATTACATCACACAAAGAGGATTTCCACCTGATTGGCAGGAGAGAAATGGGAACCTAGTACTTAATTCCCTTGAAGTGGCTCTTTTCTTCAGATCAAAGTCCTGATCTGTGCAGAAAAGTCTGATTCTTCTTCTTAACTAAACAACATTTAATGGACAGAAGATTATTTCTCACAAACCGATATACAAAATACCACTATTGAAATCTCAGCACCATTGGTTAACTAGTTTCCTCACTTCAAAGCCGTAATCAGGGTTTTGTTTTTTGGTGGAGGGGGGTGGCCAAAGGAGAACTAAGAAACAATATGTGTAATGTACTAATGAGAAAGAAATGATGTATTATTTGAAGCGAAATTCACGGTATTGTCACAGAATGTCTGCGGTAAAGTAGCATCGACCTTGGCCTTACCCTTTAATTTCAAGGCTTCTAATACCTTTGAAGCAGCAGCCACGTCGCTCACCAGCTTGATTTCGATGTTTTGTGACGTCAGCTGGAGCAATTTCTCAAAGAGACGTTGACCCTGGGAAAAATATTCAGAGACAAAGGAAGACAGAAACCTAAATGTTTGCCATTTGGAGTTGGTATAAATAAACCTTTTAAACTTTATGTATTCAGATTGCAAAAGGCAAGCGCTCCAATGACGGATATTCATTGGATGTGCGAAGTTCTCTGAGTTTCCTGACTAGAATAGAAACACGAACGTAGATGGCATTCTGTCTTTTCAGGCACTGTGCAATCCAGCAATCTGCAATAATAATTTTAATAACAGGATACAAATTTATTTCCCTTTTACTTTTAAAGCTGTAGGTACCTGCACATAAAGACATAGTGGAAAAATATTCAATAGCCACAGTTTGGACAAAAAGACCAACTGTTTTTTTAATTTACAAACCACGCTTTTTAATCTCACTGGTCTCCAGTGCTTTCCTTGTAAATACAGACTACACTCACTTTGAAAGATTTCTATGATGTCAGCAAAGATCATCAAAACTACTGTGGGCATTTATGGTCACTGATTTACTTCATCTTGTCTAAAACCTATTTTACTGGACGGAACAAACGTTCTGTATCTCTATATATAATAATATGTTTATATTTATATAATAAATGTAAAATGAGGCTTGCCTAGTAAGAGTCTCAGAAGCATATATTCTTTATGGCTTATTTCGGGTAGACTGAGTGATGGAGGAGCCAGGCACGACCCTATCTCCAGGGATGACACTGAACTAGCACATAGTGTTTGTTTTCCATCTGTGTTCAGATGGGCACTGGTCTATTGTTTCTGAGTTTTCCTGTTTGTTTGTGTGGACCTCAAACACAAATACCTTCAAAAGGGCCAGCTGGATAAGGCTTAGGTCTTAATGGGCCCCAAGGGAACCATTACACTTACCTTATCTTGATAAAAATCCATGGTTGGTAATGATTATTTATAAAGGATTTGGTGATTGGGAGGAGTTGATGAAGCAAATGAGGATGCAAATGGGGATGCAAATGGGGATGCAAATGAGGATGCAAGCAGTGATTCCCGAAAAGCCTCCTTATGGAGGAGGAAGATCAAAGATTAAAAGGCAAGGAGCTGGTGTGACAGCTGACAGCAGAAGGGGGTGTCTGGTACCTCTCACTTGGAGCTGGCCTGCAGCCAAAGGTTTATGTCTCCTGGGCACTGGGGGATACCCTCTGCCTTGCAGCCTGTTAGTAGAGGTTGAGGTTGCCCATTGTGGAGCTTGCCTCAGACTCTCAAAGTTCTCAGTATCCCAGAGCCTGGGGGTAGCTTCACCCCTAACAGACAGCATGGGGAAAACGCATAATTGAAACATGCAAATGCCTATTAACAAGGCCTAAAGAGGAAGGAAAGTGGGGGAGGGTGACCCCCAGCCGCTGGTTTGCTGCTCTTGGTATGGGAGGCTATTCGTTTTCTTACAATTTATCATTTGCATGTATTCATGTATGTGTGAATGGGAGCCACTGCGCTGTACACAGGGGTTGGCAGAAGGCAGTTGGAGCTACCAGATGTCCTGGAGATGGAGTTACAGGTGGTTGTGAGCTGTCACACATGAGTGCTGGGAACTTAACTACTCTGGAAGAGCAGCAAGTGCTCTTAACCGCTGAGCCTCCTCTCCATTACCCTTGGGGTGTGAATTCTGAGTGAGGGCACTGGCAACAAGAGACTTCATACACAGCGTGAGGGCACATCCACGTCGTGGAGCTCATGGCTTTTTCTGGTCCACATAAGCCACTCGTAGGGCTGTCTGCACGGTGCGGATTGCTACCCCACCCCTCACCCTGGTCAACATCGATTCATGCAAGTTGGTTGTATTTTTCTGTTTCACACACACAAAAAAAAACCCACGTTGTGTCTTGGCAATATCCTATAGTTAGTGAGTCAGTGTTTTTCTTATGTTCATTTAAAAAAATTTTTAGTTAACAAAACACATTTAGCAGAAATAAAATAGAAGTTGTCATCCGACCCGTCTTTATTCTAGACCCTACATCTTAAGCTTACTCCCCTTGTATTCTTTTGTGCGACTTGAATCAAGGACCAGAACTCTTTTTTTTTTATTGAGAAGAAGAAAAAAGTTTCCGCCTCCCCCCAGCCTCCCATTTCCCTCCCCCTCCTCCCACCCTTCTCCTCCTCCCCCCATTCCCCTCACCCTCCCTCTCCAGTCCAAAGAGTAGTCAGGGTTCCCTTCCCTGTGGAAAGTCCAAGGTCCTCCCCCCTCCGTCCATGTCTAGGAAGGTGAACATCCATACTGTCTAGGCTCCCACAAAGCCCAAATTTGAAGTAGGATCAAAACCCAGGGCCATTGTCCTTGACTTCTCATCAGCCCCCATTGTTCGCCATGTTCAGAGAGTCCTGTTTTATCCCATGCTTCTTCTGTCACAGTCCAGCTGGCCTTGGTGAGCTCCCAATAGATCAGCCACACTGTCTCAGTGGTTGGGTGCACCCCTCGTGGTCCTGACTTCCTTGCTCATGTTCTCCCTCCTTCAGCTCCTCATTGGGAACTTGGGAGCTCAGTCCGGTGCTCCTGTGTGGGTCTCTGTGACTATCTCCATCCATTCTCAACAGAAGAAGTTCAAATGGCCAAAAGACACTTAGGGTCATGCTCAACCTCCTTAGTGATTAGGGAGATGCAAATCAAAACAACTTTGAGATATCATCTTACACCTGTCAGAATGGCTAAAATCAAAAACACCAATGATATCCTTTGCTGGAGAGGCTGTGGAGGAAGGGGTACCCTCATCCATTGCTGGTGGGAATGCAATCTTGTGCAACCACTTTGGAAATCAGTGGTTCGGTTTCTCAGGAAATTCGGGATCAACCTACCACTGGACCCAGCAATACCACTCTTGGGAATATACCCAAGAGATGCCCTATCACATGACAAAAGCATCTGTTCAACTATGTTCATAGCAGCATTATTTGTAATAGCCAGAACCTGGAAACAACCTAGATGCCCTTTAATGGAAGAATGGATGAAGAAAGTGTGGAATATATACACATTAGAGTACTACGCTGCAGTAAAAAACAATGACTTCTCGAATTTTGCATGCAAATGGATGGAAATAGAAAACACTATCCTGAGTGAGGTATCCCAGACCCAAAAAGATGAACATGGGATGTACTCACTCATAATTGGTTTCTAGCCATAAATAATGGTCACGGAGTCTATAATTGGTGAACCTAAAGAAGCTAAATTAGAAGGTGAACCCAAGGAAAAACATATAATTATTCTCTTGACTAAGGGAAGTAGACAAAATTGCCGGGGAGAAATTTTGGGATCTTGGGGGGGGGGGATGGGAGTTTCGGGGGAAGGGGAGAGAAAAGTGAGAAGGGGAGGATGAGGGAAACTTGGGGAAACAGGAGGATTGGGATAAAGGAAGGTTGTATAGGGGAGCACGGAAGCACAATTTTTAGTTAAGAGAGTCACCTTAGGGTTGGCAAGAGACTTGAACCTAGAGTGGCTGCTAGGAGCCCAAGGCGAGGTCCCCAGTTAGTTCCTTGGGCAGCTGAGGATAGGGAACCTGAAATGACTCTATCCTATAGCCATACTGATGATTATCTTGCATATCACCATAGAACCTTCATCAGGGAACTCTTACACACGAACGAAAATAGAAACTCTGAAACCTACAGATGAAGTCAGCTGCCTTTCCCCATTAGTGGGTGTGGGGATGACTCAGGCTAGGGAATCTGATGGGTTCAACGGTAACACTCACTATGATGAACTTGGGCTTATAGAACTTCTGTCCATAGGCTTGAGTGGAACTTCTATTAAGTCATTGGTTTCTGACATGCTATGTTCCTGCCCCAACATTTTTGTTATAATAAATGTTATAAGTTATATAACATTTAGAATGTACCAACTTTCTGTGTATGTTGGGGGGCTGGGTATGTGTATGCATATGATGGGGTGCACACGTTTCTGCGTGTGTGCTTATGGAAACTCAATTCAGTTTGGGATGCCATTCTTCAATACCATTTACCCTGATTTTTGAATTGTTTTTGAGACAGATGCTAGGCAGGCTGGCCAGCAAGTCCTGGGAATACACCTGTTTCTGATTCCCCAGTGCTGGGAGTACAAGCACATGCCACCATGCCTGTTTGTTTGCTTTTTCTTTTCTTTCTTCTTTCCTTCCTTCTTTTTTTTTGTTTTTTTTTTTTGATCCTTCCTTCCTTCCTTCCTTCCTTCCTTCCTTCCTTCCTTCCTTCCTTCCTTCCTTCCTCCCTTCCTTCCTTTAGCATGGCTTCTGGGGATTAAATTCAAACTGTCATGTTTGTGTATCAAACAATTTATGGGCTGAGCCATCTCTCCAACCTCACAAAGTACTAACTTTCAAAAGTATAGTTTTCAAGATTTCAATGTGTTTATGCATATGTGTCTGTGTAGGGGCATGTGCAC
Organism: Neodon shergylaensis; assembly: GCA_025134845.1. Classification (NCBI taxonomy): domain Eukaryota; kingdom Metazoa; phylum Chordata; class Mammalia; order Rodentia; family Cricetidae; genus Neodon; species Neodon shergylaensis. Next base: position 13,714,952 of record JABTXL010012609.1, on the reverse strand, counting down.
ATGAGTGAAGGTGCCAGAAGAGACCAGAAGAGGCTGTAGGATGCCCTGGAACTGGAGTTTCAGATGGTGGTGAACTCTCTGACTAGGGTACTGAGAACCAAACTTGAGTCTTCTTCAAGGGGAGGACATGCAGTAGCTAAGAAGCACTCTTATCTGCAGCAGCAGCTCTCCGACTCACACGTGACAAAGCTTTACATTATACCATGCACAGGTCTCCAGCAATTTTCTCTGTGTTGAATTCGCTCATTAAAAAAAAAAGTAAAAGGAAAAAAGAGAAATAACAAAAACCTCATGTCTTTTAAGTATCAACAAAATTTTAAAAATCTTATCCTTTCTTCTGAAAACCATTATTCACTGGTTAGACTTATGAACCAAGCATGGATGTAAGACTGATTTTAAATTAGGTACATATATCAACATGTGTGCATGGGATCATATATGGTTAACATTGAATGTTAACCTCACAGTATCCAGAATCACCCAGGATACACATGCCTACGAGGGATTACCTGGGTTAGGTTATTGAGGTGGGAAATCCTGTCTTAACCATGGATGGCACCACGGCATGATTTTGTTGAGGTATTTTATCGCTGCAAACAGAAATGTAACTACGGGAGGTTACCCGGGAAGAAATGAGATTTGAGGTGACCAGATGATTAAGGCCTTATACACCTTAACCAGAACAATGAAAAAGGGTTTTTAGCCCTGGGCTAAAAAAGCTGGTTATGGGAAGGTGAGCAGAGAAATTATATGGTCAGGTAGGGAAGTCTTGCTATGCCTACAGGAGAGAAGACTCTCAGATGGTGGGAACTGTCTTTGGGGGTATCTCTCTTCTTATTGAAGAGACATGCTTTATGAAGGGAGTTTTCCTTTATGAATGCAACTATCCTTTACAAAAAAGGGAAAGTACACTCTATTCTAGGTAGAAATAAGAAGCTTTCCCTGTACATGCTGGTTCTCACTTGCCATTGGGCAAAATAATCTGCATGTTCAAGATGCATATTTTGGGGTAACATATTTTGATTCTGGCACCCTTTAACCCATAGTGAAGTGGGGGTTATAAATTATTCTTGTTTCTGTTGACTCAAAATAACTGCTACAGAGAAAGAAGCGCCCAAATTCAACATGAAAGGAGAAAGCAAAGATATTAAGTATGACAGAGAAGCTGTGCTTGGTACAGTGAGCTCGAGAGAAGTGTATAGACCATAGGGGTAGTTCTCGATTTTGCCTCATAATAAAACTCTTTGTTCACATAAAATGTATTTTTATTTTATTTGTGTATGTGTGTGTTCATGATCATGTATATATGCACATGTGCATGCATGTATGTGTATGTGAAGGTCAGAAGAGCAACCTTGGGTTATTTTCTCAGATGCCCTCTATCTTTTGTTTAAAGGGTCTCTCATTGAACTGGAACTTCCCAAAGCATATAAGGCCAGAAAGCTTCAGGGGTAATAATAATGTAACTCCATCATACCATTGATGACATTACAAGCACATGCCACCATGTCCAGTTTTATATGTGGGTTTGGAGAATCGAATTCACATCCTCATGCTTGCGGCAAAAGAACTTTATCAACAGAGCTATCTCTCTCTATGCCCTAAAATAAAATCTTGAACTTAGCATTTCCTTAAATTTTTTCTGTGTTCTCTTGTGTAGAATTCAGGGACTCCACAGATGACTTGCGAAAGCCATAGAATCATCAAGATTCCAAGATTTGATAACCAAATGAGAATGCCACAGATATAAGATATTTTGGAGATCCACCAATCTTGTTTGGTAATTAAGAACATTGGAGAAAAACAACAGCAAACAAAACAAAATAAAAACAAAACCATGAGGTATAGGCTAAAGATACTCAGACTGCCGGTGGCCAGCCAGGCCTTGGAGCTTTGGCTGTTCTCAATCAGAACCATTTTGTTTAGAAAGAGGTTACTTCCAGGTCTCCCATTCCCATCAAGGGACATCACAAAGATATGAAGACCTCTCACTAGTCCCCACTTCCTCATGTATCCCTCTACTTCTGTAGGAGACCTGGACAATAACACATGAGACTCTGGAGGACACTCAGCACTCAAGCCACGGTAATGCTCAAACATTTATGTCTTTTTTGTTGGATCCACTTCAATATATTGATACTTCTTTTTATCAAAATGTTGATAGCCTTTTCCTTCTAGGCGTTAAAAGGTAAATTGGAAGGAGTTACTAGTCCTCCACTGGGGCAAGTGGAAGACAACATCCATCAGTTCCTTCCTCAGTCCCAGACCCGGGAATGCTGCCTTGATGTCTGTCTTGCCTCTTAGAGAACAAGCATCTCTGAGGTCATTTGAGTGGAGTGATAAACACCCATCAGGTGCCTTTGACCCCCAAACTCTAACTCTGCAGCTGGAAGAATAGATTTTCTGAGATGTGCTGTTTAAAACACAATCTATAACCAAGTTAATAATACGCTTTGAGATTATTTATAACTATGCACTCATTCTGTTTACATACTCTGTAGGCAACCGGTACAGAGTTAGCTGACATCTAAGGCGAACATTGTAATCAGTCCTACTGTTCTGTGGACTTCCAATGTAGAAGCTCAGCTGAATACACAGCCTAGGTCATACCGTGTGGACTTCCAATGTAGTTAACTCCTAGAAGCTCAGCTGAAAACACAGCCTAGGTCATACCGTGTGGGTCTCTTTTCACTGTCCATCAGCTGAGTAGTATTGATCTGCCTTAAGCTTCTAAACAGTAGAGTCAACTGACCATGGCTTACACTGTGCGACACTGTGAGTCAAAAATAAATATCTGGTCTTTATAAATTGACTATCACAGGTATTCATACAAGGGATTGCAAGTTGACTGACCACAAACACAGTGGGCACCCAGTGATGCAGAAGCCAGATGTGGTTGGGATGGAACCTAGGACTTGAGTACTAACGTGGGCAAATAACAAAGGATTCTACAGCCATGACTCAGTGTCAGGAGCATTTATCACGAGCTATTGTGGATCACGATGCAATTACAGCTTATAGCAATTGATAATTCAGATGGCAACCAACCAGGGAAATTATTCCACACACACGAACAAGAGGATAATCATCAATCAATCCATTGACAGAAATAAGAAAGCAGATGAACTAAGTCAGAAGAAATTAAAAACAAACAAACAAACAAACAAACCTACCCAATCTAGGAAAGACATGACCCCAGCTAAGACCCCAAGCAATAGTGGAGAGGTTTCCTGACCTAGCCTTTCCCTGTAATCAGATTGATGACTACCTTAATTGTCATCACAGAACCTTCATCCTGTAACTGATGGAAGGAGATGCAGAGATCCACAGTTAAGCACTGGGCAGAGCTTTATGGAAACCAGAGGGAGGAGCAATAATATGAACAAAGGGGACAGACTGTGATGAGGATAGGATACCCACAGAAACAGCTGACCTGAGCTAGTGGGAGCTCACTGACTCTGGAATGATAGTGGGGGAATCTGCCTAGGACCAAACTCGGCACTCTGCATGTGAGTGACAGTTGCGTGGCTGGGACAGTCTGTAGGGCCACTGGCAGTGGGACCAGGATTTATCCCTACTTCTTGAACTGGTTTTTTGGAGTCATTCTTTTTGGAGGAATGCCTTGCTCAGCCTAGATATATGGAGGAAGGCCTTGGTCTTGCTTCAAAGTGATGTGTCAGACTTTGTTGACTCTCCATGGGAAGTCTTACCAGTCTCTGAGGAGTGGGTGGGGAGTAAGGTGAGGGGAGCTGGAGGAGGAGAGTGAATGAGAACTGGGATAGGTTTGTAAAATGAGAAAAATCATTTTAAAAATTAATTAATTAAAACATAAATCTAAGAAAAGTAAAAAAAAAACATTCGATGGTAGAGAAATACCTGGTCCCTCTGTAAAACATCTGGGCATAAAGGATTGAAATTCTTACACACCTCTGACCAAAGGGGGGAATAAAGTAACTCAGAAAGGAACTCACATCTGACTAGCAAGGAACAAACCAGCCACAGCACTGAGTTCCATCAGTGGAGAGATGATAGTCTAGAATCCTGGGCCCGTACGAGAACTTTCATGTGGGGGTGAAGGAGAAAGGCATTTGCAGATATGAAGAGATTTAGCAACTGTCCTGTGTTGGGGATATTCAATCACACTGTGAACCCCAAGTTTGAGGAAGGATGTGTTCTTTGGGAGATGCCAGAAAGGAGAAAAGGTTAGCTAGGTGCTACTCAAACTCTCTGAGCTAGTAGATTTTCACCCCAGTCTTTGAGTCTCAAGTTTTATTTATAAATAGAATGATAGAGATTTAGTTAAAGCTACCTTTAGCAGCAGTGGCAGAGCCAGTGCCTGTAGCAACAGAATTCCCACCAGGTGACCTGAGCAGGAGGACCTTGGCAGAAAAGCAGTTTGGTAGCTGTGGAGTCACAATTGCTGACTGAAATAGCAGAAGATTAAGGCACAGCCACTGGGCTGAAGTTAGAATAACACGTTGGGCACTAATCCTGCCTGTATACCCCATATGAGGAACAGCTTTAAGGAAGGACTTTAACCAAATAGAAACAAAACAAAACAAAAGTCTCTGAACAATGTAAAAGAAGATGGTGGGAAAAATAAGTGGGACATAATGTTTTCTGCATCATTAATATTAAATACATTTGCTAAATAAAGATTCTTGACAGAGAGATGCATTATGCAAAACAGGAGCAGGTACATCAGGGACACTGAAACAATAGATGGCAAAGAATTAAAATTTCTCCAGGGAATCCATGCAGGGTGAGTCTTGGTGCCAGAGGAACAGCTGTCTCCTGTGTAATGAGTCTCTCTCTCTGTGTGTATGTGTGTGTGTTTGCGTGTGTGAAATATGAACTGTAATTTGCTATAGTTTTTCAGATATTTTATAGTAGGAGGCTATTGCCAATAGAAAATATCCAATTGTTACTTTAAAAAGAAACTACTAAGTCACAGACATTGGTGCACACCCATATTTCTTGCACTCAGTCAGTAGAGGCAGGGATGTTGCTGCAAATTTGAGGTTTACTACAGATATCTAGTGAGACCTGGTCTCAACTCAAAACATCAAGGCAAAAATGACAAACAAAACAAGAAAAGAAAGAAAAAAGGAGAAAAAGAAAGAGAAAGAGAGAGAGGGAGGGAGGGAGAGAGGGAGGAGAAAAAGAAGGAAGGAAGAAGGAAAGAACTAAAAGGAGAGCTATTATAAGATAGGAAATACATACAGGGGAATAGAGAAAACAAGCAACCAAACAAACACAGCCCCGAGGCTCATATAAGACAAGATTAGTCTTCACTTGATCCAGAGAATTAGGAAGAATGCCTTTGGGAGCATGATTTATTGACTTCTACATCACTGGCTTTGGGAGAAATCACACAGGTTAAAGACCTGCCAAGAATGTTATTTATGCATTTGTATCAGAATAATGATCTCCCTTGGAAATATACTGGAATACAAGCAAGAGCATAATCATAATGAGTCAACAGATGGAGAGAGAGGAGCGTGGAGAAGCAGCAGAAAGTATCGAGAAAGAATAGACTGGGGGAGGACAGAATCCACAGGGGTTTGAGAACCGCCGAGCAGCAATAGACAAAGGCAGTCCTTTCTGGGTGCATGCTCTCATAGCTTCTTGGGTGACTGCTTTCCCAATCCTGACTATTGATAGGTTTGGGGGTCTCCCCTGTTGTCTTTTAGGTTTTACTACTGTGTATTTGGTTTCATATTTCCAGCACAGTTCCTCCATGAAAGTCTGCTCAATAAAGGCACATTCGAAACCCATTTGCTGTCACATGTTTTAAATGGGAACATGCTGACATAAGCAAGGACTTGCTCAGCATTGATGGTGCGGTGCTGGGGAAAGATGCTGTTTTGAAGCCAGAGCCACTCTTCCTCGTAGGCTACTCTGGCTTATGCTGACACTGCACCAGGACTCCGCTGAAATCGTGTTTGGTCTGGAGTTGACAGTTAGTTCTCAGGAGGGATTTATGGTCTGATGTGAACCCACAGCTCCCTGCTGTGGCCATAAGCTAGCCAATCAAGATACAGGGATAAATACCGCCCCGGCTCCAGAGTCCAGGAATCCATGGGTTACTCAAATGGTTTAAAAACAAAGCAAAACAAAAATGAACAAACAAAAACCAAAAACAAACAAACAACAAAAGAGCTGCTGTCTAGTCACTGAGAGAACACTTGTGATACACAGGGTTAAACTGAAGTGAGCAAAAATCAGGCTGACAAGCCAGGTGGGGAAGGGACCAGCCGGGACTGTCTTAAAACATGAAAATCAAACCACATTTATTAGACTGGCACATTTTCCATCAGCAATTCTCAATCCTGGTTGACCAGTGGACTCCTCTAGCCATTTTTAAGCTTGGCCTCTTTCCAAGTGTTATAACGTAAAAGTGTTCTGGGGTGGGGGTGGGGGAAAGCACAACCATCTATTTTTACGGTTCCCAGGTTCTTCTGGGCAGTCATGGTTGTGAACTGCAACATCGGGAGGGAGGACTGGGGATCTATAGAGGGAAAAAGCACATGTATCCTTCTCCCATCTTCGTCTAAACCTGGAGTACGATGTAAACGTGTATTCCAGGTATGACATTGGCCTCCTCTCATATTGGCTAAAGTCTGTGTGGGCAACCAGATATTTATTGCCGTTTTACAACAATTTAGAGTTGGGGGTCCACTAAGCTTAAGGTTCCATATGTGAAAAATAGAAGTAGTGTCATTTGAGCTCTGTTTCATTAGTATTAAATCAAACTCACAGGGTAATATGAGGCAGGCATTATCATAAATGTCTTACTGATGAGGAAATAAGAATCAGAGGAGTTATGACATTGTTAAGTGTGGTCACACCTATCAAACCATTAGGCATATCAAATACAGTAAATGCCAAATCCTATAGCTATGGTATGAGGAAGGTCCCCCATGGCTCCCTTCAGTAAGTGACATATACCATAGTGAAAAGACTTTGATTATATTAATCATTGTTTTCATATTAAAACAGAATATAAAGGCTTTCTGTGGCTTTGTTTATGTGGCTTTTACTTTTGGAGCTTCTACGAACAATGGCTCCCTAACTTTGGGTTCCAAGTGAGGCAGCACCTGAGTGTGAACGCATGTCTGAAGAAGCCATTCTCCATATGAACCATGAGTCAGAATAAGAGGAAAACATTTGCATCCCACAATCCTCTCTGAGGGCTAGGGCACACCCTCAGTGAGCTAAGGACTTCCACTAGCCCCTCCCAGCTCGAAGGTTCTGCTGATTTCTAATTGTCCCCAGGGCTTGAGACTGTCACCATGACCATATAGATAGGGCCTGAAGGGCACTGAGTTCAGTGAAATAAGCCCATCACAGAAATAAGAGCATCGATGGTCTCCCTCAAAAGCAGAGTCTAAGAAAACAGACCCCATAGAAGTTGAGAATACAAAGAGTGGTTGCCAGGGAATAGAGGGAGAATAGGGTTGGTGGAGTAGGGGGGAAGGGGACCGATGGGTCCAATAAATATGATTCCATTGTGAGGCAAGAGGAACAAGTTCTACTGTTCTGTGTCTCACAGGGTAAATATAATTAACACTAATGTTTTAATTACCTCAATATAACTAGAGGAATTTGGATGTATTTGCCACCAAGAAATGACAGAAGAAATGGACGTGCTAATTGCTCTGAGCTGATCATTACTTCACATATATTAATCCATACATCATTTTGTGTCCCATAAATATGTACAAATATATGCCACTCAAAAACCTTAAATAGAATAGATAATAAATCTATGACCCCTAACATCACTAAAAAGTAGAATCCTTCTGGGTTCCAGAAATAGTTATTTATTACAAAGTAGATCCTGACTATGTATACAAGGGGTTGATGAGAAATCACAAGACTTGAAGAAGGAATGGAGACCAACTGAGGGCAGTAGGGACAGACACGAGGGGCTTAGATAATCATTGACAATGGAAAATTGAGGAGATGGAAGCTGGGAACAAGGGGTTCATAGACCCACAGATGATGCAACTAGAAGGGGGCATTATGGGCTAATATAAAAAGCAATTACAATATAAAATGTCAGCATTACTTATGAATAAATCATAGGTTAATTATGAAACAAGTTTGCCAAGGAAAAGCTTTACAAGTTAGCGGAAGTGAAGACTCTCAGCCATTGGCTAAGCCACAGCGAAAGTTAGCTGGAACATCACTACTGTGAGGAAGAAATGGGTGACCTCAATGGACATAGCCTCATGGATAGGACAGCAGGGTACATTCTACCTGTGCCATGTAGCATGGGCTGGCCTCCAGTCCTCCATCCTCCTGTTCATTGAGATTATAGGCATGTGCCACCAAGCCTGGTTTGTTTTCCTTTTGATCTCACCAAAGATAGACTGAGGTTGAAGATTATTTTCTAATAAAATCGCACTTTTCCAAGATCAAATGCATCAAAAATATTACCATAAAAGGCATAAAAACTTTACGTGAAGGCTAATTTTATATCAACTTGATACAAGATACCTTAACTGAGGAAACCGTAACTAAGAAAATATCTTCCTCCAGATCAACCTGTGGACAAACCTTTGGGGGCATCTTTTCTTTTTGATTGATGACCGACATAGCAGAACTCAGCTCACTGTAGGAGGTACCATCTCTGGGCATGCATTCCAGGGTTTTATACTAAAGCAGGCTGTGCAAATCACAGGGATCAAGCCCTTAAACAGCTTTCCTCTATGGCCTCTATTTCAGTCCCTGCCTCCCAGTTCCTCCCTTGAGTTCCTGTCCTGTCTTTCTTCAATAATGGACTATGATATGAAACTATTAACTGAAATAAACTTTATCATCCACATACCCCAAAACAAAACAAAACAAAAAAACTTCACCAGATAATGAGCGATGAAGCAACAGAAGGTAAAACATAAGAAAACGTAAGCTTATAGAATTCTTAGGAAAGGGCTTTTGGGTTCACCTTAATGCTTAGCTTCTCTAGGATCATGAACTATAGGCTCAATGTCCTTGTTTATGGCTAGAACCCTCTGAATGTGGTTGACAATTGGGGCAGACTGAGGGGCACTATGATTTGTACCTACTGAATGTACTGGCTTTGGGATCCTAGTCTATTTGGATGCACACCTTCCTAAGCCTAGACGTAGTGGGGGAGGGCCTTGGACTTTCCACAGGGAAGGGTGCCTTGTCCTCTCTTAGGACTGGAGGGGGGTTGGGGAGAGAGTGTGTGTGGAAGTGGGAGGGAAGTGAGAGGAGGGGAGGAAGTGGGAATTTTGATTGGTATTATTTATAAAGTAATAAAAAAAGAAAAAAGAGAAAAGGCTTTTGGGGGTGTTAATGGGGGTGTATGTTTCAGATATTTACCAAAACTGAGGAGGACCCTGACCTCAGGCATAGGGAAGGTTTTCTTCAATGAGTGAGTTAATCAAAGCCTAATGAACAGATGGGCGAAAAGACTCTCTCTCTCTCTCTCTCTCTCTCTCTCTCTCTCTCTCTCGTTCTCTCGTGTGTGTGTGTGTGTGTGTGTGTGTACATGCATAAAAATGTAAATAAACAGAGTGAAGGTCAGAACTTGGCACACCGTGACAGTTTATCTAATCCTCATCTCCCTTGGGTCTCACTGATGTAATCACCCGGTTTCCACCAGAGTGAGGCCTCTAACTCGTTCCTGGTTAACAGTGTTAAACTGGCTGGGATGAGACCATTGGTGCATGCACAGATGGACGAGTGCACATGATGATATTTATGACAGCAATGAGCACACACACAGGCTCTAACTTAATCTACAATATCTGTTATCACCCTGGCTTTGATGCTGAGAAAATGGAGGCCCAGCCAGTCCTGTATCCTGGTCAACACCACACTGCTGCTAAGTAGGCAAATCCTCCAGGCTTTCTGAGCTCTGCTAACCATTTAATGTGTAGAGACAGGATCGAGCTGTACTTTGCAAACGCCCTTCTGGATCATTGCGCTCTCTTATTCCTCATTAACTCCGCCAAATCCTGTGTAATTTAAAAACAATCCAAATTTTCCAAAATCAAACAATTTCAATGTATCATCAGTTGGCAATCATGCCAATTGGGAGCTCTCTGGGACGCCAGCATCTAATTGATTTCGCATAAATGCATCTCTTCAACATTCCATTGTCTGAGCACATTAATTATTTCATTTGGTGCCTCACAGTGAAGACAGAAAGAACTGGTACTCTCACTGCATGGGTTAGATAGATCTACTGATCAGCCTCTAGCAGTCACATGGCCTGGGTTTCCCCCAAAAAATCTTGATTTCATAAAATCCTACCATTTAATCTCATAAATTAGCAATCAAAATGCCCTGTAAATTTTAATATCGTATTGGCTAAAGTCATCATTCTGATAGAAAGAAAGAAATTCTCTTTTCCTGACCAAGCATTTTCACCAATTGTAAGGGATGGTTTCCATGGCACTGTAGGCTCTGCTAGCCCTCAACTGGGCCTTTATGCAGTGCAAAGCACAGAAGGCAACAGACACAAAGGTTAATGACCCCAGGGAGATGCAGGGAGGACAAAATGGGGGTTTTAGAGTGGGAATCAAAACAGCGTCTTTGGAGCCTGGAGACAGCTCTGTGGGTGCTTTTGGTTAAACGTGATGGCCTATGCTCAACCCCCAGGACTCACATGAAAATCTGGGCATGGTGGAGCCCGTTGTAATGCCAGTGCTGGGGAAGCAGACAAAAGCAGATTCCTGGGGCTCACTGGCCCAACAGTGCAGCCTACTCATTGTTGAGGTGGCCCATTCAGAATCCCTGTTTTCATAAACAAGGTATACAGATTCCAAGGAATGATGCCTGAGGTTGACCTCTGGTCTTTCACAGACAAGCAATCCATATACACATGCAACCTTACACACATACATGCACACACACACACAGAGAGAGAGAGAGAGAGAGAGAGAGAGAGAGAGAGAGAGAGAGAGAGGAAAAAGAGAGAGAGGAAAGAGAGAGAGGAAAGAGAGAGAGAGACAGAGAGAGAGAGGAAAGAGATAGAGACACACACACACACAGAGACAGAGACAGAGAGAGAGAGAGAGAGAGAGGAGAGAGAGAGGAAAGAGAGAGAGAGAGAGAGGGAGAGGAGAGAGAGAGAGGAAAGAGAAAGGGGGGGGAGAGAGAGCATAACCCTTTGGAGACAGATATATAATACGTTTTTTAACCAATCTCAATTTCCAAACAATATTTTTGTAAAGCCTACATTCATCACTTTTGCTAATAACAGCCATCATTCATTTTACAAGCTCACCTCTCAACTAGAGGAAACACAGATCAAAGCAACCATATTTATTTGTGTCTGTCTGCTGCTAAGCTGGGTGCCTGCCACTGTCTACAATTCCTCAGTGTATTTTGCTTACAGCTGCATTGTAATAAATAGATAGGTGCTTTGGATTATATGTCCTATTCATCTCGCTGTTGTTTATGGTCCCCTTGGGCACTTTGCAGGCTCTGTTAGTTTAGAAATAACTCTCATGTTTGGCTATTCTCCAGTAAATAAAAGATAGTTTCTTTAAAAGAGAGAAAAGAAGGCAGAAGATGTGGCTCAGCTGGTAGGGTGCTTGCCTAGCATGCTTGAGGCCCTGGGTTCAATCCACAGCACTGAGTAGATGTGGTGGCTTATGGCAGCAAGTCCATCACTCGAAGGGTGAAGGCAAGAGGACCAGACATTCAGGATCACCTTGGATACACAACAGGTTTGAAGGGAGCCTAAGCTATACAAACCTCTCTCCCAAAAACCAAAGTAAAGAAAATCCATCATCATCACAAAGAACATGCAGGAAACTTGGTCTGTGTCTTATGGGAAAAGAATATGAACTGAGAATGTGGTTCTTCCGCAGGAGAATACTTTTCAGGCATGCACGAGGCCCTGGGCTCCATTCCCAGAACAACACAGCTTATGAGCTGAGCAGGTTGGGGAACTACTTGTTGTAGCTTGTCATGGTGGCACATGACTTGAATTCCAGCATTTGGTACACAGAGGCAGGGGGACCTCAGTGAATTCAAGGCCAGTCTGATCTGCAGAGCAAGTTCCAGGGCAGTCAGGGAAAGCTAGAGAGACCCTGTCTCTAAACAAACAAACAAACAAAACACAAATGAACACACAAAATAGGCACAACTAGATCCTAGAACACATTCCTGCTTCTAAGGTTGTAAAACTCAAGCTATGTGCTATGCTGGATCTGGCCTCACCGTGGACTAATGACGGGTGTGCCCTCCTTTCCTTTTGAACACAAGTGCCTCATCCTTGCATTAACACACGTTGGGGTGTCATGAGGGCATATGTCTTTTAAGCCCATGTGTTTCCAAAGCAAGAGAAGCTCGCATGCAGGTCCAGGCAGTGAGCCTTTCACGCCATTGGTTCAATTGCATTTCGAGGAATGCAAGAATTTGTATTTTGCATGTGGAAGAGAATGACTTGCTGTAGTCAGAAAGTGGTCTGTGGTATATCATTTCCAAAGATGGTCTACTCAGTTCTTGGATGTGTCTCCTCTCATCTTGTGTCTGTATGACTTGTTTAAGCCAATGAATAATGGACACAGTAATCTGGAATGCCCGGCTCCAGGTTAACAAGCCTCCGAGCTTCTGTTCTTTTTCTTATATGGATCCAACCACAATATAGAGAACTCAAGTCCATTTACAGACTTGTAAGAGAGACCAGTGAGCGAGCCAGCCTCTCCACACATTTCATCCCCCAGTTGAGATGCTGACTATATTCCATTCATCCTGGATCCTCTGGTCCTGCTAACCCATCCCCCAGTAACTACATAAATTACTGGCTGTGAAACCCTACCCCAAAGCAGAAATAAGCAAATGATCTTTGTTTTCCCAGTCACTAAATTGTGGGTGACAGATACTGCAACAAAACCCGAAACACGCGCTTAAATGGTCGAAGTAGGGAACACAGTGAAGACAATGTAATTTAATAAATTAACTCAAAGATTTTAGTATGACCATTGTAATTTTGGTTTCTACTTATTTTCTGATAACTATTACTTAAAAATAGTCAGAGTGGTATAATTTGATGAATAACAGATTTCAGGACAGCAATATACAGTGATGGTAAGTTCTGCCAACATGATTTATATCCCAAGCAACAAAACTAATTTGACCCATGACCCCTGATAAATAAAGGACATTTAAATATGGGCTGATGGTCGTATACATGGGTAGGAGCTCAATGCAAACCACTATGGTTTTACCAATTATAAATAAAAAGATATTAAAAATTACAAGGATCTTTTCCATTTTTACTTCAGACTATTTAATTCAGAAATTATCTTTTTCTTATCCACCCAAAAATGACAGAGTCAAAAATACACAATGGTCCTGGGACGTTTGACTTCACTATTTAAAAAAGTTAACTCAGAGGCCTTGAAGGGGAATTATACGACATACTTTGACCAAATACATGTCTCAGCAGGCAGATAGATGTGTAAGCCTACATACTACATGTAGCAGAATTCTAGGCTGTGTGTTGAAAGGTGCTAGTTATGTGGGTGGTATCCTCAAACCCATGCTTTTTGGCAGCACTGTACAGAGAGCCTCTTGTAGACAAAGATGAAACATGATTTTGCCCTGAAAAAAACTGGAGTGCTTATAGTAACCGAATGACACACAGCTAGCAATGGAACATCTGTCCAAACGTATAAACACATAACTGTTCATGATCTCTGGGGGAAGGTGGAGTTTGAAAGCTGAGCTGGTCTGGTCGTGTGGAGGGTAAAGGCAGCAAGGAGTGTAAAATGCACATAAAACCATCACAGTCATAGAGGATGTGGCTTACCTGACATGCTGATGGGTGGGTGTGGTTAAGGTCCCAATGGGAAGACACTATGTCAACCGATTTCTTGGCCATGTTGAGTAAGTTCATCCAGCCTTGGAAAAGCGGCAGGTGAAACGGGGCATCTTCAGAGTAGTTAAGGCCTTCAGGAATGTTCTCCACAAGGGCGATTCTTAGAAAAGGTTTCGAAAGACAAACAAGCAAAAGCTAGTTAGATTTGAAGCCATTGGTCTTTCTTCACACATGCATACAGAGAAACATGGAGAGTGTTCCTTAAGTTTTCCGATTACATTTTTTCTAGCAATTTATGTTTGTCTACCAAAGGCCTCTCTCATATTGCCTGCCCTAACCTGGGGTGTTTTGAAAATTGATGCTGTTTCTCCTTAGCACTCACTCATATCTCAGAAAAATCTGGTATAGCCACTGATGTTGTTTTAAATTAACCTTGAAAATGAAAATATACCAAGGTTTCCTATAAAAGTATTTTCTTCAGAAAGATATTCCTAATGTTTCTCCTGGAACGATCCAATTTTTAATAAGATATTACTTCCGGAATCTGTTTGAGAGCATGAATTACAATTTTCATATCTGCAGTGTCTTATACAATGATGGATATATATTGGAATTCAATAAATGTAGTTATTATGGTTTAACACTTCTATGGCTCAACGAGAAAAGTAACACTGAGAAGAAAGTTATAAACTTCCTAGCACAGGCTTCATTGAAGTCAGAGATAAAGAATATGTAAAATGATGGTAATAACCACAGCTTAGACAAATGCCAATCAACAGCAACTAAGCAATCTTTCTACTTTCATATTTTTAATATAATGGGAACATGGCTACCGTGGGCACTTGTGTTTGACATTGCCATTCAAATTACTTTTCCCACTACTGATTTAGATGGCAAATAGACTCGTTTCTGTTGTTTATTTTTGAGATTGCATTTTAATAACTATTTTCCCTTCCCTTTCCTTCCTCCAAACCCTCTCATATAGCCCTCCCCACTCTCCTTCAATTCACAGTCCCCTTTTTCATTGTAATTGCAGACACATGGCATCTTAATGAAAGGATGAATAATTTGTTTCCAGTTTACTAAATGCATGTTCTTCTATAAATGGAGAAATCCCCAACCTCATGAAATCATGTGTTAAATGTTTCCAGAACAATGATCTGTCTTATTCACGGTTGAATATTCAGAGACAGGTGCACAGCTGGGGGCCGGGATGGAGCTCAGTGGTTGATCATGTACTTGTTGTGCACGAGGCCATGGGTTTGATTTGAGCATCACACATACACACACACGCATACACACACATGCACGCACCCCTTTACCACACAACCAGACTCAATAAATAATTATCAAATGATAATTTTTATCTTTCAATACATAATTCATCATTTCTTAGTAAAAATTTTAACTGCTATTCTTTTTGAGACTTCATTTATCCACATTAAGAAATAAAAGAATGTTGCTAACAAAACGGTCTTGTATAATTGATGAAACTAGACTATCAGAGCTAGACTGAGGTTTGGGTATGTGGCCTAAGACGTACTCAGTGTTGAAGTGCAATCATTCTACTTCTACCTATGAATTCACTAACGCTTGTTGATTTCCGAATAGGGAAGCACAGTCAAGTCATACATGGAACACAGAAGTGACTAAAAGTTCTTCTTGCCTCCCAGAAACTCAAGATCTAGTGTCCCAGACATCCCGATTTCAATAGGAGGCACACTGCAGCGAGAGACAAGACATGGGCAAAATGGTTGATTGGAACTTAGGCAGAGAGGGAAACTAATTCTGGTTAGGGACATCTGGAACTGGAGGAGGCTGGACCTGACATGAATCTGAGGCACAGGAGCTGTGCAGAGTAAGCCAGATGAAGATGTTCAGGGGCAAGGGAAAGGTTTGGTATATCTGGACACTTGTGAGTTGGTGAGCCCAGAAGCAAGTGAGGTAGGAAAGTGTGAGAGCAGAGTAAATTTAAGGGCTCTGTCCAATTTCAACTTCTTTTCTAGAGGCTCCCCACAGCCTTAGGTTACCCCCTCCCCACAAACAGAATAGGCACATATCTCCACTGCCTGCCGCTTGGCAGCGCCACAGGACTCAGATACCTGGTCTGAGGTTTTCAACCACAGTTGCACTTTTTCTTCTTCCCTGTTCTTCCCTCTGGACTCTGACACAGCAAGTGCACGCCCCAAGTCCCAATTCCTATACCGGCCATTGAGTGACCATAATAAACCTTCTAATTTCCCATTTAAACATCATTTCTCTTTAGGCTTTCTTATTTCCATAACATGGGTGACATTTCCTTTTCTTCAGTCCTCATGGTGAATGGTTCATCCCCTGCCATCCTGCACATCACTCTAAAACAATCCCATGTCCAAGGCTGTGTTCCTGGATGGTGTGTGTGTGTGTGTGTGTGTGTGAAGCAATGAACACGCTCCAGGCTTGAACATGGTCCAGGCTTGCACCCCCAGTACATACTGCACATAAGGTGCCCAAAGAATCCGTGTACTTCTTTCACTAAAATCTGAACTGTAAAGATGGGGGTTAAGTCAGTGAAAGACAATAAGGAACTTGGAAAGGAGGTAAAATGGGACTTGACATGGTTATGAAGGTAGAAAAGATGAAGAGAAAATCTCCTTAAAGTCTGATGTAAAAGAAATGCCTGTTTTTCTGGTTGGTGGGATATGAAACAGAGGAGAAGATTCAGAGGGGACCCCTAAGAAAGGAAGCCAAGCCAGGCCCAGTAGAAATGAGTGTTTGGGAAGTGTAGGTGAGAGAGGGTTAAATGTTATCTACTCCCAAATACACAGAGGCAGTAGACAGTGGCTGAAGGTAGATATTTAATTCCAACCCCGTGTGAAGCCCAGTTATCTGTTAGTGGAAGCTGGACACAGCGGGAATAAATGACTCTAGAGCATAAGCAGTTTCAGCTCCCTGACAAACAATGCACACATCTCAAAACCTCCCAACAAACGCTAAAGCCTCGCTCATCAAACTGAAGACACGAACGAAGGTGATAGAGTGATGGTACCACTGTAGACTGCCCCATGCCAAGCCACTCTTTCTACGTTGCCAGGTGGCCTCTACTGGGCGTATAAATGAGTCAGGATATTTCATCTCCTGTGGAAACCACGGCGCTTTTCTCTTTGAATCTTCAGATAGAATTCATGGCTAATCTATGAACTTGGATTTTGACATTTTTTATTTTCCTTAATCTTTGATTAAAATTTAGCATTCCCTTCATGTATGAATACAGGGAACAAATCAGAGAAATTTTAGCAGAATCTTTTATTTGGACAGTATTAAGAATTTTCATAACTTTAAATCCCTGCACTGGGAAGCAGAATCAGCTGGACCTATGAGTTCAAGGGCAGAGAGAGCTGTATATCAAGAGCCTGTCTAAATTTTTATTTTATTTATTCATTTTTTATATCTGGGTTTTTTTTCTATTTCCCACAAAAGAAGGGCAGAGAGATTGGAAGAGGCAGAGGGAGTGGATTTCTGCAGGAAAACATCGTTGTTGGCTATGGCAGTGCAGTTATACCCAGGCACTCACAAAGACTGGGACTACGCTCACAAGATCACCAGATCAGACCAGTCAAAACCCCAGCAGGATGAGGGAGGTCTCTGGAGTTCACCACTAGCTGAGAGAGCCATAGGAAGTTGATGGCCGATGAGAGAACAAGGGTCACTTTTCTTCAGGGATGCAGGTCTTGATTCACTATTCCCCATGCTCTAGTAAACAATCCCACATCCATGAGCATGCAGAAAACTCTAAATAGACTTGGTGGGTTCCAAATTAGATGGGAGGGGAGAAGATGATGTTGAAGGAAGAGAGAGAGAGAAATTGAAGTTGAAAGGAAAATGTGGGTGGGGGATAGGGGAGGATTTGGAAAGGAAAGAAAAAAGAATTGGGGGTAGTGACCTGGATACAAACACACTATATGCATGTATAAACATTAAATAATTTAAAAATAATTTTCATTTTTTTGAGACCATGATGTCATGCACATTATGTTTCACAGTGCAAGAATAAGGAATATGTATGATGAGTGGCCCATCACATTTCACAAGAAAGCACAGCTTTCTGAGGTGACTGTCTGCTGTATTTTCTCCAGTGTTTCCATGTAGAAAGTCCTCAGCCTTCTCAGTATCAGGGCTGCTCACATTGAGACTCCTGGGAAGTTGCTAAGTCTGTACCTTTAATAATATGGAGCCTTAGCTGGGTGGTGTTGGTGCATGCCTTTAATTCCAGCACTTGGGAGACAGAGGCAGGCGGATCTCTGTGAGTTCGAAGCCAGTCTGGTCTACAAGAGCTAGTCCAGGACATGCACCAAAACAACAGAGAAAATCTGTTTCAAAAAGCAATAATAATAATAATATAACAACAATATTAATATGGTGATGTGGGAGTGTCATATATCAATCTGTTGATTTCATTGGTTAAG